>OX419588.1:2031797-2608064 GCA_948473455.1 Teleiodes luculella
TAATTTCTACTAAACAACCTAATTGTGTTGTGTTGTATTGTAATGTACCTATCATACATACCACACTGCAAACCGCCGTAAAAAAATTTCACCATTAGAAAGCTTCATTCACCTTGAGTGACAATGGCTACCTTTTACCGCGGGAAAATGCTTCATTCCCACGGGAAAAACTGTTAACGCGGGCGGAGCCGCGGCGGAAAACCGAAGATAAATACGTATTTAAAATGAATATTTATACAAATACTTAAGTATCTGAACTCGGTTTGGTTCAATATTGACCCACCGATTGGCCTTCGAGGCTCGCCCACACGATCCAAGTAATATGAGCCTCCTTAAAACAAGCTTTTTATATCACCAAAAGTTGTTCTTTAAATAACTAAGGTATTGCTGATTTCATGCAGAATATAGGTTAAATAAAAGATTAAGGTTTTACGTTGTGCAAAAATATAATGTTCATACAATTCTTTTTGTTTATTACTAAATTAAGTATTTTTGTAATTCAGATTTAACAGTGAAAAATGTCCTGTCGGATCCATAATTTTCTGTCAGCAAGATAAAACCTGTTGTGTCGTATCTCTATAAATGTATTTGTCCTTTGTATGTTTTTGTGTACAATAAATGGTTAAATAAATAAATAGAACCAGAGAAATTTTTTTATGATAAATAAGACGATAGAAATAACAAATCGTTTGCCTTGGGCTTTTATTTCTTTTGGCTAATGCCAAAGGCTCATTGAATATCAATGTCAGAATCGAAAGATCTCGCTTGATGAAGTCTACTGAATGTGGTATTGACGAAGGATCTATAGATCATATCTTTTTTGAGTGTCATAGACTCTCAGTTTCTTTGTACGATGTTGTTCCTTATTCTTTCCCTCGACCTTTTAATATGGATTGTGTTCTTTCTTCCTTGGATAAATCAGTTATAACTATCTTGTTAAAATTTATTGAGAGATATAATATTAAATTATGATTCCTCCCTTTATTTTATTTATTTAAATTTATTCTAATATTATGTGGGTTGGTACTAAAATATGTGTTGTCTTTTTTGTTTTAGATTGTGCTTCTGCTACCGACCATTTGGAAAAACGAATCATTATTATTTCTAAACTTTGACGTGTATTCTCCAACCCTGACACTGGCAGAATTGTCACCACTGACAGAAGCCACAATTATAAATATTGAATTGAATTGATGAAGTCTACGCTCCGTCCATTGCCAATCCAAATCCAGAACCCCGAACACTTTCAGCTCGAATTGCACAGCGGGGTCCAAGTTCTTCTTTAAGACCCGCCGCTCAAATAGAACCAAAAAGATTTCAGATTCCACGCTCAGGCTCATGGAAGAAAGACGGAAAATGGTTCTGCAGTCTGCAGATGATGCTTCCTGCTATCGGCGGCTCAATAGACAGATCTCAAAGTCTCTGACTCGCCACATCCGCCAATTTAATACAGATCGTATTAAGGAGGCCATTGAGCGTAACAAAGGCTCTAAAGTGTTCGCAAGAGATCTGTCTATGGGGCAAAGCCAACTGACGAAGCTGAAGACTTCGGACGGTAGAACCGTGTCTTCTAAGCCTGAGCTACTGGAAGAAATCGAGGGGTACTATGGACAGCTGTACACGACAACACGGACACCTGTCAGCCAAGCTGCAACTGACCCCAGAGCTAGGCTAACCCGACACTACACCGAAGACATCCCAGACGTCAGCCTGTACGAGATTAGGATGGCTCTCAAACAGTTAAAGAACAATAAGGCGCCGGGGGATGACGGAATAACTGCTGAGCTTCTGAAGGCAGGTGGTACACCGGTCTTGAAAGCCCTTCAGAAACTGTTCAATTCTGTCATCCTCGAAGGTACAACGCCGCAGGCGTGGCTTAGAAGCGTGGTGGTTCTCTTCTTTAAAAAGGGTGATAAAACCCTTTTGAAGAACTACAGACCCATCTCGCTTCTGAGCCATGTCTACAAATTGTTTTCGAGAGTCATCACGAATCGTCTCGCGCGCAGGTTCGACGACTTCCAACCTCCCGAACAAGCCGGTTTCCGAAAGGGCTTTAGTACCATAGACCACATCCACACGCTGCGGCAGGTTATACAGAAGACCGAAGAGTATAACCAGCCACTATGCTTAGCGTTCGTGGACTATGAGAAAGCCTTCGATTCGATCGAGACTTGGGCAGTGTCTCTTCAGAGGTGCCAAATTGACTACCGGTATATCGAGGTGCTGAAGTGTTTGTACGATAATGCCACCATGTCTGTCCGGCTCCAGGATCAGAACTCCAGACCAATCCAACTGCAGCGGGGTGTGAGACAGGGAGACGTTATTTCTCCGAAACTGTTCACCGCTGCAATGGAGGATGTCTTTAAGCTTCTGAACTGGAAAGGACATGGCATCAATATCAATGGCGAGTACATTTCTCACCTTCGGTTTGCCGACGATATCGTGGTCATGGCTGAGACCTTAGAGGACCTCGGCACAATGCTCGATGACCTCAATAGAGTTTCCCAACAAGTGGGTCTGAAGATGAACATGGAGAAGACAAAAGTCATGTCGAACGCCCATGTAGTACCCACTCCAATAAAAGTTGGGGACTCTGCTCTCGAAGTTGTAGACCATTACGTCTACCTGGGACAAACAGTCCAGCTAGGTAGATCTAACTTCGAGAAGGAGGTCAATCGTCGAATCCAACTTGGATGGGCAGCGTTCGGGAAGCTGCGCAATATCTTTTCGTCCCAAATACCGCAGTGTCTTAAGTCTAAAGTCTTTGACCAATGTGTGTTGCCAGTGATGACTTACGGATCTGAGACGTGGTCGCTAACGATGGGCCTCGTAAGAAAGCTCAAAGTCACCCAAAGAGCGATGGAGAGGGCTATGCTTGGAGTTTCCTTGCGTGATCGAATCAGGAATGATGAGATCCGCAGGCGAAACAGAGTCACCGACATAGCCCGAAGAATCGCTAAACTTAAGTGGCAATGGGCTGGGCACATTGCACGTAGAACCGACGGCGGCGGCGACGTTGGGGCAGAAAGGTTCTTGAATGGCGACCGCGCGCCGGAAGACGTAGTGTGGGCAGGCCCCCCACGAGGTGGACCGACGATCTGGTGAGGGTCGCGGGAAGCCGCTGGATGCGGGCAGCGCAGGACCGATCATTGTGGAGATCCTTGGGGGAGGCCTTTGTCCAGCAGTGGACGTCTTTCGGCTGAGATGATGATGATGATGATGAATGCCAAAAAGAACTTTCCAAGAAGAAAGAACTAAAACTTTGTCAAAAAGACATCTAACGCAAGTAAAAACCATCCTAGAACCTCCACAAACAAATAGGTAGGCTTCGCACAACAGGCTTTGAGCAACGCGGGCTTTCAGCTAGTAATAATATAAGTTTTATTTCGAACAAAAAATTATCTAAAAATGAACATGAATATGTATTTTTTTCATGTTTTTTTATAAATAACGTTTTTTTGCATCAACGGCCTTCACAGCATGCACAGATGACCTCATGCCGTGAATCCGCGAGGGTTTTGTTGAGGCAATGGCCCGATCTGCGCCCCGGGGTCGTTGATTGTTTGAATATAGAATAATAGCTAGAGACCTGTCATGATCTATATGAAAAAAACCTTATTTTATTTATAGTATATAAATGCATTATTGGATTCCACGTATATAGACGGGTTCTTGATTATGTATAATAGGAAAGTAAAACAGTCCGAGTTTCCTTTTACTAATGGCGACAATTGACGACTTTATTATACCTGTTCTGTTCATAGCAAAAAAGAAAATAATACAACCTACAGTACCTGGTCTGGTAATACGCAGAATTTATTATAAACATATTAATTAAAAAGATAATATTCATTTTCTTTTTAATAAAATAATGAGTAACGTAACAAATTCTATAATGCCGGGTGTACACACTTGCCAGGGCGTGGCAAGCCTAAGGGACGCAGTTATGCGCAAGAGTGAGCGCGGTGTATTTGTATCTCATTCTAACGCATAACTGCGTCCCTTAGGCATGGCAAGGGTGTGAACGCGGCATTACGGTTAAGTTTAGGAGAAAATAATGTACGACCCAATAATTCGTGTACCAAGTTTGCACACACCGATAATAGCTGGCCAGATATTCTACTTAAATGAGTTTTGAAGTAAAGCCCAACCAGTAAAATTGTAAACATCGCTATATTGTGAAAGAGAAGAGCTATTTTTACCCCAAAGTCGTTAAATATTGCAATATTTAATAATAACTAGCACAATCTCCTTGAATAACTTTATTTCAATTTATTATATACGTATACATTATTGAATCCTAAATACCTACTATACTTCAGTTATGACGTCATTAATATCAATAATCAATTGTGTTATATAATCAATATTAAAATTCGCATCCACGCCACAGAAACACGCTGCCCAGTGTGTGTGATTCGCTAATAAATTGAGAGCTGACGAATCGATTCCTTATCGTTTTGTACCGCCATCTACCTTTTTATGGCCCTATGACTTGCAAACAACGAAGTGTTGAAGCGGCGCCATCTATCAAAATTCAATTAAAACATCTACATAACTCCTGTTTTTCATGATATTAATAAAAGCAATTAGAATATAAATCCGACCGATATTATGGATGAAAAAAATATCCGATATCATATAAACATCAAAAATCATAAAAAGATTACAGTAGGTAAAGTATGATTTATGCTGCTTCCAGGCTATGGTTCAGCGCCATCTAGTTTTAATACGTAAATAGAGCTTTTTCAAGTGCTACGTTTTTTTGTATGAAGTGGACAGTCCTCTTGGGTTTTATGGTCCTTGGTATAATGAAAAAGAAAAATTCTTTTTCCTTTTAGTAATGACACAGGTAATGACAACAATTGACGATTTAAACTGTTTGATCCATAGCAAACTACTTTTTAATCAAACCTAAAAAGTACCAGATTGTATAAAATGTAGTATTAATTATAAACATATTAAAGTTGTGATACCCTGGTATTGCCAGATAATTAAAGTGTTTTTTTTTTATAATTAAAATAAAATCGATATTATTATTCATCGATTTACTTTAAGTGACGATTGGGTGTTTATCTATGATTGTTGTCTTATTTAACTGTCGTCGAACGATTTTAATAAATTATTCTAATGTCCAAGGTATTGTTGTGATAAATAATATATACCAAACCAAACATATCAAAAGATTGATTATTTATATAGAACGAACAATACGAGTGATCTATATTGACTTAGATTGATTTTAAATAAAATAAAGATTTTAAAACGTTGAACATGCAGAGTGTGATATAACATAAGTATGTGTACGGGTTTTGTAGTTGCCTGTTTGTTATATTTACGAGTTTAATAGTTAGCGGCATACAACTTGAACATGATGCCACGTGGGACAGTCAGCTGAAGAGATTGCTGTAAGTATTCAATATATATTTTTAATTTTTATTGTTTTTAACGACTTGTGAAGTTAGGTGATGGCGTAGTTGCGAGTATTACATATATTTTGCCGGGGTAGATACCTAATTCTGAATCAGGCTGTACAACTGCGTGCGAACTTATGCTAACTTATGCTATGGATATTTCTGAATTTTCTGAGAAGTAAGCGCACAGGTGTGAATGTGGTTTGCGTTTTTGTGAACCGATTTTGATGAATCTCGAGAAACAATATTTTGATGCACCACCAATTAGTCAAACAAAATTATACTATCATCGTAGTGACCATGATAATGCATTGTTGTTATCTTCGATATTTTAAGCAGTAGGTAACAAATATTTAAATGAAAAAGAAATGTACCGTATAACTTTTTAACCTGTCGACGACAAAATATTTATTAATTCATTGATTAAGGTAATACTCAATTAATATTACTTTTATATTATTTCAATCGAATTTCAATATTTTTAATGGAAAGATTGTTCTACTATGAAAATCGATTTGATTAAGGGAATAATGGCTTTAGGTCTGGCAACCCTAGTGTCATGTCAGATGCTACAAAAATATCGTACGTATCGCATGTGTTTCTGCGTTTGCGCCTGATTCCGTTATTGTATTTCAAGTGTGTGCATGCATATTACAATGTTTGAGTCGATTGGTTTCTGAATCTGAATTCCAGATTAGGAAAAAATAGAACTTGTGCATCCATCCAGCCTTGGGCTCTCTGATGTGGATTCCGGGATGTATAATATTGGGCCGTACGTTATAGGGACCCACTATCAGCAATACGTTACGTACGTCAGAAAAGACAGAAGGCGTCACATCACAACTTGTGAGTCACAACTAGTCACAAGGGATATTATAATTATTTTTTCTCTTTGACAAGGATTTTGTCAGTGATTTCGTTTCATAACAAGATTTCGTGAATTGCTGAGTAATATAAGTGAGTTGGTGCAGAATATTGTTGTTCTTCAGCGCCAAGCCAATGCTGATAAACCTTCTCTAGATTACTAGATGTTTCTGTGAAAAATTGATTTTGGGTGCTTTGGCTACGTACAGGTACAAAACATCATTTATTTTTTTGTAAAAAGAAAAATATTTTTACTATCTAAATTGATTTTTTATATACCTATTTCATTTCAATTATTTTTCCAGGTAGAACTGATGTTTACAAGTGTTTGTAGACCTTGCTGAAGAAACTCCCAGGGCTCAAGTATCTGTCGCTAGTGTGGTGGGTGGAGTACTTACATACATATAATTCAGAACACATAGAAACCACGGAAGATGGGATGGAATGTTTGTTTTCAAAAAGCAAGAAGTATTCCTATTAATAAAGACGGACAAGAATATACAATAATAGACTCAAGGGTGCCTTGGCTACCTACAGGTACAATACATCTTTTTTTTATATATATTTTTACTATACATATCATTTTTTTATGTATCTAATTCATTTCTTAATTTTTATTTCAGGTAGATCTGATGTTTAGAAGTGTTTGTAGACCTTGCTGGAGAAACTACCAGGGCTCAAGTATCTGTTGCTAGTGTTTGAAACACATAGAAACCACGGAGGATATCTTAATAGGCTGTTAATGCAACTTCAAAGCCGTAGAAGACTATTGGGTGTTGCTTTTGTCTTTGATTAAATATATAACTATGTTTTTACTATCTTATGCAACTATTAAGTGATATTTATTATTAATATTATTGTATTGTATAGACAAAACAGTTATGTTTAGAATACTTTAGAGGAATGATCTTATATATTGCACCAGGATATATAAGTCCTGTAAAAATAGTTGTCGGTTGTGATAAATAAATCCCAATAGCTCATTACTCTTGCTAGCTTTTTAGAGGACCTTATAATAGAAAAGAGGATGATCAATTAATTATATATATTTTTTAATTCACAATTTGTGTTTTTTTTTAATCCGCAGTACGAGTCTATGTAGGATCTTCACAATATGAGTAAAGATCTTCTACCATCTATTCTATCATTGCTAGGACCATTCATCTTGCCTAGTTCATTTTCCTATTGAAATTGATTTTGATTAATAAGTGTTAAACCCATGGTCATTAGTATTTAATATACCTACGGTTACACCAAGTGGTATAACATATTATGCTATAACTTAAAAACCCGTCTAGCTACAGAATTTCTCATTCTGGGGTCTCATATTAGACAGCAAGACCAACTCAAAGATCTAGGTTTGATCTTGACGCTGTAATATTTACCGGCGGGGCACACGATGTATGGGGCGAGCGGCCATGTCTTTTACTCTCTCATTATGATGACACACGAGCAATCGCACGTCATTGTACCCACACAAACATTCGCATTAAACTTGCTGTAAATAATGTCCAACAATCAGAACATGCAATACCACTTTGTGTAAATGAGAATACACGGCCGTCAAATTACTCTAAGCGACTGAGGGAATTTGATTCGTTCCATGGTCTAAAAAAACAAGGTCTAACAAGAAGGCCACGTGACTTGACACAAGTCTACGTCATCATGCTGTTCATCCTTGTCGAATGCGTATTATTCAACTAGGCTACATTCAAATTTTTTTTTATTCATCATAGGTTTATTAAAAAACACTTAATGACGTCATATATGTAGCTAAAAAGCTTTAGTTTTTAAATTAGTTTTAAAGCAGTAAAATAAATCTTTTCTCTCTAAGCTCCAATATAATAATAGAAAATTGATATTCTCCACGTCGAGCCGTCTATTCACTCTCTTAACGGTTCAGGAGCTTATTTCGATATCATTCGATGCATTATGCATAGATTTTTGATAAACCTAAAATTATTTATTAGAAGGTTATTATTATAACTTTCAAATGAATAAAATAGATTCAAGTGCTCTGATTACACTGTACTGATTTTTTTAAATTAGTTCTTCGTATCACAAATATGTACTTAAAACTAATGAAAATTCAGGTGAAGAAAAGCACTATATGCTAAAAGCTACTACGTCCGGCCGCGGATTCACTCGCGGTATTTTTAAATCCTTAGATGTATTTTTTCGCCGCTAAAAGTATTTTTGACCACTAAATTTCATTAAAATCAGTAAGGGAGTATTATATGTAAGCCACTGTCATTTTACAAATCCTATCTTCATAACCGTAAGCAGATAAACCATACTCTTTGTTGTTCTTATAGCCTTTGAATAAAGAATAGAATCGCAAAGTGAGTGGATATATTGGTGTGTTCTTGCCTGTACTATGGTGAAATCATGTCTTAAGTACCCAATAATGGGTTAGGAGATTCAATTCATTATGTAGGTGGATCGCTCATTATGAAGTACCGTACGTTGACAGCTATATACGAGTATATGTCCCCACCAAGGGGCTCGAGTCTACTTTGAATTCAGGGTGAATAGACCGTAGTCGACCTTGGAATTAATTCGCAGGTGAGTGCAGGTTTCCTCACTCAGAGCGTTGAATAAACGTACAAAAACTCATTTACGTGCCGCGAGCGAGGATTGAACCCGCGAACTTCCGAATGGAAGTCAACAGCCCTAGCCACTTAGCTACCAACGCTCTTGGCGCTATTCGAAGCCAATTCATTACGTAGGTGGATCGCTTATTATAGAGTACCTTGTTTGCAAATTAGCCTTTGTACTGCTAAAAGCGACGCCCTACGTGCAACTGAGCGACGCATACTGAATTCCAATATATTTTAGTAGTATAGAGTATATATACTACGAGTATATAATAATATTATAAAGAGGAAAGTTTTGATTGTTTGTGTTTGCATTGAATAGGCTCCGAAACTAACTGCTGAACCGAATTCATTGAAACTTGTTATAAAAATAGAATAGACCTTGGGGATTAACAAAGCCTTCCTTTAACCGCGGGAAAATTCCTCATTCTCACGGGAAAACTGCCCCGCTGCCCTGCCACCAGCTTTCCGCCCCGCGGCTCCGCCCGAGTTAACAGGTTTTCCCGTGGGAATGAGGTATTTTCCCGCAGTAAAAAGTGACCTATCTGTTAATCCAGGGTGTCAGCGAACTTCATACCAAATGTTATTAAAGTCACTCCAGCTATTTAGACCTGAAGATGTAACAAACATACACACTCACAAACTTTCGCCTTTATAATATAGTGTGATATGTGTGTGAGAAAAAGAGGAAAGAACAAAAGAGCGATCCTGTGGAGCTTTTTGGGCGGGTTCTTCTCCAAAGCAGCGCATACATTGCGCGAACCTGCCAGTTCTGTTCAAACTAATATCGCATCGCCTCTTTAAATAAGAGTTTATTCTTCATTAGTGTGAAACGAGAGCCAGCCTTGGTTTGAGCAAAACTTAGTAACTTCATTAAAATTTGACGTCGAAAAGTGATTTGTGTAATCTTAATCTATTTCGAATAAAACATTTCGAATTTGAACATTATTATTATTATTTTTTTTTTTTAATAAATACGAATCAAATGTGTTTATATTTCAAACATCCCTTATTTGAAAATAACACCAGAACACGAAAATTTACATGACAAAAGATATTACAAAATGTAAAGTACAACAGATGACCTTATGGCTAGCGAAACAGAGTCTATAACTAAATTATTGTAATTCAATTAATTCATGAAATTCACATACTAATTCAATTCTGAAATATGCTTAGAATATTATAAATAGTTCTGAATAGCGGTCTTATAGAGTCGAAACTTGCCTTGCTTGGTTTGTTCAAGAATGTATTAAATTATTGAAGGCTAGGTTTTAGAACTTGGCCCTGGTTCATTCAGCCAAGTTCAACGGAACACTTTGAGCTATTCTATGGAAATAATTCATTATACAAAGTTATTCAAAGTTATTTTATGACTTTGATTTCTTAACTATAGCTTTTAGTAAAGGAAAATGAAGTCTTAGAATTACTTGGCCCCTTTTTTCCCTTAGTTTTACCTTTTCTCATGGTCTAAAAAAACAAAGTGTTCCACTCGGACTGTCAAACTTGACACAAACTACGTCATCATGATGTTCATCCTTGTCGAATGCGTATTATTCGACAAGGATGAACAGCAGATGACGTAAGTTTGTGTCAAGTCACGTGGTCGGAGTGTTAGACCTTGTTTTTACACGCTTTATATTAGCTTCACTTGTAAGTAACTATGTATGTAAGAAAATCTTGGAATCTTAATTTGACCCACTTCCCGGTCTTCGATTAGGATCAAATTTTGCACACGCTCTGAGTTATGATGACAATACATGACTAGCTAAGAAACGTCATTACAAATCCAATATGGCGGCCTCCCCATTATTGTATCTAAAAAAATCTTGGAATCTTAATTTGACCCACTTCCCGGTCTTCGATTAGGATGAAATTTTGCACACGCTCTGAGTTCTGATGACAATACATGACTAGCTAAGAAACGTCATTACAAATCCAATATGGCGGCCTCCCTAAGATGGCGAACTGGCTGTTTGAAATCCACCCCCATGATATTGGTATCAAATGAAAGGGTTCGCTGTCAAGGAATACGAAAAAAGAAGTCACGTGACATAAATCCAATATGGTGGACGTCCAAGGTGGCGGAAAGGAAGCGTGTTTTTTAGTTTTTCAAACTATGTATTATTTTATTAGACCATGCCTTTTCTGAATGACAAAGTCGCCGACCGACGTCACAAGTCTTGTCTCCTACGGCCACGGTTAAACGTACAGTCACGTCCATAAGTCCAGTCATATCACGTGTATCTATACTTTAAATTAACTTTTTTCCGAAAGCATTCAGGACATATAATTTGAAGCAAAATATTGAGTCCCTTACTTACACTGTATACGTAACACACAAAAATAAGAATAACAAACCTTTAGGAAAAAAGTAATTTGAAAGTTCAAAAACACGTGATATGACTGCAGTTATGAACTTGACCGTACCTCGTATTACCTTTTGATAAGCCAAATGATTCAGCCTCCTGTATCTTTGATGTGGTGGGAAATATCTAAGTAATAATTTAGTTTTTTTCAAGTTCTTCAAAATCCAATAAAAGTTACAAATAGTGGACTGTTATACATACATAGTTCTCTCTAAATACCACCCTCTAATAAATTGACTACTGAGTAAGAAGGATGCAGCTCTCTCTACAACAGAAAGAGAAAATGATAGGCTTTGTTTATAATGAATCGCGTGGACGCATTTTAACCTTAAATGATCTGGCGATAATTCTTACCCTACCCTCAATTGTCCAAAGTAATGGTCCCCTCAGGAGTTACCCAGGGGATTCCTAAAGACCCTTATTTGCAGTACTTTACAAGGACAGAATCCAATTCCAGAAAATGATCTGCTTAATCAAACTGATTGAGTCGATCTTAAGCCTCCGTCACACACAACGAATAGTCGCCGCGGGTGCATTCTCTGCGAATAAAATTAAACATGTTCAATGGTAAGTTTTCCAGAAGCAAATTAAGAAAAAAAAACGGCTGAAATAAAGTGAAATCATTTATTTTTAATTTTTGGACACTTTTGATCACTTAGTTAAGTCAAATAAAGTTACATTTAGTGGCGAGTTCAGGAAAGCAAAATGAGCGGGGCTCAACAAATGGCACTAGTAAATAGGGTAATAAATACAGAAGTATTTAATTATAAAAAAAGACATTTAAATTAATCAACTTATTATCCTAAAATTAATTTCATTTAGAACCACGTATGTACAATCCAACAAAATAAAGTCAAAAAGTCTACAATAAATCTCATTGCTCTCATTATTTTACTAGCGTCATCTATGGGAATCTTAAAGAATGCTCGTTTTTTTTTTATTTCAAGCTGTCATAAAATCTACCATTCCAAATTCGCAGCGAATAGCCTGTCACATCACACTAAGTGTAGCGCCACACCTGCGGAGCGTACCGCGCTGAAAGTTCCGCTGAATACGCTCGTAATGCTTTTTGTATGTCCTATGACACATCAACCGACGTTACGTTACGTTCCGCGTGGCGCCGAACCTTCCGTCGGGCGGTTACTTCAGCCAAAACGCGTTCAATGTATTTCGCATAGCAAGCGACACATCACGCGGAACGTTACGCGACCGAAAGTTCGGCGCGCGTTACTGAACGTTGCGCGGCGGCAGGCGAAGAGGCAGTGTGACCATTTGTGACAGATTTCTGTCCTTTTGGCAGATTTTACTCCTCAAATTTGACCTGTGGCAGATGACGGTTTCCAAAAGTAACAAAAAGTAAATAAATAAATTGTGTTCGTAGTATTGAATGTTAATGGTCACACTGCGAAAAGCGGCGAAATTGCTTTCATGCATTGCTCGTGCTTGGTAATTTTCCTAAAGAAAGACGCGTTATTCTACATAAAGAAAAAACATAGTATCTTTCTTCAAAATATCGTTACCTAATGAGAAATAGCAAATCGTCAAAAGATTGAATTGACATCCGAAAATATTTGAAAAACTTGTCAGGATAGGATCTGTACATTGAATATTTTTGAAATCGACCTTCTTGGATTCTCATTGTATTTAGTGGATGCACCCAAAAGTGTTTTTTCTTTACTTCTTCTTCTAAGCCCTCTACAATAGCAATTATTGTAAAAAAAATCATTTTTCTTGGCAATTCTATTAGTTTATAACAACCACACACGACGGCACGGGCCGACGCCAACTGAAGACGACGCCGCCGCCGGCGAAACCTTCGGTCGCGTGGCGCGCTGAACGCGCCGCGCCGCTCCGCTGGTTTGTCATAGCAACTGAATATTTCGCGCCGAACTTTCCGCGCCGTACGTTCGGCGCGGTACGCTCCGCAGGTGTGGCGCTACACTAAGCGAGTTCTCGCTGCGAGTGCCTATTTGCTGTGTGTGATCAAAGCTTTACTTTTAATGAATAGTTCCACTCAGTTTCTTTCTATTCAGCCAGTTAGCGCTTTAAGCCACTTGATGTCTGCTAATTCAGCTTATAACAGCTTTGCTAACTAGGCCCTAGGTAGGGCCTAGGGTCTAATAAGAAAAAAAAATTACTTTTAGTTACTTATACCACAGAATATATGTATAATAGTACTACGTATATTCTGAAAATATGAATATAAAGTTGATATAGATCTCTTGTTTAAATTCAGACTTGTTTACTTTAAGTTTTATTTAATTGTGTAATGTAAGATGTGAGGAATATAGCGTTTTATATGATGGAATCATAAGAAAACATTAGTTATATTTTGGTAAGGCATGAATAATCACAATTTGTAACTTTGTTTTAAAACGCCAAATAAAATTATTTTCTTTCTTTCAATAATCATTCTTTATAATATCGTTTAAGTTAAGTTACAATAATAAGATAAATAAAATGATTTCGTATCATTGCTCTTCACTATATTTCCATTAAAAAAAATATTTATTACAATGTAAAAAAGTCCCCTTGGAGTCCACATTTTTTATAAGAAATTTTTAATATTTGAGCTAGTTTTCCAATTCACAAGATTATGTTCGTTCCAATTAGCACAGACTAAACAAATAACAGAGTTACTACGCCATTTGGACTCACTCCGACGCAAATTACAACCTATCTAATTGGTTTAGAGTTTCAAATTGAACGCGCAGCTGTTTCAATTGCAATTCTGTCTGTGGTCAGGGAAAAGAGAACACAGAATAGTTCTATAGAAGTCATGATATCGATACTTAAATACGACTACTTTTCCACCGCGCGACTTTCTTTAGTATTTTTTTCTTGGGAGTAATATGTTTTATTATGGTAAAAAGAAGCCTACCCATGAGGGCTAACAGACCTTAGTCAACTGTCCAATTGGACCAGTACGAATTGGTTACTACCTACCCCTTCTCATCTCAGATGTTAAGTAAATAGGATGTCCCACGGCTATGCCACATGGAGGGAAAGTACCTTAAATATTGTAGATAGAACATTTTACTCAAAGAAGACTTTATTTTAATTCTAAAAACTATTAGGACTGCATTCATCGATTTTTAATAATTAGATGGCTGAACCGGGAATCGAACCCGCTACAGAAGAAAAAGAAATACCCTGTAGTTTTATCATACCGTTTGACAGGCTTCATCATAAGGATTATATTTTGCTATCCCTAGTACTGACTCTGTCTATTTTGGAGTCAGATGGCCGAGTGTGAGATGTCCCACATAGTTATTTATTTATTTCTATAATTCACTGGTTTGTTACTTTCTATTTTCGGTCCTAGATATTTAAAAAATAACTCATTATATATGTGTAAGGTTGTACAGATGATAAACTTAACAGAAGACACCTGCTACTAGTTTTAGCTTACCACTATTGTATAAGAGATAAATAAACTGAACTGTAAACTGAAATTAAGTTTATATGAACTTATTGCTTTCATGCAGGTAAATTGCAAAAAATACACATACAATCTTCTTGAAAAAATTCACTTAAAAACAATCAACCATATACCTACTTTGAAACTTATAATAATTACCCATTGAGTACATAGGTACCTACTGTACGTACATAGTACAGAAGCCAGCACATGCCACTGGACATTCGCACTACGAAATTCCCCCCTACGGCTACGGAATACGCGCGCTCTCAAGGTCAACATGTCCAGCCGCATGTGCTAGCTACTGTACATTTCATTACGTAGGTCCGCACCTTGCGCTTGAATTGTTACCCAGCGTATCTCGTGAGAATTAAACATTCAGCTTATAACCTTAATCCGTCTGCCAAATATTATACAAACCCGTTGAAACGAAAAATACAACAAACAAACTCCCACGCCTTTACAATATTAGTGATGCGAATAAACAAAGTGAAAATTTATTTATTTGTGACTTCTTTCGCGTCAAAGCCTGATCTTGATACAATTCATTGAGTTGAATGGAAATTGAAGGCATATTTTTATCATGGATCAATAAAATTTACCGAACTTGCTAGTTACTGATTGATTAAATTTACTTATGAATAGCTTTCCGCCCGCGTTAACTGGTTTTCCGAAAAGAAGTATTTTTCCCGCTGTAAAAAGTAGCCTATGTGTTATTCTGATGTATAAACTATATTATTGTAAAGTTTTATTAAAGGACATGGATTTTTTTGGTCTTTTATTCACAGAAAAATCTAACCACTATATAGAAAAAATATATAGATTCTAGACATAAAACTGAGTCCACATGTCCAGTTGTGGAATTTAAGTGCCCCCCATTTAGGAGATATTAATTTTTTTCAATGTGAAAAAGTTGTACACTCAGCAAGTCTATAAAACGCACCTGCCACTACCTATCTCTTTCTAACACCTAGCTAAGGCTACTCTTGTCTTCTCTTTCTTACAAAATAGTTACTAAACCGCGAAAACGATTTATTCTGTATTCAAAACTTCAAAAATGAGCATAGCATGTGCTGTAAATGTCTCGCATAATGTCACTGAAAATAGTTTTCGCGGTTTAGTTAACTATTTTAATAACCTTGTAAGAAAGAGAAGACAAGAGTAGCCTTAGCTAGGTGTTAGAAAGAGATAGGTAGTGACAGGTGCGTTTTATAGACTTGCTGAGTGTACAACTTTTTCACATTGAAAAAAATTAATATCTCCTAAATGGGGGGCACTTAAATTCCACAACTGGACATGTGGACTCAGTTTTATGTCTAGAATCTATATATTTTTTCTATATAGTGGTTAGATTTTTCTGTGAATAAAAGACCGGGCCCCATACGATTTTTTTCCTGTCCTTTCCGTCTAGTAGTTCCAGAGATTAGCGTGTACAAACAGACAGACAGACGGACATTTTCGTCAAAACTTGTATTTTATTACCTAGAATTTTGAAAAACAAATCAATGTACAGACACGCCGATTGTTCCGTTTTATTATAGTATAGATAGATAGACAGATGTTTTCATTTCCCTTTCGTCTAAGCTTGAATAGAGATTTCCTGAGATTTCCCTAAGTTTTTACTTTTTTAACAGATACCATCTGAAATTGTTTAAAATGTAGTGAAAGTTTACTTATTTGTACTAAGACCTATCTACGTTTTTAGCTTCGAATCTTCGAATCGATTAATTTATGCTGTACTGCGTTTTTACGACGATATCTCGAAGGCTATTACATACAAGCAATTTATCGACTTATTATTTTTAGTTTAAGTGTTAGTAAGTAGGAACTAAATAATTATTTTTTTTCTTAAAAGTAGAAAAAATATGAAGAAAATAAATTTAAGTAATCAAAATTTTAATAAAATTTTACTATTTCGACCTTTTCAAATGATTATCTAAGTTCATACTGGCACCAATTAGCACTATAACTGTTCAAGGGAACCTCTAATAAAGCAATTTCCTGCTTTATTAGTTTATACCCACTCGGGATAGATATCCTTGAACTTAAGCACAAACCTTCAGGCACTCATTATATCTATTCCTGTCTTGCTTCCGCTTGCGCAACTATCAAGCTCAGCAGGAAGCCTGTGATCCTCTCGCTCCCTCTTATGCAATTATCTGCTCAACCAGGAAGTCTACTTTCTTTCTTTTCTTCTTCATTACACCGGCGGCAGTTAATTATGATATTTTTACACGGGTTCTGAGAAAGCTTTATTTTATGTATTGAATGGGACCTCGTGTGAGAGGGATGTCAGACTTTATATTTTCGTTTATAAGTATTCTAGTGATTTAAAAACTAATTATTACTTGAAATAACAAGGCCGACTTTTGACTGTTCTGTTTCATTCTGTATTATGTGTTTTATGGTGTCAAAATAGAAAATTGATTTTTTTATGACTGGGGTCATACACTTTCTTCTTCTCGACCTCATTTATATAGGTCATACATAGGTCACTTGTATTTGACACACAAGAGGTCATTTGTATTTGACAATAATTTTCCTCATTCGCAAATGGCTTCTCTATGTATGAAATCTCGTCAATGATCTAAAGTAAACGATCAATAACTATTAAGATTCCCGCTGATGAATCTTAATAGTTATTTTTTGAATTTTTTTTTAAACTTTTATAAAAATCACAAGAAACTGTGTGATATGAAGAAAAAAGTGCACTTAACTGGACTCTAGTGCAGTTTGGGTGAGCTTAGTGTGCATTTATTACATATTGATTAGAAATTCACACATTTACACGGTAGCAAGTTGTCCACCGGCCAAGCTTCACCTTATCAACAAAAATTCAATTCCAACCAGGTCTTTGGACTCACAGTTCGCATAAAAAAGTAAATAAACGATCAATTTTTGCATCGATCAGGTAAATAGAATCTTACGCAAAACGATCATTCTAAACTTCATCTTATTCTCTGTACCAATGTGTTATAGGTGCAATAAAGTGTATTTGAATTTGAATTTGATCATTTCCGGGACCCGATGACACACATGAACAGATCTATTAATCTTCTCTACAAACCGATTTAGCTGTAGTGTCAACCGATGCGACGGAATAGGCAAGATACGCCCAAACGATCAGATCACTCCTCGAACTGTGCGCTTACGCAACCGACCTTGACATCCGAATATGGAGTTGAGGATGGGTGGCACAAGTTGCGAGAATTCATCATGTTTTCGTACTTACCTCTGAGACTTTTTTTTTATTTAACTTTACTTGTGGCATTAGGCATTATTCATTTGAATAAATAAATAGTATTTCAATATATTTAATTGATTTAATTACCTATACTTAATGATACTACCGATAATACTAATACAATCTACTGCAAGGACTCTATTTTCTACGGTAATTACTTCTGTGCTAAGGGTCCTATCAGACTGAGAGCGGTGACGCGGCCAAGCGTTCTGCGTTCGAGCATGCAATTGCTCACGAACGGTCGACGCGGTCAGAAATGAGAATGCCACAAAGTACGCAAATATACCATAAAAAACGCGAAGCTGACCGCTTGAACGCCTTACCGCGTGACGGCTTTCAGTCTGATAGGCCGGACAAAAGTTAATTGACCTTTTTCTTTTCCTGAAAGTTATTTAACATGATGTAGCGCCAAAATGTCTGACAAGGTCACACGCTCACCCCGCCTTCTACTACGGTATGCCAAATTACGTATTTTGCGATACGTATCGTTTCAAAAAAATGTGCACATCGTATGCAGGTGTCAATGACCTTTTTTGACAAACCATAGTATAGATAGATACACATAAAATCAAATACGCTATCAATCTATCACTTAAGTCAATTGGCGCAATGACCGGGTTACAACCGTTGCTACGTGTAATGTAATGAAATGAGTGTAACATCACAGTTTAATGACAAAATACCTCGCAACTGACAACTTGAATCAATTCCAATTCTTGTAACACACAGTTTACTTAAGTGATTCATTCTAAACAGATGTTCGACTTCTATTAGTTAGTTTGGTAGTGTTAAGTACCTACACTAATAAATGGTGGTATAGCGAATAATGAAAGTAATGAAAGCGAATGATATGCTTAGTGCTTAGTCAAAGGTATTCAACAATAATAACAACAACTTAACTGGAAAAGTGGTTAACACTTTTCCAAATAAACTATTTATTATTCTAAATATATTTTTTTATATGATAGAGTCAAGAGAATCCATAAAAAAGACTTCAACAGCCCAAGTTCGTAGCCAGTAGGTAGCGGCTACGCCGTAGCAAGGTGTCGCAATCATACGTTAAGTTTATTTTTTCTGCGGGGGATTATTTTAAAGACAAATTTTCATACCATTATTGTCTATACATACATAGGTGATGTACCGATCAAAATCGGTTTGCTTATTTATATCTATTATCATCTAGGCATGTAGAAAAACTATTTATACTAATTTATAAATGCCAAACTCTTTGTGTCGCATCGTAGGTAACAGATCGTTGGCATGACATATTTTTCAGTATGGTTTGGTAGAGTAAAGAGTAAAAAGCTATTTTATATTGGGAAAATACCTCATACCCAAGGGAAAATTCGTAGATAGCTACTTAGGAATATTTTCATATTTATTTGTTTAGCTGCTCCAATAACAAAATATTTTTTCCGCAGTAACAAGTACCTAATACGCTGGTATCTAGTTTGATTGATTCTATACAAGTTAAAATTACAATTTTATTACAAACTCTGTTTTCTTTTGTTACAGGTAATTAACCATACAATGATATAACCATTGGCTTCTGCGATAATTTAATAAGCCTTGGTGTTTCGCCACAAAATCTATAAACCAAGGTTTCTCAAAATGTGACATCAAAGTTTCATTTCATACAAGGTTGGAATTTGGAAATTAAAAGAGAGCAATTTTCTTGTATGAAAAAATGTAAGTAAGAGAGTATGGTCATTATGTTCTTTTATCCAATTTCATTCATGAAAATTACGTTAGTTAAAAAAATTTTTTGCGTTTTTTATTCCGAAGGATAACACGATAAATAGCAAACGTTTGATACTAGATAAAAATGTAGGTTGTACTGTGCAATGAATGTAACAACTTCGTAATTCTTTCTTGTTTAAACAACGTTTACCAACTGACTACAAAACTGTAGGTATTTAAAACCTATGATGAATAAACATCATTTTTAAAATCTTCTTCTTCTATCTATCTTCATCTATCTATACTTTAATAAAACTGAAGAATCGGCGTGTCTGTACATTGTTTTTTTTTTCAAAATATTGATTGTGGATTATAAAGGTAGTGTAGCTGAACACAAAAATACAAATTTTGAAATAAATGTCCGTCTGTCTGTCTGCCTGTCTGATTGTACACGCTAATCTCTGGAACCGTTGGACTGACTTAAAAAAAATGTTGCATGGCCCCCGCAAATTTACCTCATATCTCCGGTCAACATCTTAGATAATATTTACCACGGGAAATAAAAAAATAAAATAAAAAAAAACAACGCGGGCGTAGCCGTGGGCGGACAGCTAGCGTTGAATATTTATATGAATTGACAGTTTTAAAACTTCGGAAACGACTGCTTATATTAACGAAAGACACTCCTAGACTTAGCGTGTCGAAAACTGCTTAGTTAATTACGAGGGTGAGGCGCTTCGCGGCTATTTCAAACCCATTCTGAACTCTATTATATTTGAGGATCACTAGAATATAATTTATTTGAAAAAAAAAAAGTTTGTTAGACTCCACCGACAAGATAAATAAATATGTGGGACATCTCACACACGGCCGTCTAACCCCAAACTACTTAGGCAGAGCCTGTACTATGAGTGTCAAACAGCTGATACACATACATATATAAATATACAATACCCAGACACAAGACAAACACAAAGGCTCATCACACGAATGTTTTCCCTGGGCGGGATTCGACCCCGCGACCTTGTGCTTTGCTAAAAAATGTTTGAACTTACATACATTAATTATTTATCCTACTCATAATGTTTATAAACGAGAAAGTGTGTCTGTTTGTTTGTTAGTTCTTCCTTCATGTCGCCACAGAACATCGGCAGGCATAGTATTATGATGGGTGGCTTTTATATGGCGATAGTTTGGTAATTGGAAAGTGACACAGGCTAGTTTTCACTGCCGTAAAAAAACAACTTTTCACTGGAAAAACTGTCAACTCTGGCGCAGCCGTATCGAGGAAAGCTAGCATCCAATAAATCGTCAAGCCGAATTAACTACTATTAAACTAATTGCCAAGCGATTATTGGTCTAAAGTGGTTCTGTTATCCGATTCTAATCAAATTACGCTAACTACTTACTACTTAGTTACACGTATTAATTTGTTTTGCAAATTGATTCCATATAATAAATAATTTGTTAATTGGTTTAATAGTAGATTATTCGTAAAATATTAGATTACGTTTAATTTTGAATATTAAACGCTTCATACATAAAGATTACATAATAGTATAGTCAAGAGCATGCTTAGCTAAACACTTTGGCCTAAGCACCGTTCTTATGTCCATTTAATAAAAACAAAATCGTCCTGCGTCTGTTCAACTTAACCTGCTCTTGGCTGTACCATTGCAAAACTTTAAAAGTTTAAACCATTTTCTTACAGTTTCTAAGACAAATATTTTAAATAATTTACCTACGGATCTCTGAATTTAAGTATAAATAATAAAAATGCATACTTTACTGTAGTAAAAGAAATAAAACATATTGCAATTAGGTATTATGTTATTAAATGAAATAAAAATATAGTTTTTTTTTTGTTACTGTGGCAAAACTTAAAAGATATTTTAAAGCAATTAGGTAGGTGTATGTTACTCATGCAAATATAACTTCGTTCACTGCCATTTGATAATCTACACCTCTGTTGAATCTTAATTATCAAAGTCTAAGCTTATAATGATGTAATACAATATTTTCAACGAGAAAAGTTTAGAGGTTATATTAAAACTTTGCACTAACCTTGTCTTTTGAAACCTGAGGGTAGAACAAAGTTCAAGTCATAGATATTGTACCGAACATAAAAGTTGTTTAAACTGTTAAAGGATCAGCGGAAACTCCGATTTACAGGTATTTTTATATGATCAAACGAACTTACCTGAAGTGAAGTTCGATCTTAATTATATTGTCTTCGCCGAAGAGATTTATTCCTTGACCATGTAGTAGCCCTGGCTACGCGCTAACCCAATCGCACAAGCTTCAGATTCTTCTTTTTTTTTTATCTTTGGCCACCCAGCTAACTTCATTCTTGTCCGTGCGCGCGCGGCGTTCGCACAAGTGTACTCAAGTAATAAAAAGTAAATTTGTGATCAAGTGTTTGAAAAAATATATAAGGTGGTTTTGTTTTCAAGCTATGTCTAAGCGACCGCTTGAAAAATCTGGGGAATCTCGTGAAGAAAGATGGTTGCGAAAAATGAAATGGTACGAGGAAAAAAATCGATGCAAAAAGACGAAAAAAAATATTGTACCGAACGTAAGTTTAAACTGTTAAAGGATCAGCGGAAACTCCGATTTACTTACAGGTATTTCTTAAAGTAAAATATATTATGATAACAATATATTAAAAAAAAAAAACACCGACACAAAACCGTTACTTGATCTTTGGACTTGATCCTTTCAACAACTAGAAAAGAGCTGATAATCTTCAAATGGCTGAAGATATTTTCTTGGATCATTGTGACACACTCTCGATTGTGACAGCATGCAAAAAAAAAAACTAAGTAGATCAAAATCGGCGCATCTGTTTAGGAGCTACGATGCCACAGACAGACAGACAAACACGTCAAACATAACACCCCTTTTTCATCGGGGGTTAAAAACAAACATCACAAAACGTATTTGAAAATCGTGCTTAATATCCATTTAAATTCCTCCTTTTCCTATACCCCCCCGCAGCTCAGCTAAATGACAGAATTTATTTCTTTAAGATTTGCATGTATTACGTCTCTATAATGTTAGATTAGATTAGATACTCTTTGGCAACCAGTTGTCGCCTTGACCGACACAAACCCTTAACTTGGAACCGGTTTTACGCGGGAATCGAAAAGAAATGGCGGGTTAATTTTAATTTGTTTCGTCCTTTTTAAAATTAGTTTTTCATGGTAATTATTGTGTTAATATGGTGGAATTAGTGCGATAATGTGCCTATAACGAAGAACTATTCAATGAAAGTGAGAAATAATGAGTGGTTAGATGTTTCTGGTTTGATACCCCAAGTTAAACTCCGATGTCATTGGAATGTAAGGACCACCCTTGCATTTCAATGATCCCGTGACTAGACAACACTACTGAAGACTTTTTTTTTTTTTTTTTTTGAATTGACCTATGCTTGTGTCGAAAAGGTACGACAAATCAAGCTTCACCGGACTGGAGCTTCACCGGACTGGGACTACTGAAGACGTTCAACAAGACAAGACTACTGAAGACGTAGGACACAAGAAATTATGATTATGACTAAAGACGACTAAATGAAACTGAAGAATCCTATTATTACTAAAGACTAGGCTGTATGGGGTTTGATCCCTTTGCCTTTCCCATAAGGGAGAAAAAAACTAAAAAAAATTAACCAGGAACCACACAGCATACCTAACACTATTATATCACATCCCTACGGAGTAGTAAATAGCGTAATGGGGCGTCAAGTGATTTAACAGATCGTCCAGTTGGATAGCGGCGGACTATTCCGAGTGGTTGGCTTCATCGGGATATGGCGCGAAATGATCCGACTGACGTATCATGCAGTCGTGTAAAATATAATGGAGCTTTGGGCTTGAAATTTCGAAATACCACCAGAACATTTCGGCGAGGCATCTATCTCATTTTCTCAGAGTCAATTTTGTTTGAGCAAAGCCTACAGTAAGTTTATTGCTTTTATGAATACCTACAATCGTTTAAGGCCATATATCATGTCTCCGTCTAGGGGCTCAAGCCAACCCCGAATCAGGGTGAATAGGCCTTAGACGACCACGCTAGCCCAGTGCGAGTCGGTCAATTTCACACACAACCGTTCTTCACACAACCTATTTTCCTTCACTGTAAGAGAGTCGGTCGAATAAACGTACTAACACATATTGTCACGGGTTTTCTCCACGATTTAGTTTTAAATTGAGCTTACCGATATTTCGACCGGGTTACACCGATCATGGTCACGGCAGAACTCGTTAAGGCTGCTTTTCCACCAGAGCTGTGCGAGGTAGCTAAGCGGTGTGCGAGGAAAAAATCCACCAATAGAATCACTTAATTTTTCTAGCTTAGTGATTCGATTGGTGGAGGTTTCCTCGCACACCGCTTAGCTACCTCGCACAGCTCTGGTGGAAAAGCAGCCTAAGCGGCGAGTAGTACTGGCAGAAACTCACATTTCGAGTATTTCTTCTAAGGGCAAACATATCTGTATACCCTCGTTCTAAGTCTTTTTTCACCCGTGAATGTGTGTTAGTGCATTTAACAACCGCGAAAATCTAAGAATGTTCAGAATAAACGTACATCTGAATTCTAAAATCTAAAACTACGAGGCTTTAACTCGCACTTCCCAATTGGAACACTACGGCCCTAGCCACTAGTGTGTGTCTCTCTCGAAACTCGAAAACTACTGAACCGATTTCAAAAATTATTTCACCATTAGAAAGCTACATTCACCCTGAGTAACATAGGCTACCTTTTACCGCGAGAAAATGCCTCATTCCCACGGGAAAAAACTGTTAACGCGGGCAGAGCCGCGGCGGAAAGCTAGTTGTGGATATTTTCATACAATCAATACAGGTAGCGTGGTTTCCTAGAAAGCTGTAATTGACAACGTTCTAGGAAACGGAAGCTTTATATGAGAGTTGTTGCCATATTTCTCGAGCTTAGCAGGTGAATAGGGTACGAGGATATAGGTGGAAAAGTTGTTTGACCAATACCTGCTTAATTTATGTTACAAAAGTAGTTATAATAACCTAAGAGATTATATCGTCGTCGTTAACTGCTCATATATGTCCCCACCGAGAGGCTCCAGCCTACCCTGAGAATCAGGGTGATTAGATATTATGTATTTAAAATACATTTAATACAAAGTACTTACCGCATTATCTCAACAAAACTAGGTATGGACATGTCGCCACGTTTTTTACACCCTATAAATAACACCTTTTCTGCAGATACCCCAAGAAAATGTTTGTAAAAATGGCAACAGCTCTTTAAAATGCTTTTGAGATAGGCTCTCTAAACATTAAACTGTGAGAAGATGTCGAAAACAGACAAGACTTGATACCGTCTTTTCTGTCTGTCGGTCTGAATACCTACTGACAACAGATCGTGGGGCCGTAAAAAGAGGGAAAATACAATACAATACGAATTTACTTTAAAGAAATAGCTACAATTACATACTCAACTAACGGTTTCTTTTTAGGTAATTTTCCTTTCAGTTCTCTTTTTACACCCTGCATAAAAGGTACCTAACCTATAATGCCATTGCTAATGTCTGATATATTGTATTACCTTTTAGTGGTTAACTATCAGCAAATAATTTTCCTCTCCAAGCGAAGTTTACCCACACTATAGCGAATTTGATCCTTTCAACCGAGAAACTACTAAGTACCGAGTTTCGCTTCGTGGTCCAAGGGGTTTCGGTATTTAACCTTGGACCAAGTAACTAAAAGTCTCTCAATTAAAGAGAATGGGTCAGGAAACCAAAAGAAGTAACGTTACACGCCTCAGTGAGGGTGATACTAAAAACTGGAAGAATAGTAAAACGCTCGATTCGCACCGTTGAAATAGAGATCATTTGCACTAACACACATTTTCACGGGTTTTCTCCACGATTTAGTTTTAAATTGAGCTTACTGATATTTCGACCGGGTTACACCGATCATGGTCACGGCAGAACTGGAGTGTGGACTAAATCGTGGAGAAAACCCGTGAAAATGTGTGTTAGTGCAATTAACAACCGCGAAAATCTAAGAATGTTCATAAAGAACATTTTGTGAAACTTTCCCCAGTTGTCTAAAAAAAAAGTTGATACGGAAAGCACATAAAGCCGTTGGTCTCGGCTACTTTCTACGAACTACGAATATCTCTTATCGTCTTCACGTCAGTAGTCTTAGGCGATTCAATAATGCACCGGGGTCAATGAGGTCGTTGGAAAATGTTACAGCCCACAAGAAGAACAAGAAGTTTTAAAACAATGACTCTCTAGGGTATCCTGACAGTCCCCACACTTGCCCCCAGAGATCCCGATTGCGGCCAAACAGAAAGCCATTGACGTGTTTGTGGATTCACTTGCTTTATTTAACCATTTGAAACGTAAACAAGATGCGGCGAGGGAAATCTGTTGGTAACTATTTACACATGTCACTGCATACCCAATACCCAATATCTCACACGAGATAGTATCTTGTCTATACGATTGATGATTGTCAAAACATTCTATGTTCGTGTGGCCACGAGGAGAGAGGGGCAGTCTTCAAGTGAAGTTGATAGCATCTGCTAGAACCCAATATCCAAAGTTATTGCTAACGTCTGGCCTTTGAGTAACCAACAAGACCATATTGACCACGCATCAGTTAACAGCTCATATATTATGTCCCCACCGAGGGGCTCGAGCCTACCCTAATACCAGCCTGGTATCAGTACCAGGGCGAATAGGCCTTAGTCGACCACGCTGGCCCAGTGCAGGTTGGTCAACTTCACACACACCTTTGAATTTCTTCGTAGGTGTGTGCAGGTTTTCTCACGATGTTTTCCTTCACCGTAAGAGCGTCGAATAAACGTACCTATATATGAATCTGAAAATCGGAAACACATTGGTACGTGCCGAGGTTTGAACCCGCGAACTTCTAAATGGAAGTCAACGGTTTTAGCCAATTGGCCACCGACTTAAAATAATAGTGCGAATTGAGTTCATATTATTCAAACAGACAATAGTTTTGGCACAAGCAAAAAGGATACCTACCCTATCAGTGTCATAAAAAACACATCAATAAAAGTTTTTTTCTTAAAACCCCATGAGTAGGAGCTTAGAAATAAAAGTGATAATCTTCCATAAACAATATCATGTAAACATATTGCGAGACCATATAAGGAAAACCGCAAGCAACTGTATATCACATCGTGTTTCTACTAGCTGCAGATATTAAAGCTCAGTGTGTCTTCGTCTGAGCGATCGCCGATCCATAATACGCTTTCTGTCAACACATCGAGTTCTCTTGAGGGAAATCTGCGAGCGACTGACTGTTTATACTTGTCACTGCTAGCGCCTCAGTCATGACCGAAACCAGATAGCGTCTTGTCTACACGATTTGAGCGATTGAAGATCTGTAGGACATTGTGTAAACACCTCGTATGGCCATGAAGATAGAGGGACGGACTAGCGACGACGCTTTGATATAAGGAAATAAATTACTTGATAGTAATAAACGTCATGTTTTGTGATATGATTTGTTGGGGAGAGATTGGGAGGGTAATGGTTACAAAAATCACTGCCACCAAAGAGGATCTAATGTAGTCGGATCTTATTGGCTGAATAGCCTCTTCCAGACCGACAGCTTTGATGAAGCAGACAATCGTAGCAGGATTCAGAGTTCGGGTTTCCTGAGGGCAAGCTTGTAAGCTCTGTTGACGAGAGCATCACATTGACGTCATGAATTAGTTCTTTAATTAAATAAACCATGTATGACCTAACTAATTTGGTAAGTTAGATGTAGACTGAAATCTAATTAACACCAGCAATAAAATATTCCAAATCTTCAAAGAGTTTGTTTTTTATTTGCTGCCAATTATAATACATTTTCAATTAATGAACAAGTTTGATTGTTTGAAAGTTTTTTTTATTTACACCATTCCGAGTGTTGCGTAATAAAAGTTGCTATTGTTTTTATGTTTCTTAATGAAAATGTAGATTAAGATCTGCTGGGATTGACCAATGCATCAATATAGTACAGAGATTACCAGTCTCTGTCTAAGTCCGGTGAAGCTTGATTGGTCGTACTTTTTCGACACAAGCATAGGTCAACCCAAAAAAAAATACAGTCTCTGTAATCTGTTGTTAACCGCTGAGCTCCTGGCCTAATATTAAAATATTCACATCACGAGCATCGCCGTATCGAATTTACTTGCAAATGTTACGTGTCGCCTATTCTATTTCTGTCGGAACTGGAGACGGCCAAGGAGCCTTGATTCGCGTTTTTTCTGCAAATTGCTCAATACATACAACATTACGGGAGCAGTGTGGGTACGAAACACGAATGAAATACTCGTATGTGTGTGTTCTTATTCTTATTCTTTCTTATTCTTAAATGTTTTAACAAAATATACTTACATATTTTTTGTTTCGTAATACTTAACGGAGACGGAAAGTTGATAGAAAATTCAACAGGATTTGCAAAAGTCCACAAATAAAACGCTGATTTTTGGTTCGTTTAAAATGAAATTTGTATCTGTTCAGATAAAGAAAGAAAAATTTTACTTCAATACTTCGATTTTTCTTTTTATGTTTTATATTTCTTTGGACAGTTCATCGTAAATGTTTACCTACTTTTATAAGCACTGTTTTTTTCACTCACATTAAGCCTCTCTATCATAAGTCTGTCTTTGTCAATACCGTCTATTACGTTATTACCGTATTTATACGTTATAATTTAAACCCCTACAATTTCCCCTTATGTAAGCCTAAATCATCATCATCATCATCTCAGCCGAAACACGTCCACTGCTGGACAAAGGCCTCCCCCAAGGATCTCCAGGTCTAAATACAAAATACAAATATGTTTTTTAAATTATTTTTTATGCTTTATATTGTGCTTTGCTTGCACCGACAAAAGCGCGGCTCTTAAGTATGAAGAAGAAGAAGATTGTGCTTTGCTTTTTGCCTAATTGTCCTTTTATCAAATATCCGTGACAGAATTAAGAGAATCCGTTTAAATATTAATTAAACTACTCCCATGTTATTTGTTCACTATTTATAAACACTTAACAACTTCAGAATTTAAAAAGCTACAAATTAGAAATATTTAAACCAAATCTGGCTTTCGATTCAAATCTGACATTCACGTTAACAGCTCATATATGTTCCCACCGAGGGGCTCGAGCCTACCCTGTAATCAGGGTGAATTAGTTTTAGTCGAGCACGCTGGTCTAGTGAGGGTCGGTTAACTTCACACACAACCTTTAAATTACTTCTCATGTTTGCGCTGGTTTCCTCACGATGATTTCTTTCACCGTAAGAGCGTCGAATAAGCATCAAATGAATTCGAAAATTGAAAAACACAATAAAAAAAAATTGAAAGTACGTGCTGAGGCTTGAACCAACGAACTTCCGTATGGAAGTCAACGGACATAGCCACTTGGCCACCGACGCTCTTAAAAGAAGTTATACAAGTGAAATTCAACTAAACGTGGGTGTAGGACTTCCAGTACAAAGTTTCCCTGAAACAAACCCTGTTATTGTTAAACTTAGTTTTACCTTCCAATAGCCTTTTGTATGTTTTTATTTTACTCTTCTATTTCTAACAACATTTTTAGCAAAAACAAACCTTTATAGATTGGTTTTAGCAATGTTTTTCAAATTAAATACATACAGTAGACTGGAGTTTTTGGTATTTTCAATTTTAACAATGGATTTAGAATGTGTGGGCATTATTTATCAAAACAGTTTATTTTTAAGTCTTTACTCGACATTGTTAAAAGTAGGCGTCTAAATTATATAAAACACAGTATATAAAACAGTTCTCTGTCGGAAATATACATATTTGTATAATGACATGCATCGAATCGCAAATTGATAAGTTATTTAATTTTGTTAATAAATGTTGATTAGAATGATATTTAAATAAAAAAATTTTTTTATTACTTTTACCCTATTTTTCTGATTAATTTACACATTCATACATATAAGCTGCCCGCAACTTGGCATATTTTGTTAATTATACGAAGGTATTCACTTATTTACTTTGTTATACTGTGTAACTACATTATGTAAAATTACTTTATTCAAATGAAAATTACGAAAAAAAATGTTTCATTAAGCTAAATAAATATTTGGCAAAGTAACATGTTTCTCTAGACATAAAAAATACTAAGACTGTTCATTTTTCTGTTTTTAAAACTGTTTTATTTTGTTATATTTAGGTATCTAATAAATAATTTATTAGCAGGCAAGAGCAATCTGGTGTATTAACTATTGTACCTTTTCAATATTTTATAGTTTTTTAGTGAAATTCATAGTATTTCTAGTCATTCCATCTCAATTTTCAAGAGCTAGTTTTAATTGCATTCAACTTTCCACCTTGATGAAAAATTTAATATGTATTTATAAGACTTCGTTGCACGAGGAAACTTAAGAAACAGTTTCTTTTTCTTGTTATTTTATAAAATGCAAATGTTGTTTTGTTATATAACGTACCCAATACTCATTTTTTACCTTCAATAACAAAAGAGTGGTGTTAGAAGTTTGACGTAGGTATGTATTCTGCATTTACGTATGTCTGTTGCATTGCAATGTAACTTTCAAACATAAATATAGGCCGATTTTTACCTTACTTACATGCTTATTTATATTTCTTTTTTTTATATGACGGCCCTGTAGCCTAGTTTGTAGTACGTTGCTACGAAGCACAGGGTCGCGAGTTCGAATCCCGCCCAGGGCAAACATTAGTGTGATGAGAACTTGTGTTTGCCTTGTGTCCGTCGTATATTTATATACTAGCTGTCTGCCCTCGGCTACGCCCGCGTTGTTTTTCGACTTTTCCGTAGTAATTTTTGACTATCTCACGAGAACTTTTTAATTTTCCGGGATTAAAAGTATCTAAGATGTTGGCCAGGGATGTGAAGAACCTCCATACAAAATTTTCATTCAAATCTGCCCAATAGTTGCGGAGGTTAGCCCGTACAAACAGACAAACAGACAGAGAAACAAAAAAAAAGAAAATTTTCTGGATATGTTCCATTTCACTTCTTACATCTGAATATCATGAACTGAATATCAACTACAAGTCAAACACGAACACACTAGAGTCCCGCGGCGCCTGCGGGGTGCGGTGCGTGGGGGGCTATCGGGCGGTGACTGTCCTTTCTGTACGGGTTAGTACTATTATTTTCTTCTGTGATATGACAATACACAGATAACATGCGCGACGCACGACATCAACGCAACTTTCAAAAGACTCTCGTAAGACGCTATTGTAGAGGTCCCTTAGTCGCCTTCTACGACACCCAATAGAAAAACGTGGGAAAGTCCTATTTTTACTACTTTTTTTATTAAATTGGTTCCCTAAAAATATTCTCTTTGTGTTCCAAAACTCTTTATTACTTGAACATTTCACGCTACACTTCCCCAGGAAATTATCCTTTGATATAGATCTCTACGTCCTGAAGCCACAAACCTTCGCGTAACATGTCATTGATAGGAACAGCCTAGCCTATCGGATCTTCCTATAAAAATACCTAAACGAAATTGCTTTGAGAATTCACAACCTCCAAAGTCATATAAATTCAAGAAGATCTCTACTTTAAATCGAAGTGAAAAAAAAAAAAATTGCCGGCCAAGGAGTCAAACCCGCGTCTTGGCTTATAGGTTCGCTTCGATAAAAATAATATAATAAGTGAACAGATAAGACATCATTTGTTGAAAAAATAATTAACTGATTCTGTTTTTTTGTCTGCTAAATGGCAGAAAAATATAGTGCAGATCATGGTCTAAGAAAACAAGGTCTTCTATTCGGACCACGTGACTGACACAAGCCTACGTCATCTTGCGCTGTTCATCCTCGTCGAATGCGTGTTTAGACTAGGATGAACAGCGCAAAGTGATGTAGGCTTGTGTCAGTCACGTGGTCCGAATGGAAGACCTTGTTTTCTTAGACCATGGTGCAGATATAAACCTAACTAAACGTTTAAGAAAATACTTTATTATTACAAAAAAATATATCGTCTTTTAAATAACTGATACAATTAATGAGTTAACCTTAAATGAAAAGCCGAAAAAAATAATCGTATTTCTAGTTCTTTAACAAATAGATGTAAATTAAATTTCCATTATTATCAAGGTTAAGGTTTCAATGCATTTATATACGAGTAATAATATAATGTACTTACAAAATCAATAACTTGCCTTATCTACCAATAGCTGGAATATTCATGACAGGTAATAACACTTAACTTTAGATAATAATTATCTGACCTACATATTAATATCACATATTATTATTACATACGCAACGCTGTTAACTGATATCCACTTATATTATTTTAGCTCAAAATAACTCACTAGTCACCCAATATTTTTAGGCCTGTTGATTTTTTGCATAATCTAAAGTTTGGTTTTTACAATAGATAAAAAAATATCAGAAGGTACAGTATAATCAGCACATGCGACTGGATATGTTGACCTTGAAAGCGCCCGTATTCCGTAGCGGTAGGGGTGAATTTCGTAATGCGAATGTCCAACCGCATGTCTTGGCTTCTGTACATAATGTAGAGTTAGCCGATTACAATCTGCAGCAGTTATAAATATCAAAGTTCAAAGTTCAAAATGTGTTTATTCGAAGTAAGATTTTACAAATCACTTTTCGACGTCAAGGAGAGTTCACGATTTGGCTGTCTTCTGTGGAGAAGAACTCTCCGGAAGAAACTCCACAGGCGTTGCATATTTTCAAAATATTTTTACATAATTTTTATTTTATACAATTTGATTAATATAACAAAGAGTGATTACTTACACGCTGCCGCTGCGCCCGCGCCGTTAAGAAAATTGTTATTAAAAGTTATTTTTGACGGTCCCGTAGCCTAGTTGGTAGTACCTACGTCTGCCTTCGAAGCAAAGAGTCGCGGATTCAAATCCTATCCGAAGCAAACATTCGTGTGATGAGCACTTGTGTTTGCCTTGTATGTGGATGTTTTATATATTTATGTGTATCAGTTATCAGCACCCATTAGTAGAGGCTCTGTCCAGTTTGGGGTCAGATGGCCGTGTGTGAGATGTCCCCCACACATTTATTCGTCTCTGAAGCTGACCATATTTTATCGTACTCTACCAACCTCAATTGCCTATTCTACCCGTGTAAAGCCGGTTAATGTAGGTAAGTACAGAAAGGTAACTACAACACAAATCCTTTTCATTTCATCCTCTTATCCTATGAAGGATTTTTCAGTTTTCCTTTCGTAAGAGAATAACATTTTAAACTCGAAAACGTGTTGTTCATACATGATAAGGGTCAGTCTTATACCTCCCAAATAGAAAGCAAGGCATAGCCACAAGCTTTACGTCACAGGAATTTTATTTTTAAATATCTATTAAAAAAAAAGAAACTGTATTTCCTAAACTATACTATACTTTATTATGTTTAATACTCAGGAAAACTTTGTAAGTGTTTCTTAGAAAAGCGACAAGCTTTATTGTCTTTATATAAGAATAGTCCCTTGTTCCCTGATAGTAGAGTTTTCGTGACACGTGATCTACGTTCAATGACGTCACGTGACGCCAAGTCCAAAGAAACAAAGATATAATATAATGAACTATGAAGGACTAATACTTCTACCCTTAGTCAACTTGCAAGGATTTTACGAGTATCCTTTCGACTGCTACCTGTAAAATCGTTATAATTTATCTTTATCACATTATTTACTATTCGATGTTCATTCATTTAAGACAAAAGTCAGCCTTGGTTTGTGCTAAGCGTTTTAATTTCTGACATCGTTCAGTCAGTGCACTGTTTTACATGAATAAATTACTTTGATTTATATTTTCAGGTTGCAAATTAATACAGTACAGAAATCGTACTTAGAGCCGTTTAAAATACGTTATTAATATAGATAGGATATAATATACTTATTTGTTATGTGCGAGCCGACGACTTGTGCGTAATGGGGGAAGGCGAGTGGCGAGTAAAACCAAAAAATATTGTAGTAACTCGAATGCGTGCTACTAACCGACTCGCACATGAAATGAGATGAGATGAGATGAGATGAGATGAGATGAGATGAAATGAAATCATTTATTTTTAACTTTTGGACACTTTTGATCACTTAGTTAAGTCAAATAAAGTTACATTTAGTGGCGAGTTCAGCAAAGCAAAATGTGCGGTCTTTTGTGGAGAAGAGCTCACCGAATAAACTCCACAAGCGTCGCATCACTATCATCACTACATAATATAAAATAAAGTCGCTTTCTCTGTCCCTATGTCCCTCCCTATGTCCCTCCCTTTGTACGCTTAAATCTTTAAAACTACGCAACGGATTTTGATGCGGTTTTTTTTAATAGATAGAGTGATTCAAGAGGAAGGTTTATATGTATAATACATGCATAATATACTGAAGGATAACCCACAATAACCATTTTCCCGTGCGGAGCCGGGGCGGGTCGCTAGTCTTTTATAAAATATCATCATCATCATCATCATCTCAGCCGAAAGACGTCCACTGCTGGACAAAGGCCTCCCCCAAGGATCTCCACAATGATCGGTCCTGCGCTTATAAAATATACTATTTTTTAATATGTAATGTTATAGGTACAATATATCTTAATAAATTAAATTATATTAATAGCCAACTCAAGCAACCTCATTCCCATGGAGATCGTCTTCTAAATAATCAGATATCTTTAACTAGATAGAATCATGACATGTCTGTCTCACTGTTCTGTCTGCCTTCGTGTGAAGCCGACATTACATCCAGCCCCTCTAACATGCCCGGTCTACGCGTGACTGACATAATTTTGTCGTGCGTATTCTCTTATCCTATTGGAGGATATTTCAAAATGGCGGGTGTTTTGACAGTTAAATATGCGACAAAGTTTTGTCATAGCACTGCATGTTACGGGGGCTGTATTATGTAGTAGATCAATGCCAACGCCAACTGCAATGACCTACACACGCCGGACGCATTTTACGACAAAACTACGATAATTCAACAACTCTCAGTGTCATAAATTAACCTTATTTATTACAATATTTGACGTTGTTGCGTGAATCCAAAATATTTATTGTAAATATTTTACAGTCACATATATTTTAACGTCCAATTAAAGATTTATGTAACTAATAACATTTAATTTTATGTTTCAGTTACTATTTTGGAGTTTACGATTGTTCATCTCAAGTTTCAATCTTAAAAATGTTGTAATTCGAATTTTTACGTGTAAAAGTGAAATTGATAATCATTTTCCTTGGTTAAATCACGCTCTAAACTAAACAACTAAACAATAGCGAAATGTGGCCGTTTTTCGCAATTGTTCCATCTACTACTTTTAATAAATAAAGTTAATGGCTTCTATATATCCTACAGAACACCGTCTAGCTCCTCGCCGTTTTAGATATTTGAAATATTGATTATTTTTAGAGGTATTATTTTTTAAAGGGTGGCGGCGCCACTTAGCTCCTGTAGACCCCTTAAACTAAAGTTACGGTATTTTTCTTTCTTAATATGGGAACCGAAAAGGGCGGAAGATGAATGGATCTAATTTCGAATGAATGATAGACATTTTAAGTCGGATGTTTTCGCATGCGCCCAAACTAATGGGATCGACATTTACGAGATGATACATTTAAGAGAACCCCCCGCACTAGCGTCTTTCGAGCGTGTCGTCGTGCGTCGCGCATACAATCATAGGCAGAAAGGCGAGTGAAACAAATTACGGACGCGGATGATTGTATGCGTTCCTTTCACAAAGAAAAACGCATCAGACAAAGGTACTACACTTCACTACATAGTATAAAACAAAGTCGCTTTCTCTGTCCCTATATCCCTGCTTAAATCTTTAAAACTACGCAACAGATTTTGATGCGGTTTCTTTTAATAGATAGATTGATTCAAGACGAAGGTTTATTATTACTATAATACATGCATAATATATAAGGGATAACCCACAATAACCATTTTCATGTGCGAAGCCGGGGCGGGTCGCTAGTTTCCTTCTAAAAAAGAAAAATAATTGTTCTTTTTGATTTTGAATATTATTTCAAAGGGGAATAGTAAGCTTTACAGACTTAGGAAAATTAAACAATGATATTGGTGGATTTCCCCATACAATTTACCTACCTATTCATACACTATAATTAAATTGTGCGGGGTCGGACGTGAATAGATGACAGACTCATCAATCAGAACTAATAAGGCTTGTTTTGATGATTGTTTGTGGTTTTCCTTCGAAGCATTTTTTTTATATGTTTTTTCTTGTCGAGCGCTAATTTAAAAAAGCTTGTCAAGTTAGGATTGTTCAAATAGGTACCGTTTTTTTTTACCCGACTGCCGAAGGAAGGTATGTTTTATAGTGTATGTGACCTAAACGGCATAATGGATTTTGATTTCACAGGTATCCTTATATTTATTTTAATAGTGCAAGTACTACTGTGTGAATCAAAATTACGCACACTATGTGTTTAGGTTACAGTCAAAACTCATAACCGGTCAAAACCACTTCTAGATAATTTAGGTTCATATGTAACCTAACACGAAGGGTATGGCGAGCAATCTGGGCCCGCTGCGCTCGCCCACATCCCTTCCGCCATACCCTTCGAACCTATACTATCCGAAGTAGGGGTGCCCGAACTCCCGTGCTCGCTACGCTCGCACCCGCCTGGTAAACTAAAAACCACTTTTGACCGATTTTTACCATGGAAAATTGGTTTTTACCATGAAGGAAAAAAAAAATTTATGGGCGCGTAAAATTTTTTCTTCCTTCATGGTTTTTACCGTTTATGTGTCTTGACTGTAACATAATATATGTCATAAAAAAACTATCGCTAGGGTTACAAAAATATATGACACTTATATTTATATATAATTTGAATAAGAAATTCTAAAAAAGAAGTCAGTAAAAGAAAATGTCATCATTCGTACCAAAATAATAATTTATTTCACCACTTTTCTCGTTCAAAATTCTACGAAACCAATGATTTCAATCAATTTTCTACCTTGTATTTTGTGAGAAAGATGAAATGAAAGTACTTTTAACTCGATATTCCTTTCATTTTATCTTGTTTCCTTATAACTTCTATACAAATAAATTCATCGTAAATAGTATCTTTAAACACTTTGTATATTTATCTTATTTAACACAAACAAAACAAAATGTTGAATCAGGAAATTTTATTGGTTTTTCTGAACTATAAATTTTCCGCGAAATGTATGTACATCGAAATCTTTGAAAGACTACATTATAATATAAGGCCCGGAGTACTTTAATCATTATTCAGTTTCAGCCCTTCTGATCACAAGGAACTTTTAATTACACCCTTTGATTTTTTCTTTCTTTTAGGTCGAGAAAATTCAAATTGCCAAGCAATTTTTATAATTTACTTAGTGACAAAAAGTGCTAAAGGACAACTTGGCTTCTTATTAATTATTAAGTAATTAAAGTTAGTCTTAATAAAAAGAATCCAATGTCCTTTGAGATTGGTTGAAAGTACTATAAACTTCCTTACAAAAAATTCAGATTGATAGCTTTATTTGGTTATTTCAACAATATCAAACTATCTCGTCTGCCTACCAAATAAAGATTGCTTCATCTTATTATCCAAAACTAAGTTCTTAGCGGAGCGAAACACACAATCAGTACCCCTACCATGAGTTGCTAACGTAACTTACGCGCTCGATATCGACTATAGTACTACCACTACCGCTGTGCACTCCCTTAGGTATGCGCGCGGCGAGAGGGGGGGGGAAGCGCTCTGTCAGCCCGCCGTCAACGCTCGTGGCGGCAGGTAGTGTCATTTGTTTCTGTCCGTCATGTCCATACTCATGCACTTTTTTCCCCGGCTCCCACCTCATACCTCATACCTCAGAGAGTGCACAGCGGTAGTGGTAGTACTATACGTAAAACGTGCATTTAGTATGGAATTAAAACTACGCCATCTATTGACAGTTATCTGAAGTAAAATTTCTCCATACTAAATGCACGTTTACGTAGTCGATATCGAGCGCGTAAGTTACGTTAGCAACTCATGGTAGGGGTACTGAAAACATTCTTAGTTGGAGAAAAACTTCGACGGGAAAATACAGCAATCACTTGTACCGCTACTCGTCAAAAGATGGCGGTAAATAAAACTGAACATACTGCCATCTACATGATTAGTTGTGAATGTTTATAGTTCCTTTTATACACGTAGATGGCGGTAGATGTCGATTCGCACAATCTTCTTAGTTACATTAACTTTGATTTATATATACGCATATGAAAGTATCAATAATATCATAGGTATATGTAAGTATCAATAATACTACTATACTATCCTGGCCGGTTTCGGCTACAGCGACTGTATTAGCTGCGCGGACTAAGCTGGGCAGCTCGCTCGTGCGCTCTCATGTTGCTGCAGTACCCAAGTTTGGTTTGCAAAACACGGGAACACAGAGGGCACGTTAGGACTCCGTTAGTGAAGTTATATCATATGGCTACGGACGGTCTAGCCTTAAGGGGCTCTACCATGCTAAGTGGCGCCGCCATCCTGAAAAAAATAATAACTCGGGAAATAATCAATTTTTCAAAATTAATTTCTTTTGACATCAAGATCCATTCTCCTTTGCTCCTCGAAGTCGCAAACCTTGTCCTGTATTAGACGCCTCCATTCTGGGCGATCAATAATAATTAGTAATTATTAATACCTTTACAACAATTTAACAACTTTTTGGTTAATTAGCTAGTAAATGAAATAGGTACTTACTTAAAATTTCTAATAAAATTAATTTAAATAAATAAAACTGGTGACGCTACAACAATAATTTATTAATCACATAAATAAAAATGTAGAGTCACCAGTTTTCCTAATTCTATTTTATATTCGTTAAGTACTGTGCTATTTTTGGTCCTAAACCGTTGACCTTTCTCGACCTCGGCTCGTAAAACACAAATAACAAATAGGGTACTTTTAGCGGGAAAGGGCGGTGCTAGCAAGCAAGGGGTCGTGATTTCCCGCTAATTTGTTCCAGAGGGCGCATTCGTTTTATTAGCTCGACCGCGTGGCTAATAGATTCACACCTTCTAATTAGTCAGCCATGGAATATATAAAATAGCACTGACATGTCGAATTGGCTTTTTCTTGTCTTTTTTATATCCAGCCAGTTTATGAAGCCACAAAAATAAAAATAGCGCCTTATTTATTTCTTTACATTAAGCAGGTGATTATACTTAAAATTTCTAACAAAATTTATTTAGGTAATTACAAATGTACCTAATAACTCGACTTGCTTCATTATATTCATGAATTACACAAGTAATCGGTTTTAGGTTAAATTAGGTCTACATTAATGCCTACCTATAAAGGCTATAAATAATACAATATAATTAAATAGACAACTTTATATCCGTGGTCGCTGTCTAGCTTTGCCTCCAATGTTTCTTGAACCTTGACGTAATTATTAAAAAAAATATATGGGCATCTCACACACGGCTATCAGACCCCAAACTAGCCAGAGCCTGTACTATGGGTGTCAGACAGCTGATATAGAAAGTAGATACCTAGGTACATAAAGGATATCATTCATTTTGGACCAAAAAAGTAAAAGTGCCGGCCAGCAGAAAAAAGTATAACTTTCGGGTAGAACACACAATTCCTGTATTCGTGATCCTTAACAAACTAAGCATATTTTTTTAACTAATTAACCAATACGTACGTAGTACTTATAAATACCAAAGTGAGTAAAGAATGATATTCTTCTTAAAGGGACCTATTATCATTATTATTTATTATTGACCTACTATTATTATTTATCTACCTTTTAAAGAACACAAATTTTTGGCACATATTGCAAATTCATTACTTATTAGTTTACCACTAGCACTAAAGCAAAAAGCAATATCATACTAATATTATAAAGAGGAAAGAAGATATACATTTACCCTGAGTAACATAGGCTACCTTTTACCTTTTACCGCGGGAAAATGCCTCATTCCCACGGGAAAAACTGTTAAACCTGGCGGAGCCGCGGCGGAAAGCTAGTCTAATATAAAACTACATGGCTAATTTCCCAAAAAGCACATGAGTTATAGGTAATAAACAATATCAAAAATAGTTAATATCAGCATCATCGAGTTTCGATTCGATATCAGTTTTGTTTCAATTCAGAGGTCTAATAATACTGGCTGTATAAAACCCACCACCACAAGGTGAGTGTGGTGGCCACCATCACGTCACCACCACCGGTCGACCGTAAACTAGTGTCCTACGACCGTCGCGGGGTAAACTACCCTCCAGTGGAGCTTTATATTTAAAAGAAAATGGACTTTCCTTACAAGAATACAAAGAAAGACCAATTTTTAGAAGAGTTGATAGATGGTTTTGGAATAAATTACAGAACTGATGTACAGAATCCTACTCAAACAATAATCGATGATTTTGAAAGAAAGACTGGGTACAAATAAACAATATTTACATACCCACTAGTAGTAAAAAATAAACAATAATGGAAAATTTAAGTGATTGACGCTATCCAAAGCTAAACTAACAAAAAAATATACAGAGGAAACAACAGTTGTAAAGAAAAACCAAATAGAGAACAAATAGTTCTCACACAAGATCGAATTTAAATTCCAGATAATAAGCCACATTCAAAATAGAAAACAAAATGACAAAAACGTAGCTATGACCTGGAGATACATTTGGATTATTATTTACATTAAGCGATTCTTCATTAGAAAACACAAGAAAAAAATGGAAAAGATGAATAACTTGAGACGACGGAAGAATTCCATTTCAACCGTTTACAGAAGAACAACGAAATTTTTTTCTTCGAACAAAGCAAATTTACTCAGAAGAATGCCTAGCAATAGAAAATATCGTTTGGAGAAACTTTTAGAAGAGTGTGTACCAGAAAGCTTTAACTTAAAGAAAAACAGCTCAGATAGCGACACTAGTCAAGAAGGACTAGGTTTAAGAGATTTAGATTATTACTTAGGAGCTAGAAAGAAAGAAACGTACTGGAGAGATCCCGCAGCCTTAGAACAGACCAGAAAAGATTATCTGATCTACCACTGTGGTATAAGCGAAGAAGATTACGAACAAAACTACAAGAAAGATATACCAAAAACTACTTCGTGTACTAAATATAATAATCACACAAGACTCAAACAAGTGCCTTTTAAAATTTATAGAAAGAAAGCTAGAAAAAACGGTGCAGACGAATCTTGGTGCGAGAAGACAAGACTGTTCAAACTATTTGCTAACAAAAGAGATAGCGAATACTCTTCAGATAGTTATAGTGAAGTTGAGTCTGACGAAATCAAAGAAGTAACGAAAAATCAAGATACTGCAGACAGTAGCCAGTAGCCAACATGATCAATATTGCAGCGGGCTCGACGACATCACAATTGAGGTTTGTTAGGAGAATTGGTTCTCATTAACGCGCGGTAATACGAGCAATGCGTCTATTATTAGAAACTACATGGAGCGAAGTTCAAATGAACTGTTTTGAAAATATTGACCACATTACTGCAGTAACCAAGACTGCAACGCTTTCCTTTGTTTAGAATATGAAATGCTTTGTTATTTTATTTTTTAAAACCGGTCAAGTTCATTTGTTTATTTATTTAACTATTTATTGTACACATAAACATACAGAGGACAAATACATTAAAAAAAAAATAATAAAAATAAATAAAAAAATAAAAAAAAATAAAAAAAATATATTTTATTGCTCAAGTTTACATCATAAAATGGTGCTGAAGCTTCCCAGTAAGTAATTATGCATACTTGTAGCGGGAATGCTCCGCTCTTTCACATGAACATAACTGGATATAAACTTATACTAATTAACAATAGGTAAGTAAGTATGTAGTAATATTAATTATAATCAAAGGAGAAAAAGAATTAGCTCCTATAATCCAGGGAAATAAGTACCCGTAGCGTTTGTCGGAGTGTGTACATTAGAGAGACAACACAACAGGTCTGCTTATTTCTGAAGAAATATCTTACAGTAGACCCAGGGAAGTAAAACAACATTAAGCAAATCGCGGATAAACGTGCACAAAGCAGAAATACAGAATAAATAAATACTACACCTATAATACAATACATTAATTGAATTCAATTACCTATGTGTAAAAATAGATAGTAGCAATATTTTTCATTGTGGTATTTTTTTTTCTTTTTCAGGGTGTCCGGATATCAGAAGTTTCAGAAGGCAGACCCTGTGATAACTGTCCGGAACTCTGCCCAGGGTTCATTCCACACACATGGAGGTAAGAATCTCTTTATTCATTTTTTTTCCAAATCCATATTTATTTTTCACACAAAATATCAAAACTTTGTTTTAAAATTATTATTCTAAATACAAACATCAACATTTATATTGCACGTGCGCTTCGTAAGACCTTCGATGTTAATTAGAGTATGAATCATTAGCAAACCACACATTGCAGTGAATTTGATACGAATCTATCAAGTATCCTTTGATACATATACTTACTATTCACATTGATATACAAGGAGTAAATATAGGAAGTTACTTACTGGTTTGCGTTCAGAATTATTCAAACCTGTACTGACCTAGACCTAGTTACTTTTGAGAGCATGTCAGTCTTAAGTGTCATTAAATTAAGTTCTTTTTTAATTTCTAGTCTCAGTCTCTCCCATCTCATAATGCATTTTTATATGAAAGCAAACCTCGCCATATTGCGGAATTTCAATGGAACTAATTTTATTATGGAAATTGTTGCCATAAACCACTCATAAACATAAAAATATTATACACGTGACGCCCCCCGAGTAGGTTTCTTATTTCTTTGGTCAGGCTTTAGTTTGTTTTATTTGTTTCGTACAAAGTCCTCTGTTCATGTTATGTCCTCGTCATATCGGTCAATTACCTAAACGAGACTATAAAATAACATATTAGTAATAGCGACCCGCCCCGGCTCCGCACGGGAAAATGGTTATTGTGGGTTATCCTTCAGTATATTATGCATGTATTATACATATAAACCTTCCTCTTGAATCACTCTATCTATTAAAAAAAACCGCATCAAAATCCGTTGCGTAGTTTTAAAGATTTAAGCGTACAAAGGGAGGGACATAGGGACATAGGGACATAGGGACATAGGGACAGAGAAAGCGACTTTATTTTATACTATGTAGTGATGATGATATTATGTATACTAAGCCACTATTGTATTTATAAGTTGAGTGGGCTGTCTACTTTTATTAAACATTCAATATTTCGAAATGTTTACTAATTATTCTTGTTGGGATTGCTGTTTAAACTGAATCGGAAAATCTCGATAAAATAACAGTTGTTGTTGGAAAGGGACATATCATAGCAAAGCAACACAGTCTAAAAACACTTGGACCAACTTCGACATCCTGTCGCCGGCCGGCCGGCTTGCATGGAACAAATATTTGCTCATAATCACTGAACCCATTCCTTATCTTGGGTCAAAGATAAACTTATCGGCTGCATTCATTCACTCGACAATCTCAACAACGGTCGGTCGAGGATAAAATACACTCGGAATTATTAAACACGGGCCTTGTAGAGTCGTGAGGTCACAGACGCAGGCGCATGACAAAAGCGAAAACATTGCCACTGTCAATTGAGCGATCGACACGAGCGGTCGTGTCGCATCAATAAAATTTAAACCACTCGATCGAATAGTTCATCATGTGCCTCTCGTTGAAACAATTCGAACTGGCTGAGGTGTACCGCCGCATAGTCGGGACGGAGAAGGAACAAGTGATCCCAGAAAAGAAGATACAGAAGTTCCCTTCGAGGGAGAGGAATTTTGCGGTGAGAAGGCGGAAGAATAACAACAACAACATGCGATCTCACGTGAACTGTGAGAGCTGTATTCGCGCGCAGCAAAGGTGACAGTGCAATGTGCCAAGAGGTGTTTTATTACACGAAAACAAAAGACAAACTGATATTACTCAAGAGATCGTGTGAAGACTCCCATTGTTATTTCTGTGTGATGTTATGAAGTGAAATTCACGTGTTTTGAAGACCATAGAGATTTTTTTCGTCTGTTACATTACATAAACAGTACAAAATCGATTTGCCTTTATTATAGTATCAATGTCTATAATGTAATTTGATGCGTTTATGTTATTAATGACATTGTTGTCAGCGAAAACGTAATAGGTACTTGGTTTATATTAATTATATTGATAATTCAATGTTTTGCTGTTCTTGGCGAACAAACCGGATCCTACTTTATCTATATACCTACTCATATTATTGTTGACGTATTGCTAAGAGTAATTTGAAGCTTACATTTTGTATACTTTGAATTTTAATGACTGGTTTTATTTGAACCTGTTTTATGTTTTCAATATTCGCAGTTTTTATTATAGGCACAATAATATATGGATGGAGGTCTAAGTCCATAGATAATAATACTTGTAGTATGTTTTCAGTATGAAATGAATATACCTACAAAACTTAGTTATGTTCTGTCAAACTCAGTTTATATTAGAATTAAAAAGAAAAAGATTATTTCTGATTAATTTCATTTCTGATTATATATTATTTCTGACCATTTATTTTTAAATTTTCTTTCCTTTTTTTTCATTGATAGGTATATATGATATATTTAAGTGTACTTTATTTGAAAACTATTTTGCTCAAAACCTAAATACTAAATAGGTGCTAATTGGTTGCTATATTTTAGTATGTATGTGCCAAAAACTTGTGTAACATTATAAGTAACGTGACATGACAGATCGTGATACTGTATCGTGTTGAGCGAAATAAATGGTAAACAATTACTCGTGACTTATTTATTATGCAATAATAGCATACCGAATACCGATTGATACAATAAAAATAAATATGTGAGGACATCACTCACACACACTACGGCCATATAACACCAAAATTAGTTAGAGCCAGGCTGTACTATAGGTGTCAAACAGCTGACACACATACCTTATTAAATACCTAAATAAATATAGAACATCCAGCCATACACAAGGCAAACACAACTGGTCACAAGAATGTTTGCAGCGGGGTACGAACCCGCGACCCTGTGCTTCGTAAATAGGCGCGCTATCATAGGTTAGCTGTTAGGTATTACATATTGAGTTACTATTACGTATATAAACAACATATTGTCTATGTCCCATATTTGAGTGACAGCACTTTTTGTATGAAAGCTTTATGTCTTTACATAAATTATTATTCATCATCATCTCAGCCGAAAGACGTCCACTGCTAGACAAAGGCCTCCCCCAAGGATCTCCACAAGACCGACCATTGTGGAAATTATTATTATTATAACAATTTTAATGTCTCTTGGTCTATGTTTCTTGTAAATAGTTGTGTACTTTTATGAGGATTTAAACGTTGTAGAGTACTTTTATCGCGAGAACACAACATCCAAGATTCGGTTTAAGATCGATCGATAAAAATCGGATAAGATTAAATAATAATAAAAATGTGACGATTAAATTATTATAAAATACACAATTTTTTACAAGAGACGTGGATCGAGAGGATACCAATCTTAATTATAGGTTAGTTATTTTATTACCAATCAAGCATGCAATGAAGTAATAAATATAATTTTTTACAATATTATTTTGATATGAAGTAACACAGTTAGATACCTCCTAAACTACTATCATTCTCATTAAATGGTTGAAATATTATTTGTAGAATAGAACATTCAAAAACTGTTGCAAAAATTATCGGTTCGAATTTTATCAACCTTGCGTTGTGTTTCGGTGGTGTGACAAATCACAACTATATCATATTTCCTGTTATTATCATGATAGGCATCGTGACATGATACGAATAACCCTCTTTTGATGACAATGATTTAGTACAATATTTAAAGGAAGTTTTAAAATGTTTCTACTTCAAAATAAAATCTTAGCCCTGAACCACAGAATACCAAATAGTAGTCCCTCCTGAACATACTAGAGGCAAACTTTTTTTGCGGCGACCCTGAATGAAATAACTATTAGTAGGTGTATTGTATAGATATAAAAAAAAAGAGTCTGACAAATAATAATAAAAAATATAGCTTATTGTTCCGTGTTAAAAAAAGATGAAAAATTGTCGTCCGTCATGAAAATCCTTCACGTGATTTAACGTCATAATCTTACTACGAGCACTCTTGTCTACCCCTACGCCAAACACGTATCGTAAATCCATACCCACTACCTACTAACTGGCATATTCCCAAAATTACATCCGACAAGAATAGCGGATAATTATATTCATTGAGCTGCAATTGCCTGCGTGACGCTACACCGTATCGGAAGTTTGCGTAACAGGTTTACACAGCGGGGCCAGAACAGTTCTGGGTGACGTAGTAATACGTCAGCAAGCTTTAGTTCCCAGCTTAGATTAAGACCAATCCAGGTCTCTTCTCACAAGGCAAAAGAAGTAGGTATCACTAGGTATTATGAACTCCATTCAAGTTCGTCAGGACGTCACCGCAAAAAAAATGCGCTCAAAACGACTACCTAAAGCATTGACCTAAAGTTACTAACTGAGACGACCAGTCACGTCTTTGAGATTGTGTGGGTAGTTTGAAACAATTTAACACATTTATGGGTCTTCTTAAGTCTTAAGATATCCTGCCTGCTAACGAGGCAAGGAACATATCCCAGGGAATAGACAGCAGCATTCACCTCTAAGCAATCATAAAACCACAGAATACCTACCACGTGACTGACACAAGCCTATAAGTTATTTTGCGCTGTTCATCCTTGTCTATCAACACGCATTCGACAAGGATGAACAGCGCAAGATGACGTAGGTTTGTGTCAGTCACGTGGCCTAATGGTTAGACTTTGTTTTTTTAGACCATGATAGAATACCAAATAGTAGTCCCTAATAAAACTGCGATTTAGTTTCGTGGAAGTTGTAGGAAACACCTCGTTTCCAAGAGATCATTATTTTACCAGCCAGCAAAGGACCATCAATATGATATGCCATTCTCTTTTCTCTTTGACGTAAGGGCTTAAATGCGAAACCTAAACTTCCACATACGTGCTCTCATTCACATTTCAAACATCAATTGAAGTGACGTTCGGCAAATTAGGTCAAAACAATAATTTAGGTCAAATGGATGATTCGCGAAGCGCAACGCGACGAGCAGAACATTTAAAATATTTATTTCATACTTACTGTAGCCTCAATCGCGCTTTTCCCCATGAGAAACACATTTTTTCCGTTATAAAAAGTTGCATTTCAGTGCCCCCCGTCTATTTGCCTTTCATTCAAATCAATTTGTCAGATTCAGTAGGATAATAAAACGAAGTGAATGACAAACGAACATTTTTACTCTACTATTTTACATCTTTTTAACCCCCGACGAAAAAAAGGGGTGTATAAGTTTGACGTGTGTTTGTCTGTCTGTCTGTCTGTCAGTGGCATCGTAGCTCCTAAACGGATGCGCCGATTTTGATCTAGTTTTTTTTGTTTGCATGGTGTCACAATCGAGAGTGTTCTTAGCGTGGTTCTTAGCTATGATCCAAGAAAATATCTTCAGCCATTTGAAGATTATTAGCTCTTTTCTAGTTGTTGAAAGGATCAAGTAACAAACAGTTTTGTGTCGGGGGTTATTATTTTTTTAAATTTTGTGTTATGAAATGACGCTGTTAAGATGGACGTATTAGCCTCTAGTTTTTACACAATATTCTTACGCGTGGTTTTACGTAAATTGAAAGTTAATTAGTTTGATTATGGCAGTCAAGCTTTGTTCACACGTTTCGGTATTTGTTCAGCTGAGTACCTTGAATTTCCTTCAATCATGACGTTGTACATGTCGTATAGTTTACATAAGGTAAGGGGGCGTCCATAAATTACGTGAGATGTTTAAGGGGGGGAGGGGGTCGAGTCAAATCTCATCTAATCTTACGTTGGGGAGAGGGGGGGTCTCGGCAAATATCACGCAATTTTTTTAAAGAATTGAAAACTAAAAAAAATTATACTATTTTGGTCCATTTAATCCAGATTTACATGCTTAAGATTTAATCTAGTTACGATTTAAGTATTCTATTGTTAAATTTTTATTACACTTATAATTAAACTCTCAGCAATATTGATTACTAGTCTTAACTAGTCGTAAATAAAAGCACGGAGCATTTTTTTTTCTTTTTACAATAACAATCCAACGCGTTTACGTAAGAAACTCACATTTTGAAAATCTCACGTGAGATTGGGGGATGGGGGAGGGGGTTGAATAAAATCTCACGAAATCTCACCAGGGGGGGAGGGGGGGTCAAAAAATTAAAAAAAACACCTCACGTAATTTATGGACGCCCCCTAATATTCCTCAAGGTTGACCGCGTTTTTCTTTAGAAATGTAGGTAAGTATTATTTATTTTATTATTATTGTTTCATCAATTTCCCTTTCCTTCTCATTTTCTCAAGTCGTAAGTACCAATCATCAACCAAAGAGACCGCATAAGACTTTAAATGCTGCGTCTCGAACAACCTTAAGAGTATAAATAAATAAAAAACGTCGAACAACTTACGTGATCTTGATTCAGTTAATTTGTTATTGTTGGTTATTAAATTATTGGTTGTATCTTCGGATGTTTTTGGTTTTACAGTTATTCCTGATCCGTGTCACGCGAGTCAAGCACTTTTCTCGAAACTTCTTTTTTATTGTATTGCATTCGACGCGTTAAGCTTTACCGAACTTGTTTACTTTAATAGCTTCTGAGTTTCCCATATTGAGTCATTATAAAGGCCTTCCTGTCAGTATTTTTGCCGATATCTTACCGATACCTTAAAGACGAAACAAGCACTGTAACTATACTTATATTTTGGAGAAATTTACGTGCAAACATACATAATATACATAACAGTCCACTGCAAGACTGACCCCTCTCCCTGAAGAAGTTTCCATCATCCATATATTCTTACTCTTTGGGTTAGGTACTTACATATTTTTCGAAACATTACACAGGTGAGCTTTTCTGCCCTTTCCTTGAATATGTATTATGTTTTTCTACTACCACAAATGCATGATAAAAACATAGGTTCAAAAGTCAATTAGAGTGCGCAAGGGCAACAACATGCATAGCTTTATCATAAAATGAAATAGCTGCATTAACTACCATTACTCCTAGCTGTTGACTAAGTTGCCCTTCCTCACAATCACTTCCATGATCGTGACAATATTGATAGCAAATATAAAATTTTATGACTGCTTATTATAATGTACTTCCGTCGTCGCCTTCCTTACTTTTCCTAGTTCATAATACGATCTACCTCTTAATACTCGTATAATGAGTAAATCTAGTAAAACTTTTCTTCCTCACCATCATCATCTCAGCCGAAAGACGTCCACTGCTGGATCTCCACAATCTTTCTTCCTCTTAATAAAAACTTCTTCTTAATGTTTCTAGTAAGATATTGGATATATTTTGATTCTGACATCCTGAAAACCAGACAATGGGGCTAATTCGGTATTGCACCCGCCTTATCTTAACTAATTTTAGTTCATTTTTGACAGGACTTAACAAATCTTGACACGATTAACGTTCGGATACACATTATCTCGCTCTGTGCACGCTCCTGCAATGTTTTTTTTGAACAGAAAGGCAAAGGTATAATGTCATGCAACCTTAATCCGCGATAAAGTGAACGTTAGTGAATCGAACGCACGCGCAACGAAACGCAACTTAGTATGTGTTACGTTCCGTTTTAGTTTCGGAAATTAGATATTTATATTTTTTCTGCGTATAACAAAAACGAAATAGCAAAATAGAACTTATGGTCGATTTGTTGTACAGTAAGCAGCACATGCGGCTGGACATTATGACCTTGAGAGCGCCCGTATTCCGTAGCGGTAGGGGTGAATTTCGTAGTGCAAGTGTCCAAGAGTGCTGGCTTCTGTACGTACTGTTTAGTGAAGGTTAAGCAGGGCCAACGCGATTGCGATTCTGTTCCTTATTCGATGGACATAAGAAAGGTGCAAAATCCAAAGTTATCTGCTTAGCATGCTCTTGCTTGTACGATTTATGGAGTTTTTAGCTGAAAGACTCGAGCGACCCCGCTGACCTGACTGAGGATGAGCTATTCAGTAAATATTCAGGATTAACGAAAGAAGATTGGCTGAAGCAACTCATCACAATTTAATTTTTTCCCGATTTCCTAGTTTGTTAACCTCAAAACTTACAAAATATATTAAGTCTACACCTAAAAAAACTGAACTAAATTAAGGTCATTTTAAGTTCAAAACACCTAAAAATGACAGATAACGAACTAAAAATGACAGATGAATGGTCGTTCCCGAATAGCTAAATGGCGTTAGTTCAACTTATTTTTAGTCCTGTCAGATTCCATACAAAATTAAGTTAAGTCGTGCGTTCCGAATAGCTAAATGTGTCATCTGACACATCTTAACTAAATTTTAGTTAAATTTTAGTTAAGATTAGTGCATTGGCCAACACCGAATCGACACCATTGTTGACATTTATTTATTCAAATTTCAAGTCTCGTTTCTGCGAGCTCGAAATCATTATGTACATTTATTTTATTTGATACCCTAACGTTAAAAGACAACATCGAGATACACACCTACAAATAAATTCAAAAGAGGCCTATTCAACAAACGTAACAATCCGATACTCGTATATTTTTTTCAAACTTTTGTGCTAATTGATGTTTATTAATGAGGGCTAGCTCTATATATCTTACTATAATAGCTGTCCGCCCGCGTGTAGTATTTTTGCTTTCCCTTGAATAGTTCCCATAGGAATGAGATATTTTCCCGCGGTAAAAACTATCTAAGAGAAGTTGACCAGGAATATAAGGTACCACTATGCAAAATTTTATTCAAATCGGGCCAACAGTTTCGGAGATTAGCCAATACAAACAGACAAACAGAGAAACAAAAATTTGAAAAAAATCTGTGTGTTGTGTGTACGATACGACATTTCAAACAGCTTTACAAGATGTCCAGATTTCGGCGGGATATCCACATTTTTTTATCAAGACCAGTCCCGTTTTTCAGGGACAATTAGACAGTGCATGTAGCGTGCCTAACGACAGTGTAAATCTGATTTAAATATCATTAACAAATTAAATCAGCCCCCGTAACATGCAGTGCAAGTACAGTGACAATAGTTTGTCGCACATTTAACTGTCAAAAAGCCCGCCATATTGAAATGTCCTCCAAAAGGATAAGAGAATACGCACGACAAAATTTTGTCTGTCACGCGTGGACGGGCATGTTAGAGGGGCTGATCAAAAAATAATATCTAGAGACGCTGTTACCAATACAACCCACGAATGACGATTATTGACTGCATCATCGTAACGTAGAGTGGGAAGTTTCGTACAAAAGGACAATAATTCGTAATATTTTTCCCTACTTTCCTATTACTCATTTCAACGCGCTATGGTGACGCTACAGGTAAACTAAAGGTAGATGGATCAGAGTAAATAAATCACTAAAGAAAATTAATTATTTTCGTAGAATCCTTCCTGTGGTTTCGCCCGAGGAAAATCTTCGTATGAAAATGTGAATGTGACGTAGACCGAGACGTTGAGTATAAATTTCGTAACAAGGGGCTTTGCAACCTCATTTCCACCTCATTTTCCATTTCTTTCTCGTCTTAATTCAAACATTCAATTCATACGTCATCTTCGTCCTTTTTGTTCTTGAGTTTTTTCCTTGTCCTTGACCTAGACGGTCGTTTTTCGTAATTTATTTTTTATACTGCCGAGTTCTCGTAGTAGCGTTTACCTTGTAAATAAATACTAAATTAATTCAGTGACTGTTCTCATCACCATCATCATCATCTCAGCCAGTAGACGTCCACTGCTGGAAAAGGCCTCCCCCAAGAATCTCCACAATGATCGGTCCTGCGCTGCCCGCATCCAGCGGCTTCCCGCGACCCTCACCAGATCATCGGTCCACCTCGTGGGGGGCCTGCCCACACTACGTCTTCCGGCGCGCGGCCGCCATTCAAGAACCTTTCTGCCCCAACGGCAGTCGGTTCTACGCGCAATGTGCCCAGCCCATTGCCACTTAAATTTGGCGATTCTTCGGGCTATGTCGGTGACTCTGGTTCACCTGCGGATCTCATCATTTCTGATTCGATCACGCAAGGAAACTCCAAGCATAGCCCTCCTTCTCCTTCGCTCTTTGAGTGACTGTTCTGCGTTATTATTATTCCACCACCAGTGCGTAAATGTTCAATCCCGCCACTCCTGCTGGCTCCCTAAGGACCGTGGTGGTGAGCCGCGGGTGTGACAATCTGTTTCGTATTTTTTAACCCCCGACATATATATAAGTTTGATATGTGTGTCTGTCTGTCTGTGGCATCGTAGCTTTTATTGTTTGCAAGGTGTCACAATTGAGAGTGTTCTTACTTATAAGCCAAGAAAATATTTGCAGCCATTAAAAGATTTATCCGCTCATTTCTCATTGTTGTAAGGATCAAGTAACGGTTTTCTAGCGGGGGTTTTGTAAATTTTTAATTTAATGTTATTATAATTACTAACATTGTGCTGGATTTTTTTTCTATATAACAAAACTGTAGAGGTCGGAAATCCGCACTGCTATTTATAAAATAAAAGTTTGTGTTATACCGTTCAGATTTCAATAAAATTTGTGACGTTCTTTTTTATATATTAAGTTGTTGTACCTACTTCATTGTCATAGTACCTACATACACGTGAATAATATAATATTTTGAGATTATGGTAAAAGTTTAGGTTCACTGCTTATTTTTAACATTAACATTATTACCATCTTATCTTATCTTATCTTAATTAGCCATACGTGTCCCACTGCTGGGCAAAGGCCTCTCTCCGCTCCCTCCATGACTCTCTTTCCCGTGCCTCTTCCTGCCATGCTTCGCTGAAGGCGTCTAGCTCGTCTCGCCATCGTCGTCTGGGTCTGCCGCGTCGCCTTGTCTCAATTGGTGGCATCCACTGCGTAGTGATTTTTGCCCACAATACATCTGGCATGCGGCAGACGTGACCGGCCCAGTCCCACTTTAGTTTGGCGGAAGCGTAGGTCACATCAGCAATTTGTGTTTTAGAGCGCAGCATAGTGTTCCTGACCCTGTCGATCAGTTTTAGGCCCAACATACTGCGCTCCATGGCTCTCTGGCAAACCGCGAGTCTGGACCTTTGAGTTTCCGTCAAAGACCAAGTCTGAGCTCCGTAGGTGAGTATTGGGAGAATGCATACGTCCACGAGCTTACGTTTTAAAGATAAAGGCAAGTCACCTTTCATGTATTCTTTCATCGACCAATATCTCTTCCAGGCATTTTCGGTGCGTCGAGCAACTTCTTTGTCTTGTCGTGCCTGGAAAGAGACTATTTGGCCGAGATAGATATACTCGTGGACATATTCCATTCTCCCGTCATCTACCATCACCACCCTCTTCGAGCTATTTGTCATAAGCTTGGTCTTTGACATGTTCATCATCAGTCCAGCCTCGCGACTCGCTGTGCTGAGATCTTGCAGCATTGCCTCTAGTTCAATTGCTGAGGACGAGAACAGGACAATATCGTTATATTATTACCATCAAAAAAAAAAAAATCGAGACTAAATCTCTCAAAAATCTGAAACAGAAAAGACTTCGTCGCATGTTCTTCTGCTCTGGATTCACGGTTTGTTTGCGATAGATGTGGCAAGAAATGCCGAGCTGCAATTGGACTTTATAGTCACAGATAGATATCCGGAATCCCGTAAACCCGCAAGTGCTGCAACAAACATCTTTTTGCTGTGGCCTATGATGATGTTAATGCTGTATACTTGACAAAAAAAATCACTGCACCTTCCTCATAGAATGGGAACAAATGAAAAGTATTACAATAATAGCACAGCCATATTGAAGTATGCACAGCGAGGTCTTTTAAATTTGCTATCAATATAAATCATGCTACACTGATAATACTACCCGGATATCAATATACTTATACCTACTCAATACTTATGTCAAACATATCAAACACAAGCTGTGTAAAAAGATAATACGTACATTACATACCTACAAAACAGTTTATAGCTACTAAACAAACAAAAACATTTCTATTGTCTTACATTCAAAACAAAATGACCAAACACAAAGAGAATTTTCAAAATGTTATTCTTAGTATCTCATTCGTCACTGAGTAATATTGCGTGTAGCAGAAATTGTTTTATCCTTTTTATGCTAAGACAAAGTGTTCATTGCAGTGGACTGGACTATGTACTTATTTATGTATCCTAAAGTCGATGTCTAAAATACCAATGAAGTCGTTGAACTATTTCTAACAGCGCCATCTATCGTCGAGTAGCGGAACTTTAGTTCAGCGACATCTGTTTTAATATGAAGGAATTAATGTTTCAGTATATTTTAAAAAGAGGACTCTTATATTATAACCAACTTTTCAAGAGTTTTTCCCGTGACTGGCGTGTTATGATATGAAGCTCATACAAAATTAAACGTGGTTAAACGAACACTGAGTTTAAATTAAGACGGACAGACACTACGCCAAAATAAACTTTTGAGTGGTAAAGTAGACATTACTTGATTTATGAAATAAATAATTAGGTATATTTTTATTCAAATTTTAATAAATAAAAGGGCTTATTGTAACAGTCTGAAATAAGTGGGTACCTACCTAATATTGTATTTTATATTTTTAAATAAAGTTCTCAGTGATTCTTTTTAAATATAACGAACGATAAGCTATATTTTACTGTTTAACCTCTTTTATCTGCAAAACTAACTAGACTTGCAGAACTTTGAAATGAGTACCTACTGAAAATTGACTTCTATGAAAGGAAACTTTTGCGTGAGAATTATTTGCAACGAGAAAACATTTCGTCTCATTCCTACGAGAAAAAAATCGGGGAAAGCCGTAAAGTAGGTACTAGTATAAAATCTAACAGACCTCATTGACCGCGTAGAATATTTTTAGAAACTAGCTGTCCGCCCGTAGCTACGCCCGTGTTGTTTTTTTACTATTCCGTGCAATTTCCCGTAGGAATGAGATATTTTCCTGCCGTAAAAACTATCTAAGATTTTGACAAATCGCTGTAACAGTTTCGGAGATTAGCCCGTATAAACAGTAAACAAAAAATTAAAAAAAATCTAGAAGTGTTCGATAGAACCCATCCGATTTTTGTATCACTTCTTACATCCCCGTGACTCGGTTTTTAGCATACTAATTATTTTCTATGTACAGATTTTCGACCTCTACCTACAGTGTTATTATAGGTAGGTACGTAGAGAACTCAGTGAAAAATGGGCAGTCAGCCGCGATTATACTACACAATTTGTTGGAGACTTACTCAGTTAGCATCCTTACTAAGGACAAGTGTAATTGCAGTAAGGCAGTTAGCATTCTACTTATCGGAGATTGACGGGCCCCGACCGTTCTTACTTCCTTAGTTAGGAAGTTAGCATCCTTACTAAGGATGTTAGCATCCTTACTAAGGACGGGTGTAATCACAGTAAGTAACTTAGCACCCTTAATGCGCATGCGCGCACTCAGTCGCCGCGCTGAGCTCAATGCGAGCGGGTGTATTTAATGCCGTAATTTTTAGAGATGGATGTCCTCACAGAAAGAAAAAGACGTTTTACAATATAATCGATATACCTATGATACGATAGGTACCGCGTTCTTTTGGAAATGTATGAAAATATCGATCCAAATGTAACTTTAAAAACAATAAAAAAGAAAATTGATGACATGAAGACGACATTTTATAGAGGCACTAGCTTTCCGCCGCGGCTCCGCCCGCGTTAACAGTTTTTCCCGCGGGAATGAGGTATTTTCCCGCGGTGAAAGGTAGCCTATGTTACTCAGGGTGAATGTAGCTTTCTAATGGTGAAAGAATTTTTGAAATCGGTTCAGTAGTTTTTGAGTTTCTTCATTACAAACATACACACAAAAATACAAATCTTTCCTCTATATAAAATCGGCAGCCTACTTAGGACAGTGTAGATAACTTAAACACTTAATGCATGACCCAAATTAGTGGCAAAATTAGTACCTAATATTCACGCTTTATTTCTTAATTTAGTTGGTCTTGTCTTTTTTTTTAATCGCTACATAAAATAATATGTGTTGATCATCTAACTTGAGGTCTAAACTTCACCAAGCAAATCCCACCTGCCTGGGAAGAGTAAGGAAATAATGATTTTGTTTGTCTTGGACAAAAAGGTTAGTGGTACATACATTCTTTGGTGACAAATTGAGCTTAGTATTGATATATAGGTTTTATTGAAATCTACTAGTCTAGTTCTGTTAGAATAATGCGGAAAACGATTCATTTTACAAATCCTTCCTACCTTTTTTCATTGACGTACGCTTGTGTCGCAAAATTGACGTATCAAGGCTTCACTTCACCGGACTTGCGAAGGAGCAGAAGGCACTACCTGTCATACAGTGGTCAAATAGCTGTGCTCATATTCATAACCTAACGAGTCTAGGCGCAGCTCGAGGGAGCCTTGGACCGCGACCTAATATTTTGGTAAGAAAACATCGGATTGTAATAATAAATAGATGCAAGTTAAACAAAAATTGGAAAGCTCTTTTTAAGCATAAAATAACCGATGATGATGTCGTAATTTACACATATGACTACATTTTCCTATTATTAGTACCTACGGACGTAATCTACCTACGATTTATTATCACAACATGCAGACAATGACATCACTCTCCATTCTTCCCTCAGTCCATTTAGATAATAATAATATGACTTGAGCGCTCGACACTTGAAACGCAATCACCATTATTATCAGGCCTGCCCACCTTTAAATTCCTTTTAAAAGTATTTCAAGTAACTGATAATCGGAGTTCATGGTTGATTGGGCGCGCACGTACCTAATCCCTTGAACTTGAGCGCGCGAAACGGCGAGTGTAAACAATCGGTCGCGCCGGCAACCCGTTGACGCGCATTTGTCATTCGGAACGCACGTCGCTGGAACGTTTGCCGCGCGCTCCGCAAATTTCCGAACGAAATCGCGAGTGTCAAAACAAGTCGAAAGAAATAAAAGAAAACTTTAGTTTAGTTATTCGTTTTTCAAACTTTCATGTGAGTGACAGTACTGACAGTGTTTTCCACATTTCCAACCAGTTTTTAACGTGTAAGATCTGTGAAAGTGATCGTTTTTTGTGGTTTTTTCATTGAAGCTAACTACTGTATTGTGGTGTTCATGGAGGCAAAGGCGGAATGACCGATAAGAGTTTTGATACAACGAGTTTACAAACAAGTTTGCAAACAATGCGTGATTAAAAATAGAATATCCATTGATTTGGTTTGTCTAGTTAGGCTGCACTGAAGGTAACCTTTGAACCTACATTTAACAGCCAGTGTATGTTTTTTCTTTTATTAATTTTCCATTTGCTCTCCATGCAGGCGTACCTACCTACCTAGTACCTAGATGCCTATTCTCTTAACACGACAGGAAAAGTATTTATGATGAGCAAATGAGGAAAAACCATAACTAATTCATATAGAGAGACATTATTTAATTCTATTGTGATATTATTATCTGTGTTATAGCGAAATTGATAGGTATTAAACTATCTAGCTGTAAGAAACTGATATTTTTTTGGCTAAGGTCTCTATGTGATAAAGGTTGTAGAAAAACAGGCAATTGTAAAAATTTTAAACCTTATCTTTAGTAATCTCATCTTAGGAAACCGTTGCTTGGAAATAAATGAGTGATATTTAGGCTGAATTGATTCTAAATTAAAAAAGTTTATTTATAACTTATATAAATAAAGTCTATAAAATTACACGTCCTACCTATTTGAGCTGGTAGTACAATTTTTTGCATTTTCTTAATTATTAATGTTTGTAAGAAAAATCATTGAATAATCTAAACAAGAATGTCAATATGTAGTCTTTGATGTTTGCAGAACTAGGTGTGATGGTATACTTTTAATGCTTACTCATGAATGAGAGTTCTAAGTTTTAATTTGACCTACTTAGATATGTTACATAATACAATTTTTACATACAAACAAACCTACTCACCTAGTATCACACCTACTTATTAGGCATTTGAATTGTACACTATGTGCCTATAAAAAAACAGTACATTTTATTAATAAAAAAATTACAGTAAATAATTTATTTAGCTAATGAGATTTACGGGGCCTAAAGGTGCTAAGTGCCCTGCCACCGTTTAAAAAACATTAACTTGAAAAATAATCAATATTTCAAAAAGCTAGAACGGCACGAAACTGGAAAGAAATATAGGGACTGTATTCTGTAGGATATATTATAGAAGCCGGTAACTTTATTTACCTATTATATCTTGCTGTAGTTATAGATGGAAAAATTGCGAAAAGCTGCCGTTTTCCGCAATTTTTCCATCTATAAATACAGCAAGATAGAAACGGCTTTTATTTTCTGCAAAAATGTATATTTTTTATTGTGAAAGTAGTTGACTGACAGACCAGTATTTTTCAGTAACTTATGCTAACGTAGCCGGACCGGACTAACTTTTTCAAAAAAGTAAAGAAAGTAGTAAGTTTTGTGGTCTTCTGTTAGGTACTCTTGCTTACTGTCAAGAATTTGGTTGTTTGAGCTGGTGAATCACCTACATTATTTAAAAGTTCACAAGAAAACGAACACTCAACTGATAAAAAAAAGATACCTATGTTTATTTTTTTAACATCTGCAAAATAGTTTGCCTACCCTGTTGAATTTATCTGTGCACCCACTGACGTTTATAATTTTAGTGGGAGTAGGATTTCGATGCGCTAAACACCGAAATAGGCGCTGATTCCGGGACGGACAGATACCCGAGTGATCCTATAAGGAGTATAAGGGATCCGTTTTTAGTTTTTGAGGTACAGAACCCTAAAAAAAATTAATAAGTAGGTATGTTCCAAATCCGAAATGTAAAATAACGCACGAACAAAGTTCGAAATGCGAACTTAAATTGCACCCTCAATCAGCTGAGCGTCAGTTAGCTAATCGGTTTTGCAGCAATTCGATTTTTAAACGACATGTGTTTGAAAACCTACTTTCGATAATCAAAACAAATTAAAGAGTACAATAGCTGAAAATTCCTATAGTCTCGTAAAACGGCGTACAGACGGCAGACTGACTCACTCCGCAGCCTGACTCAGCCTTGTTTTGGGAAGAAATGCTAAACTCATTCACGGTAAAGGTATTGTTGTGTTGAAAGATGGAATTTTCAATACCGTAGTGCAGGTTCGTATGTGTAAAAAGTTTATTTGTTTATATTTTCGGGTAGGTAAGAAAAAATGGAATCAAACTTTTTCTTTCTCTTTCGGATCGTTTCAGGGTGGACGGCACTAGATTTTTATTTTACTACTAGCTTTCCGCCGCGATTCCGCCCGCGTTAATAGTTGGAATGACGCATTTTCCCGTGGTAAAAGGTAGCTTATGTTTGGGTACTCAGGGTGAATGTAGATTTATAATGGTTTTGAAATCGGTTTAGTAGTTTTTGAGTTTATTCATTAAAAACTCTCTCACACACACACAAACACAAATCTTTTCCCTTTATAATATTAGTATGATTAAAGATAGCGCGGCTCCGCTCGCGCTAACAATTTTTCCCATAGGAATGAGGTAGACAGACTATAAGGACAGGCCAAATTTTTTGTCGTCTCATTCATATACCATTGAACTAGAAATTCAATTAAATAACTCTATGCTATTTTGAATATGAGTCGCGAGTCGAAAATAACTTGAGATTTAGTCGCAGTGATATATCAATTTAAGACTAAAAATAAATTAGCGTATTTTATGCACGTATTTCGAGACTAAAATTATACTCTTGCATTACGTACATCTTATAAGATGAAGAGTTTATAGGTATAGTAGTACTTACTTAGCCAAATTTATCCAGATTGCAGATGCTCTGACACAAAATACTGTTTAATAATGTTCAAACGAAAGTATTTCTTTAGTAAGACAGAGCAAGAATAAATTAATTATTCTATAATTAAAACAAAAACAGCAGTCGATAGCATTATGTACATACAAAGGAACACTCGATAAAGTAGTCAATTATTTAAGTACAGACAATTAGTCCGATCCTCACTAATAATTATTGTTAATGAGTATTGTGTTTGTTGGTCATTCACATAATAATGCATGTACGTACACGTATGTACGTGTGTGTGTGTGTGTGTGTATACGTATTACGTACATTCGTTATCAGTTCATACATGTTTGTTTCTATACTACCAATAGGTACCATGGGAACAAGGGAAATTGGTTGAACAAGCCTAAAGCAAGCCTATAGCGGCTATTACACTTCCCTGCGTTCTATGTAAGAAACTTTTTATCAGCGAACTACTCCAAACTTAAATTTAATGATCAACCGATATTGAAATGTCAACTGAAATAACATTAGCTTTTTTCGATACGACTAAATATTACGATTCCGAAACTTAAGAAAATAAATACCCCGTCATTATGTTAAAAACCAAGCGAGCAAATCCACTGGCGAACAGGCAGTGCAAGTTAAATATAACAGTCGATCTCCCCACTTCACTTAATTGGTATCAAGCGAATGCGAATGGTTAAACCAATTCATTTGCAAGACAAATAGACAGACAAACAAATAGTTCAACTCGTTAGTTCTCTTAACACATTCTTGCTCGTACAAATATATTGCACGTCCGGTGAAACTTGACTGGCAATTTTACGAAATTGCGACACAAACGCTACAATAAAAAATAAAACAGTTTTTTGACATGTAAACTTATGGAGAAGAAAGTAGGTAAATTTTAGCCGCTGGCACAGAATCCACCGGTGGTGATCTTCAAATAGAGGTCATTTTACTTTTAATTTTATTATTCTTGTTAATTTTGGTATTTATGAAACAATAGTCATGAAGACAGACTAAACAAAAATGAGCTACCAAGAATCAAAATAAAAAAAACTATTCGTTCGTAGAATGTGATAAGTAGTGACGTTACTCCTTGTATTCGATCGTTTGTTTACTATTTACAATATACAAAGTTCAAGTATGTCTTGAATTATTTGATTAGCCGAGAGTTTTTAGTAGATCATGTTTTATGACCAAAAAACACGAACGTGTGATCGATTTAATTATTTTTGGTACCTTTAGTCTGGTACATATGAATAATTGTATAGATATTTAGATTAATTTCGTTAACAGCTCATATACGTCCCCACCGAGGCCTACCCGGGCCGAGGGTGAAGAGGCCTTATTAGTCGACAATGCTGGCCCAGTGCGGGTTGGTTAGTTGGTTAGGTTGGTAGTAAGATTAATGTACTTCTATTAAATATCTAAAATGCTTTTTGTTTTTAGGGTATGTCACACGGTATACTTTGCAATTATTTTTTTCATAGCCTAATTTGTCATCCAAAAGTGGCCTCCATGTTTCAAATTAATTATTTAATGTCACACGTCCGTCTATGGGTCACGGATTTACATAGGTACTTGTACCAAATTTTAACTCGATCAGTCCAGTTGTTTCCGCTGAAGATGAAGAACTTTGTTTGTACGGAACCCTCTCCAGACGAGTTCAACTCGCACTTTTCCGTTTTTTTTTAATTAAAACATACTTACAGTTTAATTCTCTTTGTCTGTATCAAAATCAAAACGCATAATATTATTATACTATCACGAGTCGCCGGAAGGGCGTGCAGGAGACGACGCCATTTTTTATCAATTGCATCCGAGCAATGAATGTGTTAACAAGAATAACAAGATGGTAGTGAATGTCAATTATCGATTATTAACTCTGTGATCATTAACTGAACAATACTAAATGATAGACTGAAATGGACGTAACCGATCTCTACTTCAAGGGTATTTATTATACTTTACACCAGTTTTTTTATATTGGCCTTCTCTTGTGTCGCAAAATCGATTCTTCTTATAAAACTAAATTTAAAAAAATTATAACCCCCGACACAAAACCGTTACTTGATCCTTTCAACAACTAGAAAAGAGCTGATAATCTTCAAATGGCTGAAGATATTTTCTTGGATCATAGCTAAGAACTCTCTCGATTGTGACACCTTACAAAAAAAAAACTAGATCAAAATCGGCGCATCCGTTTAGGAGCTACAATGCCACAGACAGATCCTTCAGGCACTTAGACAGACAGACCGACACGTCAAACTTATAACACCCCTTTTTTTCGTCGGGGGTTAAAAACATGCACTGAGTGTGTGTTAGAATAATATGCAAAAAATTACGAGAATTTGGTACAAATGACATTAGATAAAATGAAAAAGTAAACACCTAAAAGTGCCTAAAAATGCCTGTAAATTTATCAGGAAAATTCTGAAAGGTATCCAACTAGAAAGACTGAATGTACCGGTATTCACAAATCAAACAATCAACGTCATATTATAAACTCGCTCGAGAATTTGTTTACAATAGATGATGCGAGAACAAAAATATTTACTCTTAGAATTGAATAATGCTAGTCCTTATTTCTAGCGTTCTTTTTAGTTAGATGATAAAAGTTTTAAAAAATATTGAACCATCTGTTAAATATTTACTTACAAGGAAATCACGCAAGACTCTTGTGTATGTTTCCAATTCGTAGTTTTAAAAAAAACTTAATAATAAGTTAAACAGCGATAAAAAGATCTTAATTTTTGATCATACAGAACAAGAACATACATCATATTTGATTAAAACACTTTATTAAACCAATTTTTGAACGACTTTCCCAAAAATAGATCTCGATACCGACTGTATAGTGTGGTGGGGTGGTACAATAAACTTTTTTTAAAAATTAAGAATGTGTCACATTATTTTCTTTTAATGTCCTTTTTAAAAGTTTTTAGAGGTACATACGAACTTACTTTGTTCCATTGTTTTTATCCATTATGTTTGTTTACATTTATTTGTTACTGGCTGTATGACTGACAACACAATGCTCATTGTGATTGTATCCAATAGAACTAAGCTATTTTCATTGACCTAAACATTTTTACATGTTTAGATGTAAGAGTTAGGGCCTGGCCACAGCTTCGCGCGACGGCGGCGGCGGCGCCGCCGCCGTCGCGCGAAGCTGTGGCCAGGGGGTTAGGATTGCCGTGTGGCTCGCACGCAGCTTAGAATAGGAACAGCTTTTCTTGTATGTCATACGTATGTATACCAACTACAATGAGGTAGATAAGTAAGGGAATGTTCATCAACATCGCCTGTGATCCCTAACCTGGCTCCACCAAAATCCACGAATAGGATGGGGATAATGGCAACACCTCCAGAACAAAGGAGACTTTAATAAGCTGTTGTTTTTGACAGTGTTTCGAAGCTCACACATAGCAAGATACACGGATCATAATATCTCAGATTAAAAGCGGCATTTTGCAGCTGGTAAAACTCACACAACTGGTGGTTAAAATATCCTTTAAATTCTTAGAAGACAAATACGATAACTTTTTAACAAAAAATGTTTGTTACTAACAAATTAATTTACTCTAATGCCAAACCCGTGTAAAGTTAGGTAACAAAAAAATATATTTTAACGACGGGAAGGGCCGCCCTTGGCCACACAACAATCCAAACGTCAAATTATTTCATTTCATTTCATTACTGTTAATGTGACCGCGCCCTTAGGATTATAACCTGAATCACTGAATTAAGTAACATTTTTATTTGTTATAGTTGCAATTATTTTTAATGGATTTTAATTTCAAAATACAATATTTGAATAAATAGGATGGTGAAGTAATTAAGCATAGGGGGTATTTCTTTAAAAATATATGATGATATTTGATTAATAAATCTGTTTTTGTGTAAATGTACCTATGTATTTTTTTACTTTTTATATAATATTTTTATTGTATCGATCGTATAAAAAATCAATCGTCGGCAACTATACTAATTACCTATATTAAACCGGATACAACAATGTGAACATTTTTCTTGACAAGTTTAATTCAGATTTCTTTCTTTACAAAAGAAACTATTTTCTTTCGTCGTCGCCAAGAATCAAATCGTTTGATCTCATCTGGAGTTATTTTAAACGCTATATTTCCGGTATCTAAAATTGTTTTGAAGGCCGTTTCATGAATATTATCTTCCGAATGTAAATCATTCATAGGTAGAATAAAAATAAAATGACGATTGAAATACTTTTATGCCTCCGGTTACGACTTCGTTCGTATATTGGAGGGAAGTATCTATCTAACTTTTTAGGGTTCCGTAGCCAAATGGCAAAAAACGGAACCCTTATAGATTCGTCATGTCTGTCTGTCCGTCCGTCCGTCCGTCCGTATGTCACAGCCTCTTTATTCCGAAACTATAAAACCTATACTGTTGAAATTTGGTAAGTAGATGTATTCTGTGAACCGCATTAAGATTTTTTTACAAAAATAGAAAAAAAAAACAATAAATTTAGGGGGTCCCCATACATAGAACTGAAACTCAAAAATTTTTTTTTCATCAAACCCATCGTGTGGGGTATCTATGGATAGGTCTTCAAAAATGATATTTAGGTTCCTAATAAAAAAAATTTCTAAACTGAATAGTTTGCGCGAGAGACGCTTCCAAAGTGGAAAAATGTGTGTCCCCCCCCTCTAACTTCTAAAATAAGAGAATGATAAAACTAAAAAAAATATATGATGTGCATTACCATGAAAACTTCCAACGAAAATTGGTTTGAACGAGATCTAGTAAGTAGTTTTTTTTAATACGTTATAAATCGTAAACCGTTGTTATTTCACTATTGTTAAAACATCGATCAACAAACTAACAAACTACAAAAAACTTTTATATTATGTTACTGGCTGCTACGGAACCCTTCATGGGCGATTCCGACTCGCACTTGGCCGCTTTTTTTTGTCCTATGTCCATTAATTTATTATCGCTGCTTCATTCATTCAAAATTTAAGAGCAGGGCTCTTGTCCGTCGTATAATCGCCACCTCTTTCTGTCCATAGCCAGTTTCTTGACTTCCTGGTACGACACGACTTCAACTTTTTCCTTCACTTGGTCTAAAATGTGCGTCTTGGTCTTCCACGTCCTCTCCTGCCATCTATCTTCCCTTCCTTTATTGCTCTAAAGAAGTTGTCATGTCGTATCAGATGTACCAAAATTTTTCGTCTTCTATTTTCCATCTGAAATGATTTTCCATGGTCTTTAACAAATTATTATTATTTAACAATTATCGCCTGCTATGTTAACTGATTGCGATGAAAATTTTATTTTTATTTTTCAATGGAGTAACTTTTTAAATTATACCTACCTAACCTACCTAAATTTAATCAAAAACATAATTTTTATACCAAATATCAAAAAGATTTCTTCGCTGAAAGTTACATTACGATGGCGTTTTTTCTTGCAAAAATAAATGTATGATGACAACAATATTCTTTTAAGCTATCAAAATTATCACATTTAATCATCGTAGTTGAAAGTGACCTAGAATCTACATTCTTTTGTTTACACTAGAAACAGCTGTGATTCCCGTTTGATACGAAATATTATTGTTGTAATAATATTTCAGTTATAAGCAGTAGACATTCACAGACGACAAAGAAATCTAGGGCATTTAGGCTAATTTTGAAGCAGTTAAAGTTTGAATTAGGCCAAATCACAAACTCTAGGTTCGACGCAGGTGCAAATAGATAACCTAGGTGCATAGAGTAAGGAAAAAATATTTATGAACATTCTTAGATTTACGCAACATTTTTTTCTGCCGTGATCATGATCGGTGTAACCCGGTCGAAATATCGGTAAGCTCGATTTAAAACTAAATCGTGGAGAAAACCCGTAAAAATGTGTGTTAGTGCAAACATATTTTTGCCTTGTTGTGTAAATACGTCATTATTTAAAACCTACACACATTCACTAAAAAAAATGTGGTTATACTGATTCCAAGAGAACACATTTTAAACGGTGTGGTGTGTTAATGAAAAAAATGTTTATAATTCATCAACATTTCAGCCGAAAGACGTCCACATACGTACGTACCTACTTATAATACATACCGTATCTAAAATATTAGTAAATAATGCGATAAGCTTCTACGTTTAGTTTATGAGTAAAATTCTAGTGAAATTGAATAATAAATAACTTGATAAGATTAGATTACGTATTGATATATCTACGTATATGTTTGGGTTCGCTCTTTAACATGCTTCCGAAAAATGTTATTTTATGTGCAGATCCGTATAATGTATTATTTAACCATTACTTAAGTACCTGTGCCAATGCGTACGCCTATTTAACGGAAAACAAATAAAATTCTTTTTGTTGGTTAGTCAGAACTTTTTAAATTTTATACTAATAAAATGTATCAGCAGTCCTTCAAAAAGGTATAATTGATACCTGGCAACTTAGAACTGAATCGGCAATTATTTTAATTTAAACCATATTTATACCGACCACCTACCAGTTGCCGCTCATTGAAGTAACTATACGACCATAAATTGAAACACACGAGTACCTATTGAATCCATTTATAAATTGGTCATTAATCACTGGGGTGACTCACCGCGGGATTTGCTATAAAATCTAGAATTCTATTCACATGTGGTACTAGGCTCCCGTCGTGATAAGACCTAGCTATGCTTATCCACCCATGTTTTCTGTGTATTGCAGTCCAAGTTGCATAATAAATGTAGGTATATTTAATCTGTGCTGTGTCGATAGAACGTCGTCTATGGAAATATAGATTTTTATCTATAAATCGAAGCGAAAAATGAAAATCATAACGCTAACAGACGATATCTGTTGAAAAATTATTAAACTAATAGATTTTTGCCGCTCTGACAAAATACTTTTCCCGGAGAAAAAAATTAAGCCTAGACATATAATATAGATTCCTACCTAGACGTGTTAATTCTGAACTGATTATGTCGCCAAGGTACATACATACTTACATAACATTACATTACAATACAATTTTATCCAGTGGTTGGATGACCGGGTCATCATAACTGTTGTTTGTGAATTTATTATTCTTATTATTATTATTTTTATTATTGTTGTCATTAAAACCGATAGGTAAACTAAACAGTTTAATTTTGTTTACAATAGAATTTAGTAACATTTGTATAATTAATTAGGTATTGGTGAACATGCGTGCGCCGCCCCTTTGCTTTGTTTTAAATTATATGTCTTTTTCGTAATATTGTAATTATCTTGTTTGACAAATTCTAAAGCTCATATTTATACCTACCTAAAAAAATGTGCGACATCGCGAGGAGCCGTTAAATTATGAATGTTTTAGCACAATATAAAAATTACGTAAAGCGCCGCCGCTATACGTAATTTGTGGTTTTAGTAAAAATGAAGATTAAAAGGTCAATAATTTTTCGACGTCAAAATGAAGTCAATAAGCTTTGCTCAAACTGATTAAACCTTTGAACCAAGGCTGGCTCGCGAATCTCGTTTCACAGTAATGAAGAATAGACTCTTAGATTTTATGTTTAGTCTAAAATAAAATAACTTGTGCTTGTTTGCAAGTCGTGCAAATGTTTGAATACTAAACAGTATCAAATGTATGTTACAGCACATTACAGTCACTTAGCCTTGGAATTCACGAACAATCGGCGGGTCACGGCTGCGAAACCGAAATTATGCGTTTAGTTTAGACGAGTTGTAAGATAGATACTGTTTTTAAAATTCATCATCATCATCATCTCAGCCTGTAGACGTCCACTGCTGGACAGAGGCCTCCCCCAAGGATCTCCACAATGATCGGTCCTGCGCTGCCTTCTCATTTCTGGTTATTTTCTATCCATAATATATCTATCTTACAATCGACTATCAAGGGTGTCAGCTAACTCCATACCAAATTTTATTACAATCGCTCCAGCCGTTTAGACGAGAAGAATAACAAACATACACACTCACTAACTTTCGCCTTTATAATATTAGTGATATTTATTTATTTAATTTATTCATTTACCTGCAAATTTTACACCATAATTTATCTGGTATACCGCCCTATGAATAAGAATCGTCTGGCCAGCAATCTGTGTCATGTTCCTTAGCGTTAGCCCACTTCCAACATTCTAGGAAACCTTACGCTTATCGCCTAAGCCTTTTGACCTATTACTTATAGTAGAGACCTACCCACATCACTTTATTTGTATTTACTATACCCCGCCCTCCGGCATTAATAAAAAATGGCTTTTTTTCGCGGTAAAAATTTGCCTTTTTCAATCTAGCTAAAGCTTTCTTTCGACAAGTCTTTTACAAATAAAATTACTTTAATTTATTACCATAATTTAATATGTATAATTTTATATAAATATTTCTTTATTAATGTAAACGTACAAACTTTTTTTTTATCTAATACACTTCCAAAAGAAACTAATATTGGTCCATGTGTAAAAAGGTAATTAATTACATATGAGCACTAATTATTTTTATGTACTTAAGTACAAATTTTGTACGTACATGGTACTTTACAACATGTTATAGTTTTTGTATGTATCAGTTTAGGTTACAACTACATTACATAAATGGCACACATTTTCCTGTGCATTTACTTACATTTTGCCATTTAAATCAGTAGTAATTAGATTCTAATGTGTAATTAATTAAGCATTAGTTTAGTTTGACTAATAAGTACGGTTTGGCCTACTTATTTTTATTTTCAAGAACATTTATGTTCAAATGAGGTGTTTAGTTAGTATGTTTTCAGAACCTAAGTTGACATCATTTTTATTAGTAGGAAATAATACTTGATACTTGTTTCCAGTAAACAATGTGTTTATATTATTACTACATTTTCTACATTATCCTCAAGAGTATAAACTAATTTAATGTACAATGATCACAAACTTTAGAGGTGTATTTATATAATTTTAATAATTTGATTATGTCAAAAAAATAAAAGATGATTATGCGTAAATCTTTAGTAGGTATTAAGTATTAATCGTAATAATTTTATCCAGATAATACAAATGAAAAACAATACAATCAATAATTCAGTAATAAAATCAATTAATTAAACTAACTGATAAATTGTAATTATAAAAGTTGATAAAAGCAAATATCATGAACGTTTGAAGCCTTGCATGACCGAGACATCAATCCCATCCTACGTCAATCCTCTCCCATGACAATTAAACCGAATCTGGTCAAAACAAGTTGACGGTCGCAAAGAGTTCATTAAAAATAACGCTTACTTTTACAGTGCTCGTTTATTTTTACGACGGAGGGCGACTTGCGCCAAACAGCGTACTAAAAACGTTTAAGTGGCGATAAAATTACTAATCTATTTCCGGTGAGAAAACACAATTTTCGATGATGATTGATTAATAAGTTAATTTTCAACGGATTTTTTTCTGTAAAATATCCTCTCTAACATGCCCGGTCCACGCGTGACAGACATAATTATGTCGTGCGTATTCTCTTATCCTATTGGAGGATATTTCAATATGGCGGGATTCTCACGCGACAAACTTTAGTCATAGCACTGCATGTTACGGGGGCTGATTATCTAATAAGTGAGAAAGTAACTCTATCTGCCTATCTTTCTGTCTGTTACGTACGCTTACCTCCTATGCAAATCACTTACCTATATGCTAATTTTAATTATAGTGAAATTGGAAAAATGTCTCATTCCCGCGGTAAAGGCGAAGTTGCGGGATTGAAAGCTACCTACTATGTATTTTTCTTGAAATAAGAATGATTTAGAAATTTTTTTTTTTTTTTTTTTTTTTTTTGTATTTTGTTATCTGCAATCAGTCCTCAAACTATGAGCAGATGTGATGTGCATCATAGTGGCGTTCAGAGTCAGCTCTCCACTGAGAAGCCCTCTTCATTTGTGTATCGACACGATTATCAGTCTGTGTGGTCCATGACCTCGCGCCTCTTTAGACGTCTGGGGAAGTTAGGTTCGGTCAGCTGTACTGCCAGTTTGTTTGGATGGTTTAGAAGCCTTTTTTTATATCTGTTGGTATTGAGTTTGATTTCTTCAGCCACTGTATTAACATGAAGGTATTCATGCAGTTCTGTTATTCTGATAAACCAGGGTGCATTTGAGAGCTTTTTCAATATACTATTTTGGAGTCTTTGTATGATGCTCAGATTGGAAGCCCTTGCAGTTCCCCAGAGTTGAATTCCATAGCTCCAGATGGGCTTTAGCACTGTGTTGTAGATGAGTAATTTGTTGTCCAGGGACAGCTTGGAATTTCTTTGCAGTAGCCAATACAGACTTCTGAACTTGAGGTTTACTTGATCTCTCTTGGTTTGAAGATGTTTCCTCCAAGTAAGCCGTCTGTCAAGGTGCATTCCCAAGTATTTGACACTGTCTTGATGAGGGAGAACTTGCCCACCAAGTTTTACAGGAGGACAGTTATCTCTTCTTAGTGTGAAAGTCACCTGGACTGATTTCGCGGCACTTGCTTTTATTCTCCATTTTTCAAGCCATGTAGTGATGTCATCCAAGCTCCTTTGTAGTAATGTAGAAGCAGTTCTGGGACAGTGATCAGATGCCAGGATAGCTGTATCGTCCGCGTAGGTAGCGATCGTAACTTCCTGCGCGTGCGGCAAGTCGGATGTGTAGATAGAGTATAACACGGGGCCAAGGACGGACCCCTGCGGCACACCAGCTTGTATATCGAAGAATCCAGAGGTGCAATCCCCTTCTTTGACTTGGAAAATTCTTTCAGCTAGATACGAGGATATTATTTCGTAGAAGATGTATGGTAGGTACTTTTTTATTTTACATAACAGACCTTTGTGCCACACCCGGTCGAACGCTTGCTGCACGTCCAGGAAGGCAGCAGTGCAGTATTTCTTTTCTTCAAATGACTGTCTAATCGTGTTGTAGATTCTGTGTACCTGTTCAGTTGTAGCGTGTTCCTGTCGGAAGCCAAATTGATGTTCCGGTATAATTGATCTCTCTAGAAGTATGGGAGCCATTCTCTTGAGAATTACTTTTTCAAATAACTTGGATATGACAGGCAATAGGCTTATCGGCCTATATGAAGTTACTTCGTTGACTGGCTTTCCTTCTTTATGAATCATTATAATTTGAGAGACCTTCCAGAGAGCCGGGTAGTGTCTAGTGCGTAAAATACCATTAAAGATAGAAGATAGAAATGTGATGGCTTTTCTTGGTAGTTCACTTAACACCTTTTTGTTTATTAAATCAAAGCCAGGAGCCTTGTTGTTCTCAAGTTTTCTTATTTCTTTAATAATTTCATTAGGAGTAACAGCCCTTAACGGAAGTTCCAATTGAAAGTCCTCGTCTAGAATTGCGTCTACATCACTCTCGTCAGTATCTGGTGCTGCTGCATTCGGCGTGAAGACCTTGGCGAGGTGTTTGGCGAATACATTTGCTTTATCTTTATTACTCCTTGCCCAGCCAGAGCTTTCAAAGTCTTTAATGGGTGGTTTTGAGTTTTGCGGTCTGTTGTGGTATTTTGCTATCTTCCATAAAGAGTAGTTGGTAGCTTTCGTTGCTGTTAGTGATTCAAGTTTCGCTTGTAAAGTGTCATTTGCAGAGGATTGGATCATCTTTTTTAGTTCTACGATGGATTTGTTCAGAGCTGTTTTGTCAGCCCGAAGGCGGCTTGTCTGCCATATGCGACGCAGCCTACGTTTCTCTTCAATTTTGGCTTTAATTTCTAAAGGCACAGGTTTATTCTTAGTAGTTGTTTTTCTGTCTTCGGGTGTACTTAACCAGCAGGCTTGCTGTACCACATTGTTAAATGTGTGTGTGGCGTCTTCGATGTCTTCGGCAGTTTTTAGCGCAATTTTTAGTTGCAACCTTTGGTTCACAATGTCTCGGAATGTCTCCCAGTCAGTAAGGTGGTTGTATAGAGAATCCTGATTATCATGATAAAGTACAGCAGTACTGGCCGTGAGCAAGACGGGTGTGTGAATTGATGAGCCGTCCAGGCATGGCTCCACCAGGAAGTTCAGTCTAGAGAGGCCTCGTGTGAGGAAGAAGTCAATGACATCTGGAATTTTGTTCGGGTCGCTAGGCCAGTGCGTTGGTTCAGAGGTTGACAATGATGCAAGATTGTTTTTCTCCATTGAGGTTTTGAGTTCTCTGCCACGCGTTGTGGTGAGTCTTGAGCCCCAGTGTAAGTGTTTGGCGTTCCAGTCGCCTCCAGCAATAAAACGGCAGCCAAGACTTCTAAAGTAATCAGAAAACATAGTTTCAGTTATCTTAGGCCGAGGCGGACAGTATACAGAAGATACGTTAAAATTGCCATTTTTGTCTTGAATAGTGATCGTTGTCGCTTGGATGTGATTTGTCTGGAACTTAGGCAGTTCATAGTGTTTGATGGATGATCTAATGATGATTGCTGTCCCGCCATGAGCTGTTCCATCTGGGTGATTTGTTTGGTAGATATTGTAATTTCGTATCTTTACAGAGCTTCTTGCTGTAAGGTGTGTTTCTGAGATGAGAAGGACATCCAACTTATGTACGTTTAAAAGCAATTCAGCTTCGAGTATCTTAGGAGACAGGCCGTCTATGTTCCAGGTAGCGATTCTTAAGGTAGTCATTTTATTAGTTTGGATACTAAGGTAGCCATCAGACTTACTAGTGAGCTGATTTGTTCCATTAATTTATCCATCTTTTGTGATTGTGAGATGAGTAGGGCCTGAAGGTCCTGAGTTGGCTCAACAGTATTGTTGTTGGTGTGTTGTGTGCATCCCTTTAGAACTTCAGCGTAGGATCCACTCTTGTTTTCTGTGTTGTCAGTATTCTTCATTGTTATTTGTTTAGGGGGTTCGGTGTCACCAATGTTTACAGAGTTGGTTATCAAGCCCTTGGCAGCAGGCTTGTTCTTATTTGTCCTTCGTTTCAGAATTTCCTTGTATACCTCACAGCCTTTATAGTTTGCAGGATGGTCACCAAGACAGAGTGCACATTTCGCTGGCAGTTTTCTATCCGTTTTAGTACAAACGCTTGTTTTATGGGATTCTGCACATTTTACACAACGGTAAGGTCTCAGGCAGTTATTTTTAGTATGGCCATATTGTTGGCACCTAGTGCACTGTACTATTGTCTTCCGTTTGATGGGGTCTTCAATTTTAACAATTGTATTGTAAATACTCTGAATGTTTTTAACATCTTTGTTTTTGGCACTTGATTCAATATTGACGAAGAAGGTTGTTGAAGGCTTTTTATTAGGTCCTACTCTAGCATTTATGATCTCTCCTTTGACAGTGTTTCCAGTTTTTTCAATTTCCTTACGAATTATATCGTGAGGAGTGGTGTGATGTAGATTTTTTATAACTATGCGGCAGCACCTCTCTGCTTTTGGTGTGAACGTATGCCCAATCAGTCCTATCTCACGTACACAGCACATGAGCTTTTTGTAGGCCTCTGTTGATGAGCAGCTAACTCTAGTTTGAGTTTTGGTGATAAACTTAATGGAATATTCTTTTTTAGATAAAACTGATTCAATAGTTTCAATCAGTTTGTTGACGTCTTCTATGCCATATAAGATCAATGGAGGAGGTTTGTTTTCTCTGTGTGTGGTTTGTTCGACAGATTTTTCACTATCACCTGGTACATCGGTTGGTAAGCCATAGAACCTATTCCCGTTCCCAGATAGTGGAAGTGACGGAGGTGAGCCAGAAGTTCTTCTTCGTTTGTAACGCCTTATTTCTGGTATTCTTTGCCATGACGGGTGGTCTGTTGACATAGTGTCTTGGGTGTCTGTATCTGTATGATCACTATTGTCACTCAAGGATATGTTGGCAGTCTGGTTACCAGATTGAATTGCTGCTGATTTATCAGAAGGACCGGGTGATGACATTTTAGGTTTGCTATTTTGAAGCAGGCTTGGGTGAAACACCTGTTGAGTGTACTTCTTTGGAGCATTTGTTACCCCATTGTTATTTTTATTGTGAGCAGGGGATTGGCAACTTTCTCCCAACATTTTAGTAAGATTTAAGTAATTTCCATTATAGTAGGTAATAAGGAGTTATTTGAATTATCTGTAATATTGGGATTAGGTTGCAATTTAAATATATTTTGCAAGATTACAGATTTTTTTTTTTATTTATTTTTTAAGTGGGTAGTTTTTGGAGGTTAGTTTCACTCGCGCGACTTTCGTCGGCTTTTTAGGTCTAAAAGCACTGTATTTCCGAGAGATAACAATGAAGCTCGGTCCACTAAGTATGATAAGCAGTTTTTTGGTGTTTTGAAGCACTTATACACTGTTATTAACACTATATCACAATTAATCTTCAAGAGCAAGCTTGAGCTAGCATGACAGTTGACAGTTGGATATTTGGATGTTGGATGATTTAGAAATAGAAATATAAATATTCTTAGATGTAAATATAAATATTCTTAGACGTAGACGCATTGCGTTGCGTCTGCGTACGATACGACACGTTCTGTAATCTATTAACCTGAAATACGAAGTATCTGCATAAAAATATCTGCATGCTTGTATTGGTGCAACTGACGTTTTAATATCATATTGGCACGTTGACCGATTTTTTAAGTACCTATTCAAACGTCATACATTAAAAAAGTACCTTACTTGCTAACTACATTGTAAGCATAACCCAAAAAAATGTTGACGAGCTATAAATAACCCAGAATTTACCTCTCCTTGCAGTTGGAATGAACTCTTTTTTAAATTATGAATTTCGCTAATTAAGCCCGTTCTCACACGGAATTACTGAAATAACGTTTCAAACTCCGAATATCGGAAAATCATCGGAAGCTGAAATTTAATATTTTTTCTTTTGTCTTAAAACCTCGCGGCTTCTTATCGTGCTAATAAATTCAGCGTAATGGGAGCGAACAGGCGAACCCACAGATGCGACGCGGGAAGCGGACTGCGAAAAGGAAGACGAACTCCGAGTTTATATGCGTAGTCTGTAACATAGATTGCGCCCGCTTTCTATGGGACAGTCAACATATAAACTCTGATTCCGTCCCGCAGCCCGCTTTTTCTTACCCTTCAGGTAAAGCCCTCTTTTTCCTGAGCCTGTGGGTACGCGGTTTTAAACTCCACGGACACAGCATTATCCGACCTTCTATCTTGAATAGTCCAAACAAGATTACACAATCTTAATATGGACAGCTTGGTTGTTAGCTATTATAAAAGTCGCTCGCGAGAAGCGCTTACAATAACACTTATTTAGACGGTCGCAGACAATGCAACGCGGGGGAATTGTTTAAATTGGGACTTCCTACAACACGAGGTCAGATCTCGGCCTTTTAGGGCTGCCATCTCAGAAAATTGGTTTCCGGTCGATTAAAAATGGCATAAAAGGTAGTTCAAAGAACAAGTATGTGATGAATCCTTGCTACTTCCACACTTACGAGTATGGTGATTTTTTATGCAGATTGGGTCAAGTCCTGATGATGCTTCGTGGTAGAGTAACTTACCAATAGGAGTTTATATTTTTTTTTATTTGGTGCTCATGTTGTGGTGTCAAGTGTCCTGTGTTGATTCGACACTGCATTGACTATGCATCTGCATTCCGTATCGCATAAAAAGCATTGATAAGTTCGGATCGGAAGTAGAGTAGAGATTTATCACGAACTAACTAGTATTATGGAATTCCGCCAGGTGCCGCCTCAATCAATTCACTATCCTTTATAAAACTCGTTCAAGTGAATGATAGTTTAATCAAGTTAGAAGTAACCAGATGAACTACTTTTTCGATGGAAATTCTAGAAATAACTGGCTGCCTGAAACTGAAAGGTTGAGCCTATTTGAGGTTCGTGTTCGTTAACAGCTCATAATATATGTCCCCACCAAGGGGCTCGAGCCTCTTGAGGTTACAAACCAATAAGTAATGTAATTCTAATTAAAAGCTAGATGCTAGATGTAGAGACCTTCGTTTGTTTCTTTTTTCTCATCGCTCCACACTTATAAGTTTAACATTGTACTTTGAACCTTCTCAATGCAAATATTTTAGATCCATTTTCCAGAATTCCATTAGCCATGCCCCCATTCTGCTTGTTGATCATTCTGTCGCCTCAGTCAGTAAATATTGGTAGGCTAACTTTGTCGACGTGATTGTCAACATGTATTCTAGTGCAACGATAGATTTGTAAATAGAGAAATACATACTTCTCTAGGGAAAAGAATCTTAAATATTGAACTTATTATATAGAACATAAAGTGTGTTCCAAGTTACCTTGCACATGATTACCAAGTGTACTTGCAGTCCAAGGGCGCACCCATTCCAAACAGTGCGAAAGCAAATGAGACAATCGAAACGGCAAAAATACCTTTGTCTTGCAAAGTGTTTTTTTATGCCGCTCTATCCTATCTACGACTACAATGTGTTCGTGAGATCCCTGATTTCCATATTTCCCTGCGACATATATGTATAAAAGGAGTACAACAAATAAGCGCTTGTAATCGTTTGTACGTTTAATTGAAACAGTGTATACTATTCAATGTTAATTCTTACCCTAAATAGATCTGTGACACTTATTTTCTAAATGTAATACATCAGTAAAAAGAGACTGAAATCAACTTGTTGTATCAAAAAATCTATTGCTTTTAACGCCCATTCCTCCAAAACACTACAATAACTAGGACGTTACCAATTCAACATAAAAATCTTCTTCATACAGCAACCAAAACCCACCAAACTCAACCAAAGATTATAAATGCGAAAAGAACCAAAGATAGAACACAAAATAGACGCGACAGCCAAATACCAAAGACTTTAAATGCCTCCGACTGAGAGCGACCGAGACGGCATGTTGTGCCTCTCGCGACATGAGGGCTGCCCTTGGGAAGAAGCCTTGAAGGACGCGGACCAACCTTGGTCTGGTCTCCAGTACGCCTGCCTGAAGATACTGCATCTATACTGCAAGGTCTTCGAGAAGGAGGATATTCTGGACTTGGTCATTAGGTAAGGTTTATTTTTAAGTCCTTTCAAAGACTCGAACTTAAGGAAAGATGCAAAGAAGTGTACAAGTCAGAGCATGGCGCTTTATAATTTTGAAATACTTAGAATATATTTGATCTTAATATTATTCTCCTTCAGTTTTGCAGATTGTACCTACTTAAGTAAGTCGGAGAATTTGTTGTTATAATAATATTATGAGTTTAATAATAATACCAAGAGCTTTAGAGTATAGCATTTCATTGTTTTGTTTGTGAAGGAATAACGTCTTGGTCATTCTTGTTAGCTTTGGAATGCATTGGTTCCAAAATTCGTGGGATCGGTGCCACGGTTCATCATAATCACCCAGATTAATTCTTCAGAACGTTAATTTGTTTTTACTGGCATTGTATCGTTTTCTTGAACCAGGAATCAGTGCAGACACAATGCCAATAGTGTTGAGAAAATATCGATATATGTAGTTGAAATCATCCATAAACCATCGATCTATAGTCATTGTATTATAATGTGAAAATTTATCCAGGAAAATTTATTCTCCATAGCTACGGATGACTACGTCATATGATATTTTTATTTACTTTATTTTAACTCACAAATTAATAACTAATCATCAATTTATTGGTGCTACGCTAATCTCGTTTAGATCCTTTCATTTATGAGCTTAGCTAGCTGGCTTTTTTAGGGTTCCGTAGCCAAATGGCAAAAAACGGAACCCTTATAGATTCGTCATGTCTGTCTGTCTGTCTGTCTGTCCGTCCGTCCGTCCGTCCGTCCGTCCGTATGTCACAGCCACTTTATTCCGAAACTATAATACCTATACTGTTGAAACTTGGTAAGTAGATGTATTCTGTGAACCGCATTAAGATTTTTTTACAAAAATAGAAAAAAAACAATAAATTTAGGGGGTCCCCATACATAGAACTGAAACTAAAAAAAATTTTTTTCATCAAACCCATACGTGTGGGGTATCTATGGATAGGTCTTTAAAAATGATATTTAGGTTCCTAATAACATTTTTTTCTAAACTGAATAGTTTGCGCGAGAGACGCTTCCAAAGTGGAAAAATGTGTGTCCCCCCCCCTCTAACTTCTAAAATAAGAGAATGATAAAACTAAAAAAAATATATGATGTGCATTACTATGAAAACTACCAATGAAAATTGGTTTGAACGAGATCTAGTAAGTAGTTTTTTTTTAATACGTCATAAATCGTAAACCGCAATTTACCTTACACTATTATTAAAACATCGATCAAAGTCACAACGAACTACAAAAACTATTATATTATGTTACTGGCTGCTACGGAACCCTTCATGGGCGATTCCGACTCGCACTTGGCCGCTTTTTTTTTAAGTGAGGTCGGTTGCAAAGATAGGTCGAGAACTTTAAATAGGTACCTATGAAAAAAATATTTCATCATCATCATCTCAGCCGAAAGACGTCCACTGCTGGACTGCTGCCTCCCCCAAGGATCTCCACAATGATCGGTCCTGCGCTGCTCGCATCCAGCGGCTTCCCGCGACCCTCACCAGATCGTCGGTCTACCTCGTGGGGGGCCTGCCCACACTATGTCTTCCGGCGCGCGGTCGCCATTCAAGAACATATCTGCCCCAACGGCCGTCGGTTCTACGCGGAATGTGCCCAGCCCATTTATTGACAGATAGCTGAAAAAAATATTTAGGATAAAGAAACATAAAAATATCCGCATTTAATCTTTATTGATGACAGTGATACGCGAGTCCTGTAGAAAACATTAATTTATAATCGATACCACAGAATCTATATCGCTCATTAGTTAGGCTATAAAATGGGTAACGATCGTGTAGAACACGCAATTTGAGATTTTTATGCCCACAAAAATGTTTTAGTATTGCCATGATCACCGGTGCCGATACAAAATAATAGTTCGATTAACGAATGGCTCAAAGGAGGATGTTTAACTGTAGAGTTCGTGAGCGGGAGCCTAAGCGATTTCTTCAGAAACTTATTCAGAGTGCTTAGGGATAACACATACTAAAAGTCCCGACGTTTAGAGGGTGAGCCGGAGGGAGGGTGAGGGGGTGATGGTCTGTCTCATTTTTAGGTTTTTCGCCAATATTACAGAATCGGTGCGTTGTAGCAAAATATGGTCTAAGACGAATTGAAAGCTTAATAAAATTCTCTACAATTCTATACACATTTTTCATATTCCTAACCGTTTTTGAACTCGCTAACGCACTCTACATTAGTTTATTGATTGGACTATAATGGATGTTGCGTAGGTATTCGTGCAAAATTACTTCTTCGGCACTGTGGCACTGGTTCAAAGTAATAACAATCATTTGGTTAGCCAAATATTTAATTACGGCGATTATTATTTTTGAGGTTTACTAATATTACGATTTTCGATATTTTCATGCCGAAGTTTTTATTGAAAAGAAAAATAAAATCTTCGTCACTGAAGCGTTCCTCGGCACGTACCAAAGTGTTTTCGATTTTCGAATTTATATGTACGTTTATTCGACGCTCTTACGGTGAAGGAAAACATCGTGAAGAAAATGCACACACCTGCGAAGAAATTCATAGGTTGTGTATGAAGTTGACCAACCCGCACTGGGCCAGCGTGGTCGATTAAGGCTTATTCACCCTGGTATCAGGGTGGGCAGACTCGAATCCCTTGGTGGAGTCAAATATGAGCTGTTAACGACGACTGAAGCGTTGATTACAAAAACTGCAATTAAGAGAAGATTAACTTTAGTTTTAGATTTGATATTGTTCGCGGCGTTAGCATTTCTAAATGAAGTCGTTTTAAAAACACACAGGCAAATAATCGTAACAATAGAGACAGTAATTATTTAAAATACGAAGCAACCATTTGTGACGGATAGCTGTTGTCCGGTAGGGCGTTTGTAGAAGAAAATTTAGAATCATGACACTTCCCACCACCAAGCTCTACAAAGTGAATAATTATGAAATGTCAAAGCAATATAGACGTCACCAGATAGGAAATTGTTTGCCAGCCGATGCAAAGTCAACAAGGCTTGGCTTCATTACTGGTTGGCTCGGCTTTCCGTCCATTAGGACTGTTCCACTAACTGGCCCATGCCCTTCGGGTGTCATCGGGAATACTAACTACCTATACTGTATCTGTTGCTTATTATTAATTCTGTAGCTAAAGGTTGATATTTATAGTACCAACATATTTCGAATATATCGGTAGTAAAGTGGGCTGGTCTCGTTATGGGATAAAATCCGAAATGAGATCATCCGCCAGAAAACCAAAGTGGTGGATATCGTCCAAAAATGTAGTAAGCTGAAGTGGCAGTGGGCTGGTCACATCAGTCGCAGAACGGATGAGCGTTGGACTCGAAAGGTTCTGGAATGGAGCAAGCGTACAAGCGTAGCGTGGGTCGATGGACCGACGACCTGAAAAAGGTGTCTGGCGGTGGCTGGATGAGAGCAGCGGAGGATCGTGTATTGTGGCGCACACTTGAGGAGGCCTATGTCCAGCAGAGGACTGCTACGGGCTGATATGATATGATGATGATATGAAGTGAGCTGGACGTTAAAACAGTGTGGTTCTATTCTAGGTCTATGATAAGTCTAAGCACCTATGTATCATCTTCAACAGTTTTTGGCATACCTAGTTATATTGAACGGCCAACAGTGGAAAGTAAGTCAGTTGCTTATATATTTTTTAAATTATTTATATGCTCCCTTAGAACACTTAATGACGTCACTTCAGAGGTTAAAAAGCTTTGCTCAAACCAAGACAAACGAATGTACTTTTAGCAATGAAAAAGCGATCAATCAATCTAAAAGAGACGATGCGATATCAGTTTGAACATAATTGAAGATATTATATTTTTTATTTTGACGTGGAAAAATAAATATCATGCCATACCTGTAAGTAGCAGCTACACCACAGGTCGCCTTGCGCGATGAAATATCATGTTTTCATATTGGAAAATTTAAAAATGGCTGCTTTTGTAGGTGACGTGGACATTTGCTAGCCTTGTCCCTGTCACCGCTAAAAGCAATACATAACAAAGTCAAGGTTTATAACTGACATTATATACACGTGCATAAGTTTCAGTTTACATTTTCAGTATCCATGATTTTCAACTTTTGCAGTCACTCGTCATCTCACTACTGAGATTCTTTTATCTGTACTACTCTAGTCGAATAAAATGCGAATCTGTAAAACGATATTTAACAAGCTTAAAAAATGTGTTAAAAAAAAATAATGACGCAGAAAAATCGAGTATAGTCAATAAAAAAAAAAACGTAATAAGGGCCGTCGAAAATTTTACAATATTACTATTCTACTAGGAGTACTATAATTTATTCTCTACCTACGACTCTATTTATATTACCGCGAAATGGACTGGAAACGTATTTCCATTGTACCAAAAGACAAAAAGACAAAAAACAAAAATATTTAATTGCTTAAATACATGTGTATACAAGGATGTTAGGTTAATACCGATATTTTTGCGCTCCTTTTTAGGGTTCCGTAGCCAAATGGCAAAAAACGGAACCCTTATAGATTCGTCATGTCTGTCTGTCTGTCTGTCTGTCTGTCTGTCCGTCCGTCCGTATGTCACAGCCACTTTATTCCGAAACTATAATACCTATACTGTTGAAACTTGGTAAGTAGATGTATTCTGTGAACCGCATTAAGATTTTCTTACTAAAATAGAAATAAAACAATAAATTTAGGGGGGCCCCATACATAGAACTGAAAGTAAAAAAAAAAATTTTCATCAAACCCATACGTGTGGGGTATCTATGGATAGGTCTTCAAAAATGATATTTATGTTTCTTATATAATTTTTTTCTAAACTGAATAGTTTGCGCGAGAGACGCTTCCAAAGTGGAAAAATGTGTGTCCCCCCCCTCTAACTTCTAAAATAAGAGAATGATAAAACTAAAAATAATATATGATGTGCATTACCATAAAAACTTCCAACGAAAATTGGTTTGAACGAGATCTAGTAAGTAGTTTTTTTTTAATACGTCATAAATCGTAAACCGCAATTTACCTTTCACTATTATTAAAACATCGATCAAAGTCACAACGAACTACAAAAACTTTTATATTATGTTACTGGCTGCTATGGAACCCTTCATGGGCGATTCCGACTCGCACTTGGCCGCTTTTTGAGTATTGTGACGAAAAAAAAAAACGTACGACCAAAGTTTTGATTTATTTATTTTATTGCAGTTATCACAGATTAAGACCTTGTCTAACTAAAGGGAAATTAGGGTATTCAAGAGCTTAAGGGTTAAATAATTGATCGTGAAGCCACCCTGGGGCATAGCAACACATGAGGGCTCTACATCACCAGTTAAATTTCAAAACCTATAATATATGTATTACAATTTACAGAAAATTAATCGTCCAGTTAAATTCAATCCTTACCTCCTATTCTTTATTTATGTATATTATTATATCTGCTTAGCAGAGATAATGATAAATAGGACACGAAACAAGAGAGAGATGATAATACACGCGTATTCTACAAAACTTGTTACTACTTTTTGACTTGAATCATTACATCATACTTCATACTAATATTATAAAGAGGAAAGATTTGTATTTTCGTATGTGTGTGTGTATGTTTGTAATGAATAAACTCAAAAACTACTGAACCGATTCCAAAAATTCTTTCACCATTAGAAAGCTACATTCACCCTGAGTAACATAGGCTACCATCTACCGCGGGAAAATGCCTCATTCCCACGGGAAAACTAAACGCGGGCGGAGCCGCGAGGCGGAGAGGTAGTATTATATACTTCTGTGCCCTAGTTCGTATTAGCTATATTCCATTCCATTCCACCAAGCCTATTATTTGTATGTCTTCATCGTCTCAGTCGACAGCGTTTTCAAAACAAACAAATGAAAAATACAAACAAATCATTCATCAACGGGAATGTTTGGAAATCCATTTGTAAACTTTGTCTTCGTTCATGTTGATTATGAAGGAGATATGCTAGATTTTTTGTGGCATTGTTTTATTTCAAACTGTCTATAGTCTATACCTTGGTTTCGATTGCCTCAATTCATTTCTACCCATTTGGCTTGGACTTGGGTGCATTTTATAAGTTCTTGTCTTTTTTGGCTATTGGCTATGTTCTTTATGACTCTTAGATTGGGACGAGTTGGAAACTACGTCTCGTGAAATATTTTTTAGAATCGGTTCATTAGTTTTTGAGTTTATTCATTACAAACATAGACACACACACACGAATACAAATCTTTCCTCTTTCTAATATTAGTATGATAATAAAATAAAATACACCGATCTATGTGATCCGTAGTGCATTTTAGAATTAGGTAGGGAGATATTTCATCTCCAGTCTGATCGGGAGCCAATTAAAAATTCGCTAAATTCTTGGCACTGTCTTCAGGTTTATGCTGACAGCATTGACAAACCAAGGTCGGCTTCAGTGAGATAACTTTAGGCTATAACTGACAATTTGATGTAGTGACGGTCTGTCGTCGAGATGAGATCAAAGAAATTGGAACGGGTTCCAAGTGCCAAAACATATTTATATTTGCACAATAAACTTTAGATGAATTATGCACAGTCGAATTTCGTATTATAGTTTTTGCTTGACTATCATTAGAAATATTATACCAACCAACTGATCGAAACACCTACTCAAAAATATTAAAAATAATAAAATTCCTGTTTCGGTCGCAGCGACCCAAACTCAGCGACCGAATCGCCTACCAACCCATAGCTTTCGTAAATACTCATTTGAACCTTTTTTAAATATAATTATTTCACGGGTTATTTCACAACTCTCCGAAACACAAAACGATCGCATTTTTTCGTGAAATCGGGACCTATACTAAAGCGAAAAGACATTTTTCAACGTCAAAACTTTAGAAAAGATATATTATTTTGCGATTTAAATTTATATTAACTGTCCTTGTAATAACTTATCCTATAAACTAGGTGATTTTTCCTTCCTGCAATGATGAGGATTATTTCCCTGCTTGCTTCTTAATTTTACTGTACACTGAAAGTATAACCTTATATGGTAAGTACCACAGGCGGCGTGCTATTTCAATCAATGTATGAGTAATTTGTGATTTCCTTGTTTGAACCTCTATTTAGCACATGCTGAGTGAGATACTGCCGATGATGAAGTAATACCACAGAAACACAACATATTATACAAGTACTATGTAGTAGGTATGTTAGTATTACTAACAACTATTACCTCAACCAATGTGGGTTTGTAGGTATTTGAATTTGTTTTTTTATTTTGACTTAACTCGCCTATCTTATTAATTGATTCTACGTTAAGGGAACAATGATTGAGAACGAACATCTTGGTTGTCTTGAAAATTAACTACCTATCCATCAACAGAATATTTTATAAATTTTCATACAAACTTTCATTCCAATTGATTGGACTAAGCAGTTGGACCAGTGCCCCGGACTGGATTTATCACATCTATTTGAAACTAAGTACAGACAGATGTTCGATTTTAAAAATCATTGAAGCTTTACTATGTAGTATTGCATAGGGTACGGTCATGGTCTAAGAAAACAAGGTCTAACCGTTAGATCACGTGACTGACACAAGCCTACGTCATTTTGCGCTGTTCATCCTTGTCTATTACACGCATTCGACAATAATGAATAGGCAAAATGACGTAGAAATGACGTATTCTCGTGGCAGTCACGTGGTCTAATGGTTAGACCTTGTTTTCTTAGACCGTGGGTACGGTCAATTTCAAGGTAAGCTGGGGGGCGAATGCGAACACGCGCACAGCGATTCTCTGCAAAGTCCAAAGTGTTCAGCTTAACGTGCTCTTGACTGTACCTATACTAACCGCAAGACAGTATATAAATTAATTAGATCATAGTAAGCTGTTCTTCACAATTAGTATCATCTGCCCAGATGTACCTACACACTCTAAACGATGTGATGATTGTGTTATAAGATGGGCTGTCAAAATATTAAATCGCGTAGTCTGTAGAGATTTTGAGTACCTACCTACATAACTCTTATAATAAGTTCTTATTTTAAGAATATAAATTGGCTACGGGTAGATAGTGACGTTCGTCGTCTAAAGTTCATGGCAAGCCATTGGGTGTGGGTAGTTCTTAGTTTCGTTTCGTAGAGAGGATTAGGCTAGCTGGCAGTGTTGCAAATTATCGAGATAATTATTTAATTATTTGATAATTATCCATCCTTGAGTAAATAATTTGTGCTTATTAATAAAGGTATTTTGTATATTTTTAAAAATAAACATAGTATTGGAAATCTGTGTGATAATTTTCTTAATCATAAAGTGTTACCTGTTTGGATAGACGCATATTTTGTCCACGTTATTATCAATACGTAATTATCTTAATAATTTATCGTTGATAAATTATCCAGTAAAACCGTGCTAGCTAGACCTTTGTTAAATCAAATAATACCTAGTTAGAGTAGTTATAGTTTGACCATCAAACAAAACCATCTGAAAAATGAAACACCTAAACGCAGACAGAATCTCTATCTTATATTTTCCAGACTATTGGTAATTATGATGTCTAGTTGAAAGAAAGTAAATAGCGCTATCAAATTGCAATAGTAGTAAAAGTAAATGTAGTATAGTCGTTGCAACTTTTTATAACACTTATTAGGGACTATTTTTTAATTTTTAGTTTTTATTATTCTTAACATATTCCTGTTTATTTTTATTTTTTGTTATTGTGAAAGCCACATGTAATTAGGAAGAGCAGTGTCTCCTAACACAGGCTTTGCTTAAAAGGAGGCACTGACCACTGTATTATTTTAACAAGTTATTAAGAAATAAAGATTATTGTTATTGTTGTTATATTGTTCTGTTATAGTCATTTTTGTAATATCCTCAGTATTATCATGTGGAATTTGGGCTGGAAATGAAGTTGTAAAGCACCTCGTTACAGTAAAGTTGTGCCCCACGTTGGGCGCCATTGTCGCGACTGTGGTAGGTACTATACCTACACAATTATAGAATTTTATAATTAAAGAAATAATTGAGATACACTGCCGTCAACCGGGAGCCGGGAGTCAAGGGAAGAACTGAAAGAAAATGGACCAGGTTGACGTATGAGTGACGAAGGAATTCCAAAATTGAATGTTCGGATTTAGACGAGAACGAAATGGAAAACTGGGTGGAAATGAGATTTAAAAACCACCTCGTTACAGGTCGAATGGTTCTAGGTTTTATTAATTGTGGAGTGTGTGGATTTTACTCCACCCTTAATACTATAAAACTAAAAATTAGAGAAAACTTACTCAAAAAAATGTGACCTCAACAATTCCTACCGCTACTTTTATAACAGTTGACGTTCGTTTCATAAATTTATTTCCACTGTCGTCAATAACATCAATCTCTAGTACTATTTTCAATAAGACAGATGCGAATGGATCATCTCGTAGGGAAAACACGACATAAATGTCTTGCACGACACGCGCCTGGATTTCAGCCAAATTGTTCCCCTGAAGGAGTATTGCGTCTTTCACTAAGAATAATAACTCTACAGGTATCGCTTTTACCTAACATTCATATACCTACTGGGTTACCATACCTTATGTACCTACTCATATAGGTACTAGAGTTTTAATTACGATGTTTCGAACTCAATCTATCTAAACTATGTTAAAACTGAAGAATCGGCTTGTCTGCACATTGATTTGTTTTAAAAAAAAAAACTGATTGTAGGTGGGAGTGTAGCTGAACACAAAAATAAAAATTTTGAAAAAAATGTCCGTCTGTCTGTCTGTACACGCTAATTTCTGGAACTACTGGACGAATTTTAATGAAACTTTACAATAATATAGCTTATGTACATCAGAATAACACATAGGCTATTTACATCAGCATAACACTTTTTACCGCGGGAAAATACTTCTTACCCACAGAAAAACCTGTTAACTCGGGCGGAGCCGAAACGCGGAAAGAAAGTAATAATTATGTTAAAAGCTTTATTCAACTAGCATTAGCTTTATTCGTTTTCCCCGTGACAATGAAATATTTTCCCGCGGTAAAAGGTAACCTATGTCCGTCCCCAAAATCTATACTGTCTCTGTACCAAGTTTCATCAAAATCGGCTCAGTGGCTTTGGCGTGAAAGTGCGGGCAGACACGGTTACTTTCGCATTTTTGGCGCTAGCTGCATATACGAGTAACTATTCAATATTCATTCGAACAAGAAAAATCCAAAAATAACGCGAGGATAGGCGCGGGCGGACATCTAGTTTCATTACGATAAAGGTATGTGTAGCAGAATATTAGTTCTGTTCACACCTCGTTTACATACATGAGATGTATTCATTTCGTTTAGAAGATGAAGATAACAAAAAGAAAATGAAATAGGTAGTCTAAAACCAAGTTAACGGTTAAACGATAACGACTCATATTGTGTTTTCTACTGCCAAAATGGACAAATAAAACCTCTAAGTGGTCTAGGAAATGGCGCAGTAAAAGAAATAATTAAATTAATGGCCGTGGAACGGTTCCAAGGAGGACATAGACGTAGCATAGTAGATATTAAAATGTGGGGGTATAGTGTCATCATCATCATCATCATCATCAACATCATCTCAGCCGAAAGACGTCCACTGCTGGACAAAGGCCTCCCCAAGGATCTCCACAATGATCGGTTCTGCGCTGCCCGCATCCAGCGGCTTCCCGCGACCCTCACCAGATCGTCGGTCCACCTCGTGGGGGGCCTGCTCACACTACGTCTTCCGTCGCGCGGGGTATATTGTGGTTTTAAGTAAATGTATGTACCTACCTATAGATAGTACAAGAAAAATGGTGATTATGATATGACACTGTATCTCTCTATCTACGTATCTATGCATAGACCAAGCTTTAAATCCGAAAAGAAACGTATTACTAGAAAAAGATAATACAATACTTCATTTAGATTTAAGAATTTATAAATGTACTTAGACATTTTCTGTAAGATACTTTAATCTTCGAACAAACTTCACATAGTAAAAAATAATATGTTTAAAGAACTTTTATTATTTTTTCTTAAAACTGAGTTATCGAATTTCGAACGCAATATATTATCTGTGCCCAGTAATTTGGACGCTCTCCAGGTTTGACAAACGTTTAATGATATCGCCATTCATACAGTAACGGTATTGTGGAGAGGATTAATAAGGTTTAAGGTAAGATCCCAAAAAAAATATAACCCCTACCATGAGTTGCTAACGTAACTTACGCGCTCGATATCGACTACGTAAACGTGCATTTAGTATGGAATTAAAACTACGCCATCTATTGACAGTTATCTGAAGTAAAATTTCTCCATACTAAATGCACGTTTACGTAGTCGATATCGAGCGCGTAAGTTACGTTAGCAACTCATGGTAGGGGTCTGATTCTGATTCCGATTCAAATCGCAACCTTGAGAAGTGCAGTCAGCTTGACCTCAGAACTACAATAAACATACGAAAATATATTTTATGGCGAAGGCAGAAGCGACACGCGTTAACTTTATTAGTTGACGCAGAGGAACAAAGCTGTTTGTTTTATATTGTATGGGTAGTAAATATTCACATATGAATGTATTTACTTCACGGTTCACTTTGACACGTGGAATATACATGTCCTTATAGGTATAATCCTCCCCTATCAAACCTTAACGAAATTCCATTCTGACAATGCTAAAGCTTACTACTAGTTTGGTACTAGTTGGTATCGTTGTAAAAAAGTTGCTATCATTATAATTCCGGAGATATTGCTATAGTTTAGGGAGGATTGTAGCTTGATGTTCAAGCTATAATCCTCCCCTCTCGTTTAGCCAAACGGTGGGGTCTTTCGACTTACTTTAAATCCAAAAAGTTAGTATCAGATTGCTATTCATTGCTCAGTTAAGAAAGAACACTGGTCGCGTTGTAATTCCGAAGATATAGCTGTAGGTTGGGGAGGATTATGGCTTGAGCATTTTAATTTTGCTCTTTTCTGCACAACGCTTTGTTCTTTCGTTGCAAAATTGGTATCAACCTTTAGTATTCATTGGTACTGTAAAACTACATGCGATTTATTACGCTAAACATCGTAAAAGTACTTTAAAAATGCATGTAAACTTCTACATACAAATTTGTTTTGAGTCCCTATAATGCACGGTCCGATAATACACATTGCATAACCAGCAAAGCACGGCCGTGGAGAATTTCTGATTGCTTGAAATTAAAAAATCGTTCTTTAAGACTTCCATAGATGACGCTAGTAATATAATTAGAACAGTGAGATTTATTGTAGACTTTTTTTGGTCGGTTTGTACGTGGTTCTGTTCTGAGATTAATTTTAGGATAATTTGTTGATTAATTTGAATAATTTTTATAATCCAATACTTTGGTATTTATTACCTCACTATTTACTAGTGCCATCTGTTGAGCCGTTTTTTTTTCATAATTTGCTACTTGAAACTTCCCATCATGAAGTCGTAGTTTGCCGTGCATTATTGGAGGGTTTGATACACGGTCCGTTATTCTACAGTAAAGCCCGACCAAAGAAATAAGAAACCTCGCCATATTGTGGAATTTCAATGGAACTAATTTTATAAGGGAAATTGTTGCCATTTTCGTAAAATTATACACGTGGCGCCCCCAGAGCAGGTTTCTTATTTCTTTGGTCAGGCTTTATATTATGCAGTCTGACAAAAATGAGAAGAAATTATAAAATAGCAATACTAAAGTGTCATCTCATTTTCATAATTAAGTAGTTCGAAAGAAACGATACTACAGTGTTGCTACTTTTAGGACAAAAGACATAATATTTCAATCGATTCGACACTTATAAATATTTGGGAATTGTTCTCGAACGAAATCTTTTCCTTCTCGATACAAGCAAAAAGATCTGTGAACTGTATAATCACTGTACCTATTATAATTATTTGTAATAAAGTTACATGAATTATATTATTAGAAAAAATGCGTACTGTTTTAATAAAAAAAAAACTCCCCATTTTTCCCTGGAAATTTACCCGATTTTTAATTTACACCTTTGCAACACTGGTAGCGCATGGCATCATGTCATGGCGGCCGACGCGGCATTGCGTTGTGTTAATTAAATTAAACCGTTAAAAATTTGAAAGTTTTCTGTCAGTTAAAGTTTTCTATGTTATATGAAGGTCATCATAGCGTGTAGGTAAGTTATTTTATTATAATTTCGAAATTATACTTACTATACCGTTAACTTCCCGATTTTAGTTAGTTTTGCAATGACGCAGTAATACAATCTACTGTTTTCGTTAATACCTAGTTATCGAATTATGTTTGTAACTATAAAAATAAGAGAACAGATGTTAGTAGGTATAAAATAAATAAACGTCTTAGTTGAAAATCAGAAATCAAATCAATCAACAATGAGTAAAATAGTGAGTTTGGTATTTTTGTAAACTTAAGTATAATATTATTATCATATTTCATATTATAACATAAACTAAAAATATTTCAGATCTCAAAGAGTGGTGCATTAACGACGATCGTTTGTTTGTGATCATCATGGCAGTGTACATTGACTCCATATTTGCGTAAGTATATAGGTATATATTAGTAGGTTATTCCTGTATTTTCTAAAATAAACAAGGATTTTTCGGCAGCAATGTTGTCTTTGTATAAGACGACATAATTTCTTTAGAGATCTGCGCTGTATCTTGGCGCAAATTAGAATTGGGAATGGAGAAGAATGATGAGTTTCAATACATTTTGTTTTATTTTTTATCAAAACTTATCAAGTGGGATATAATTAAAGAGCTTTATTTAATGCTTATAAAAATACATAAAATGACACTTATAAGGTCGCGTCACGTAAAAAAACGGTAGCAGTCTAGCGCGCAATAGGCGATTTACATACCCCCTTCACTTTCTCCAGCGATGTTTTTACATGAGCGACCTATATGTAAATAAAATTAGAAATACTAGAAGATAAGCACGGATTTTTTTTACAATAATTGATAGTTTTTATATTATGTTTCGTTTCTTTTTGTGTATGTATTAACGCATAATATATTGTGCTTTTCAGGTAAAAATACCGTAAATCCAGAAATACTTACAACATGCTGTAATATAAAAAGATGTCACTAGACTAGAATCATATGATGCATAAAATAAAAATACAGGTGAGATATACTTTTTAATAATTTAATTTAATTTTAATTTTTTTTTTTGTAATATAGTCCGGTCGACAAGTCGCAAGAAGTGGAGTTGGGTAGAAAAAGGTCGGAATTTAATGAAACTTGGAGATGTTGTTCAGGGATGGTTAATTAACATTTTGTCAAGTTTCGGACCTCGACGACCCTGTGCAAAAAGAGGAGGGGGGGGGGAGAACTGCAAAAATCTCGACCTTTCGTCAGTTTTTCGTCAATTACCTTTTTTCCTTACATCCTACGACAAAAGCGTTCAGAAACATTTTGTAGTACGTGAAATTATCTACAATTTGAGTACTCACATATGTCTGTATGTCAATTCCTTACTGAGATATGGCGCAAATCCTCAGCAAATCAAGGACGCTGGAGAAAAGATCCTGGTAGTAGTTTATGGAGGCAATATTGACAATGACAACCTTGACGACTTGCGGTACCGATTATTTACACGATCAGTGACGAAGGCTAAATTGGAACTAGCCCGCCTACCACCGACAAGGGACGCTGCCAATTACCACTCCCTCCGCACTTACCAGCAAGTACAAGCGTGGTTAGGTAATGAACTTCGCCCATCAGTTTGGGGCTGGAGCCTAACCACGCGAGGGGTACTACCAATCCCCACAACGAAAAATGCTGCGCCAGATAACATCCTCCAAATTGTTTCCTGCAAGTGCAGCAAAGGCTGTAGCACCGGAGCTTGCAGCTGCAAGAAAGCAGGTCTTAGATGCTCAGCTATGTGCAAGTACTGCACAGGCCACTCCTGCGAAAACGCCCCTGCAACTGATTTGAACGAGGAGGACTCGTCAGACATAATCGACGAATACGACGACGGCGAGGACGTCCTTAACAGCCTGATTGTGCAGGAGGACGACGAGCAATTAGAAGCAGAACCAACGGCTAAAAAATCTCGACAGGAACTGTAATGAGTACAAATGCGCACCTACTATGTATGAGAGACCTTTCAACAATATCTCTGTTGCCTCTAGTGTAAACTTTGTCAAAACCTTAATTTTGTTAATATCATTAATTTTGTTTACGAAAGGACTACGTCTTTTTTTACCTACCCTGGAACAATTATGTAGTGGAGGGAAGGAGAGGGAGAGGGAATATCGGTCTAAAAAGTAACTAATGTCAATACCAAAATACCGACATGATATATGGTTGGTATGAAATTACAGTAGAAAATAAGCTTTTGAGAATTGGGGTTAGGTGGGGAAGGGAGGGGGGATTGGGGGGGGGTTCAAAATTAGTTATTCTAACAAGAGACCATAATAACAACAATTATTATTATTAAAATAAGAAATAAGGTTGGTTTCTGCTTTTTAAGGTATTTTTAGCGAATTTCGGAAAAAAATATTTTCTGCGAAGCGCCATATCTCAGTAAGGAATTGACATACAGACATATGTGAGTACTCAAATTGTAGAGTCAAATTTCACGTACTACAAAATGTTTCTGAACGCTTTTGTCGTAGGATGTAAGGAAAAAAGGTAATTGACGAAAAACTGACGAAAGGTCGAGATTTTTGCAGTTCTCCCCCCCCTCCTCTTTTTGCACAGGGTCGTCGAGGTCCAAAACTTGACAAAATGTTAATTAACCATCCCTGAACAACATCTCCAAGTTTCATTAAATTCCGACCTTTTTCTATCTGAAACCACCTGTCGTCTGGCCTAATACTATATTTTGTCTACTTAACGAAATATCTTACCGATTATATTGATACATTAATTATTAACCCAATCCATCCAAGACATGGGAAATTTATCTCCGATACCTACTAGGTTAAATTCTGCTAAATTAAAATTTAGACTAGTAGGGGTTCGAAAATTTAAAATATTTTTTAAAATAACTTATTATCAAATTATTTATGACAGAATTTTGTTCCAGTTTACTGCAGTGCAAGTTTCACACGCTTAGTTACTTCACCCTCTTTTGAACATCATGTAAGCTGCAGCGCCATCTCTTATTACCATAATGAAACTTTTTTTGTTTTCAGAACTGCCAAAATGAAAACCTATCATTATCGGCCGTGCCATGCTGGCTGTGCAATGTGTATTATCGGACCGTGCATTATAGGGACTCAAAACAAATTTGTATGTAGAAGTTTACATGCATTTTTAAAGTACTTTTACGATGTTTAGCGTAATAAATCGAATGTAGTTTTACAGTACCAATGAATACTAAAGGTTGATACCAATTTTGCAACGAAAGAACAAAGCGTTGTGCAGAAAAGAGCAAAATTAAAATGCTCAAGCCATAATCCTCCCCAACCTACAGCTATATCTTCGGAATTACAACGCGACCAGTGTTCTTTCTTAACTGAGCAATGAATAGCAATCTGATACTAACTTTTTGGATTTAAAGTAAGTCGAAAGACCCCACCGTTTGGCTAAACGAGAGGGGAGGATTATAGCTTGAACATCAAGCTACAATCCTCCCTAAACTATAGCAATATCTCCGGAATTATAATGATAGCAACTTTTTTACAACGATACCAACTAGTACCAAACTAGTAGTAAGCTTTAGCATTGTCAGAATGGAATTTCGTTAAGGTTTGATAGGGGAGGATTATACCTATAAGGACATGAATATACTCGTAAATTTGTGTAGAATTTAACAGATGCTGTAATCTAATCTTTTTTACATAACAATACAATACAATATTTTTTATTGACACCAAACACAGAAACACAACACATACAGAAAAACAGAAGAGTCAAAAGGCGACCTTATCGCTAAGGTAGCAATTTCTACCAGGCAACCTTTGGGTATAGAAACAGCGAAGGTAAAAATAATGCAGGTTGGTGGTATAGACATACAGAGTACAATAAGAGTAGGTTTTAAAATAAACTAAAATTTAACTTAATCACTACATAGTATAAAATAAAGTCGCTTTCTCTGTCCCTATGTCCCTATGTCCCTTCCTTTGTACGCTTAAATCTTTAAAACTACGCGACGGATTTTGATGCGGTTTTTTTTAATAGATAGAGTGATTCAAAAGGAAGGTTTATATGTATAATACAATTTTTCCGTGCGGAGCCGGGGCGGGTCGCTAGTCAGACATAAAATGAAATACTTAAAAATATATATACAATACTCGTACTACACAAATGTACCCCAGCAGTAAGTCAAGTAATTGAAGTAATAAATACAAATTTTTAAATCGATCAGACTCGTAGAAATCACACCGAAACGTTAAACATATTTGTATCGGGAGTTTAAAATCAAAGAAGAAAGTTTCTAAATTCTGGAAATCTGTAGAGTATGTATGTAGACATTTCACTGATATCAAAAATGGTCCAAGAAAACAAGGTCTTACAATTAGACCACGTGACTGACACAAGCCTAGGTCATTTTTCGCTGTTCATCCTTGTCTATTACACGCATTGGACAAGGATGAACAGGCAAACTGTCGTAGAAATGACGTAGGCTTGTGTCAGTCACGTGGTCTAATAAAATTGTAAGACCTTGTTTTCTTGGACCATGGTTTAAGCAAATAGGGACTACTATTTGGTATTCTGATAAGTAATTAATGCATGCTGTATAAAAAGTTACTAAATACGTACTGTGAGTAAAATGTGGCTGCTAGTTATTCCAAAGCTTCCCAGGAGTCAACGTACGCCACTTCGCAGCTTATTAGTGATGTAAATCTGTGCATGACATGAACATTGCTTTAATTTATTCATGTTTACAAATCCTGTATTACTCGGACACACATTTAAATGCGTCCTCCAAGAAAAGCTCGTTCTTAGATCTGTGAAACTGCAAGATATGTGATATTATGTAACGGATTAAACTACTCGTGATTAAACTACTCCTACTTTTGATTGATGGAAATTAAGATATCTTCAAAAAACCATAGTGCGTAGTGTTCTGAGCATAATTTATTATATTCCAACTGGTTTAAAATAATAAACCAGGATTCAACTTCAGGGTTTTAAATACGTATTTCAGAACGCTGGTTCATCCTTAATGAGCTTTAATAGACGTCTCATTATTACTTACTTACTTTGCACCGTTCTTCTTATGTCCGTTGAATAAGAAAGAGAATCGCTTGTGTTCAGTTTACCACGTGAACATATGAAATTCACAGTAACAATTAATTTAGTAATGGTTTTGTGGTATCCACGATGTTTTTCCGTATCAACGCGCTAGGCCTAGGTTCGAGGCTCCCTCGAGCCGCCTTTAGACGCATTGGTACATGACTACTTTGGGGTAGATAGAGCTATCCGCTCCCCCCCCGCAAGTCTGGTGAAGTGATTCGTCGTACTTTTGCGACACAAGCAAAGGTCAATAAAAAAAGGTTTTGTGTAATTTATCTTTAGTATTTGAACTCATAAATACTCATAATAAACAAAGTACTTATTAGTAACAATGTCGTTCACCCGGCGCGCGCGCCTGTCCTTGCGCATGTCAATTACGCGCATGGGAAATGTCTAAACTCGGCATATCTCTGCTCGCCGGGTACATAATAGGATATAATGGGAGGTAATGGCTGGTTTTGTTAAAATCCCACAGATATGATAGAACTAAGCAAAGCCGACGGCGTATTTTTTTTAATGAGGTATTTTTTCCGCTGCAAAAAGTTTATATAAACCTGGTCTAGACAATAAAGAAACCGATAAAAAAAGAATTATAGGTCTCCGGTATAGCCGTTATTCTTGAAGCTTTGTTCTAAAAGTGTTCTGACGCGCGTTTCAAAAATATTTTAACTACGTACAATTTAAATAAAATCATTAATAAAAAATTAAAATTAATTCACCACCTTTTTTAGTTAGAGGACGAAATTTACTTACTAACAGATTTTTCGTTCATAGGTTATATATAAATCTTAATTATCTTTATACCATTTATCAAGCAATATTAGTTAAAGTGACTTAGACTGAAGAAACAGATTAATTCCCAGCGTCATAATACTATACTACTACTTACAACATGAATTTCATCCAATACATTTCAGGCCAATACCAATCGTAAATCAATACAACATTGACACCTTGTTTGTTTAAAAACAATAATGTCGTGTACCAATAGCTTCTCTACATATAATAGAATAAATATTTTGACGGCAGTTTCGTAATTCATCAGACCAATCAGACTGCAAAGCAGACTGCCATGTTTTTATTGCTCTGGTTTGTTCACTAGAAGAAGTTCTATTAATAAGAATAAATTTTATTGATTTAAAAATATAATAATTGATTCTGTTCACTTTTATCTCTAACTTTTTAAGAGCAAGGGAAGATCAACCAAATACTATTATGTCAAAATTTCGCTAATTTTGTGTTACAGTATAAAATCCTTCTTTGTAAATTAGTTCTAACTACGTAAGCTTTCATCGATAGCTGCTTGCGTCAAACATGACGCTTTTAAAAAACTACAAAATCATGGGTTGCACGTGTTCCGATGTTGTGGTGTGGTGTGGATCACAGGAGAAGGGAAATCAATCAGGTCGTCGCGAAGACGTAAACCTCTAAATATAGAACCACGGCCACGGCCGGGCGAGGCTACTTTCACTTATTGGATGATATCACAACACTTCCAGCCCTCAGGTAATGCAAGAAGGTACGGCAAGGTTGGGGTTGCCATAAAACTTGACGGCAGCTGTTACGTCCATCCCATCTTGTAAGAAACCGAGAAAAGAATAGGCAATAGGCTTTCCAAGACTGTTTTTAGTCTTTTGACTCTGGCACAAACAATAAGTAAAAAATACAACACAAATATTATCTAGAGTGAATACATGTATTATGTCGTTTTACAAATTACTGGCTGGCAAAATCTTCAGATTGTTATTTCATAAAAAGTAAAGTATTGAATTTTTTTTTAGTAAATTGCAGTTTATTACTTTCGGCTATTTCGGCCAGTAGGTATTCACTTTTTTTATTTATATTTATTCATAGATTTACTTTGTGGATATACAATGTAGGTAAGTAAGTAAGTGGAAGTTCTGGTAGGAACGGTACTCAGATACGAAGTGCATAGATAAAATCTATTTTGCTTACTATATCACTATCACTATCACTACATATTATAAAACAAAGTCGCTTTCTCCGTCCCTATGTCCCTATGTCCCTTTGTGCACTTAAATCTTTAAAACTACGCAACGGATTTTGATGCGGTTTTTTTTAATAGATAGAGTGATTCAAGAGGAAGGTTTATATGTATAATACATGCGTAATATACTTAAGGATAAGCCACAATAACCATTTTCCCGTGCGGAGCCGGGGCGGGTCGCTAGTTACGTATAATATGTTGCCCACCTCCGACCCTTTTAATTTCATTGCACCATAAAGTCAAACTTTTAGTACATATAATATTAGATAAGTTCAACCAACGTATTTTCTATTTTTGTAGTAGTTATCATTAAGTATTACTGAGCCACATACGCATGAATCACGCCTAGGCGCCTGACGAATGTTACTCAAGATATTTTTTTTAGAATTACATTGAATCCACTTCCTTTTGATTCATTCAGTATCAATGCAAACAAATTACGAGGCAAAGAGTACCTACTTTGTAATAGTTTTACGAGGGTTCTTATATGGTAAAAAAATGTTTTTTTTTTTTTACATGTTAAATGCAACCGCAAGAAATATTTTCAAAAGGACCCTGGTGATGAGGTATTTGAATTGCTACATTTATTTTTAATTTGTTTTTCCTGGGTATCAGTCAATAAAGTACTATGCGTGCCAAATAAGAATAGGACTGACGCCATCTTTAATTGACAGTCCGTCCTTTTCTTATTTGGCAAATTAGAAAAGGAGGGACTGTCAATTCAAGATGGCGTCAGTCCTATTCTTATTTGGCACGCATAGTATTTGTATTATTGTATTGTATTGTCTACTTTAGTAGGCGACTCGAACTTCTAAAAGAGTATAAATAAACGAACCACATGATGTCATCTTTCTATCAAATCTCTCAACCTTGTCTTGTTTCGCCGAGATTATTGGTAACAAAGTAGCACAATAGTCCAATTTGTGATGTGATACCAGGAAACCAGGAGTTAGGCGGCGGTGATCCGAGACCACAATGTTAAAGATTAGAGATGTGTGCGTGCAGGCAGACTAAAGGTATACATACAAGATCATTATAGCTATACTGTAGCTTTTCTTTAAATTTACAAAATTTTGTGTGCTTTGCCGGACTTGCTTATGAATTGATTGCCCTTAGCTTGTGTCGAAAAGGTACGACTAATCAAGCTTCACCTGACTTGACCAGGTAAAGTGAGTTAATTTTATTTGGCGTACCTATAATTTATTTTATTTATTTATAAGGTACTATTATTTATTCTGTGGTAGAGTAGAGACAGATTAAGCTGACACGCGTGTCGCGATTCTCTCCCTTATATGTATCTATATAATGTGTTCAATCTGCTCTTGACTGAACCAATGTGTGTTCTTTTTTCGAATTCGAATATATGTACAAAAAATCGATTACTTTATGTTATGTAAAGCCTGACCAAGGAAATAAGAAACCTCGCCATATTGCGGAATTTCAATGGAACTAATTTTATAAGGGAAATTGTTGCCATAGTCGTAAAAATATACACGTGGCGCCCCCACCCAGAGCAGGTTTCTTATTTCTTTGGTCAGGCTTTACCTACTTACTACATTTATATGATATGACGATGTTCCGATAATGAAAAAACATCTTGTGGCATGTCTTTATTTATGTCTAGATAGAACCTAGACAGGTGATACGCTCTAATTGGTAGGACTATTTCATTCCTATCCTATCTACACCTGCAAAATTTACCGCGTCAATGACATTGGAAAGTGAAAAAAAAAAACTATTTATAAAGTATTTTTTTTCCTTTTATAAAATGTTCTACTCTTTGATACAAAGATTATCCAGCAATCACGAGCGGATATTGTCTTATTGTTAACAAGATTCGTTTCCCACCACACGGCGACACCGACCGTAAATTGTTGCCATATCGCTGTACATTGACGTTTATATTAGAGCTTCTGTAACAAAGATCTTTATTGACAAGCAATGTAATTCTACATAGTGAAGTGGGACATTGTCTACTGGAGTTATTGTTAGGGATGAGTGTCACACGAAGTCACGATACTTGTTTATTTTTAGAACAATAATGAGAATATCCGATGTTTGGACAAAGGTTTTACGCCGTGTTATGTTTAACATTTTCTAATGTTTACATTTTGCCATTGATCAATTACTTCACAAGTTATTGAATCAATAATGGCTCCGATTCAATTTATAAAACCGAACTTTTAAAGTCTACGAGTAAAAGTTTTTAAAAACGTAAAATGACATTTTATTTTAGATACTTCAAACTTCGACTAAACGCATTGAACAAATTCTAGAGTGCATGTGTAAAGATCCGACTAAAATTTCTGGGTTATACGACGGATTAGGTCGATACGACGAACGTTTTTTTTAAAAAATGGTATCTGACACACAATTTCACTTTCAGAATAATATTAATAGAAACGCTATTATTGATAAGACATACATAACATCGTGAATATGTGTATAGTAATAGTACTATTGATAACATACAATTCAATTTTAAAAACGGCGATAATTTTTTTTTATCATACTCGTGTCCACAAAATAAAATAATCCTTTTCTGATGTTTGACGATTTCTCGCTTTGTAAACTTAACAAACATACACACACACACATAATAAACTTATTAATTACATTGATTATTATTATAAAAAAAATTCCGTCCAAACCCAGATTTAGATATTTTTAAGCATTTTTTTTGTAGTTTTATTGTGATTTTAAGTACTTACTGTTCTACTTGCCACTCCATAAAAAGCCAATTTACACGTCTAGAGCTGAATTTCTCTCTGAGTTTATCTCTTGGGGGCTATAATTCGATGTCACAGCTTGTTAGCCTCATACCATCTCATACATACGAATTCGTAGGTACCTCCCTATGGAGTTGAGAGTGAAATAACAAGTTGCTGACATTGTTAACTTGTTATACACTTTCTGAGTACTTTCTTTTTGTTATCGTCGATATAAGTTTGCCCCACTCTAGTGAAGTCGAGAGAAGAAGAGAGCGTCGGTGGCTCAATGGCTAGAGCCATCGCGAGGAGCGAATTCGAGCCTCTGAAAGGACCAATGTGTTTTCGATTTTCGAATTCATAATGTACGTTAATTCGACGCTTACAGGCAAGGAAAATCTTGAAGAAAGCCGCACACAGTTGCGAAGAAATTCAAAGATTGTGTGTGAAGTTGGCCAATACGCACTGGGCCAGCGTGGTCGACTACGGCCACCTGTTTCAGGGTAGGCTCGAGACCCTCGGTGGGGACAGTTATATGGGCTGTTAAAGATAGCTACAATAATTGTGCTACTATTGAACCTACTAGCATCTCGTCTAATGTTTTTCGCTCCGCTGCCCGCTGCTGCCGTCATATTGGCCGCCAAAGTGTATTCGGGGTATTATCTCTTGTATACTCTTCTGTAAGTATTCAATAGCTACAATACGAAAAATGTTCAAAAGTGTTCAAAAATTGAGTTTCTTCCGGCGAGTTCTTCTTTCTCCACAGAAGGCAGCCAAAATTCTGAACTCGCCACAAAATATTATGACATAACTTAGTGATGTAAATATCCTAAAGTTGAAAATAAATACTTTCAACTTTGAAGTGACTCTTCGCTAGTCCTTCAAGATGTTTCTCAATATCATCGCGCTAGGCCGTGGTCCGAGGCGCCCTTGAGCCGCCCCTAGACGCATTGGTATATCACTTTTTTTGGGGTAGAGTCTTCCGCTCCCCCGCAAGTCCGGTGAAGCTTGATCCGTCGTACTTTTTCGACTCAAGCATAGGACAATAAAAAAAAAGACTTCGCAATGTTGCTGACGTCATATTGTTTTCTTTTTTCAGGAAAACGTGCAAGTCATGCGGCTGCGACCGGCTGTCGCACTCGGTGTACCACGAGGAGGTGGGGTCGGTGAGGGAGCGGCTGGGGCTGCGCGAGAGCAGGCCGCGACCCCCGCACGACATACCGGGCCTCACCGCCAAACAGGTGGGTACTGTACCACTGGGGGGACAGAGAAGGCCTCCGTCACTCCATGTACTTGCGCGCTATAACTACCTACCGCCCGGCCGAGCGATCTCGGGCCGACCCAGGACCAATTCCCCATTCCCTAAACTTGTTAGTAGACGCAATCCGCGAGTGAGAGAGATGCAGCAACTACTTCTTTTCGCCCAGCGATCTAAATTGCACTTTATTATAACGGAGCTAGGGTTGCAATTTATATGAATTATGTCGCCTAGTGCTTCTTCTGTAGGAACTACTATTTGGTATTCTGTGCTGAGAGGAGGGAGGTGGGAGGCCGCTGGATGCGGGCAGCGCAGGACCGATCATTGTAGAGATCCTGGGGGAGGCAGCAGTCCAGCAGTAGACGTCTACAGGCTGAGATGATGATGATGATGGGGAGACTGAGGTGGGTAATGTACCACGAAGAGGTGGGTGAGAGCAGGCCGCGACCGCCTCACGACATACCGGGCCTCACCGCCAAACAGGTGGGTACTGTACCACTGGGGTGGGGGACTGAGGTGAAAATGGGCGAGCTGGGCGGACTGAGAGGATTCTTGATAAATCAAGAGGTCCGAATGGAAGACCTTGTTTTCTTAAACCATGATCTACCCCAAATCCCTTCCAACGTCCTAGCTCTCCCTCTGCCACTAGGGGACTAGGGTGGATTAGAGGTGTCGGGGTTGGACGAAGAGATAAGATAAGATAAGATAAGATAAAATTTATTTCAATACAAAACTTAGCCTAGGTAGGTACATAATTCTTAAATCAAAACAAACATGAAGTCGCAATATAAAAAATAGACATCAGCAATTTTATACGCCCACGGCTACGCACGCGTTCCTTTTTTTTTTTTTTTTTTTTTGGGGATGAAAAATAGATGTTGGCCGATTCTCAGACCTACTGAATACGCTCACAAAATTTCATGAGAATCGGTCTAGCCGTTTCGGAGGAGTATGGAATCGAACACTGTGACACGAGAATTTTATATATAAGATACAGGGTGTAAACGAAAAGTGTGTATAATTTATTCCATGCTAAGTGTAAAAAAGGAAATATCTAAACTAAGTAAGTATTCTTACTTGTATCTTAGATAGAGGAACTGAGTTGGACTAGGGTGGACCAGGGAAAACTCGGGAAAACCAGTGGGAATTGGGAGGACCAGGGAAATGTAAGTTCTGAGATATTTTTCAATATTTTCCCCTCGGCTTCTCCTGTATTAATTCCACACAGAAATGAGTCATTTTCCCGCAATAAAAAGTAGCGTATGATGCCCACGGCCCAGTGACAATTTATCACTGCAATCGTTCATTGACATTCGTTCAGAATTTAAAGCGTAACAGAGAGAGAAAATCGTAATAAATCACATATTAGTTACTTTTACTTTCTTCTTCTTCGGGTGCTATGTCCTAACGGACGTCAGCTACCACCATTGCCATTTCGCATCTGTTCTGAGCCAATCTTGTCAGTGCGGCCGCGTTTTTATTTTATATTTTTATTTTAGTCCATGCCTTTATATTGTCCAGCCAGTTGATCCTCCTCTCCCCCTTCCCCCATTTCCTTTTATTTTTCCTCCTAATATTTATCTGAGTAGATTGTATTTGCTGTTTCTATATAAATAGCCGAAATAAGCTATTTTCCTTCTTTTTACTCTTACTAAAACCTCCATCTTCTTCTTCATTCTGGTAAGTACTTCCACATTTATAACTATCAGTCCAAGAGATCTTCAGTATGCGCCTATGTAGCCACATTTCGAAAGCTTCAATATAGTAACATTATATCATCATCATCATTATATTATCATTATTCGTTTATTATTGTATTATTTATTAGTATCATTTATTCCTTTGTATGTTTATGTGTACAATCACTACCTATTATAAAACAAAGTCGCTTTCTCTGTCCCTATGTCCCCATCTATGTCCCTTTGTATGCTTAAATCTTTAAAACTACGCAACGGATTTTGATGCGGTTTTTTTAAGTATAAAGAGGGATTCAAGAGGAAGGTTTATATGTATAATACATACATACATAATATACTTAAGGATAACCCACAATAACTATTTTCCCGTGCGGAGCCGGGGCGGGTCGCTAGTAGACTGATAAATAATAAATAACAAAAAAATATATTTCACATTTCAGACGGAGTTATACTACTCGTCGCTAGCGGAGCGCACTCCGACAATGGTAGGTGGCGCCACCGGCGCGGCGGCGTGGCGCGCGTGGCGGACCAGAGCCCTGGCCAGTCAGCTGCCCAAGCAAGACCTCTCGCTGGCCCACTGCAGATACATCGATGAAGACCACAAGAAAGAATTCGAGGACTTCGTCGCCGCTAGAAACGAAATCGCCTTGGATATTGGTCAGTTTTTCATTTAATTCTGGTAAAGCCGAACGGAAAAATAAAAAACCTTGCCGTATTGAGGAATTGAGGATTTTCAATGGAGCTAATTTAGTAATCGAAATTGTTGACAGAAACATAAAAAATACGTGTGATGCGCAGATTTTTTATCATGAAGGAAGAAAAAATTTTACGCGCCCAAATGGAGTAGTAATCAAAACTATGGGTGCCGGCAGAGACATATTTTTGGACTCACACACACATTCACACTTTTCTTTCGAATGGGCGTGGAATTTTTTTTCCTTCATGTTTTTTATTGTTTGGTCCGGCTTAAAATATCAATATGATCGCCCTAATTTTTTTAATATGTTCAAGCTTATTGTATTTTAAGGAAACCTATTTGCATGTAGCGATAAAATTATTTTTTAGTTCCCACTCAAATCTTTAGACTTTAAAAAAAATGCCATACAGCGCCATCTATGATCGAGTAGCAGTACTAAAGGAAGCTTTATTTTTCAGGTGTTGCAAGCCAGAACCATGAACGCACTTCAATCGAATGCATGGGTTGTACGAAGTCCATTAGAAATGGCAGTATTATGATTCAAGCTCCCAGGATAGGTGACGAAGTTAGTGTAGTATTAATTTTGTTCCTTAAAATAAAATTTGTACGTTACGCCATCTATAAAATATTTCCAGTATTACTCACACAGCTCTTAGACGAGCTTCTTGCTGCTGTAGTTCAGTTATTGCCCAACAGATGGCAGTGAAATAAGTTTTAATGTCTGTTTTTTTTTTCCAGGCGTATTTCCATCCAGCATGTTTTACATGCTCGGATTGCGACGAATTGCTCGTCGAGCTTGCATACTGCGCTCTAAACGGCCGACTGTACTGCGTGCGGCATTATGCTGATCGGATGAAGCCGAGGTGTCATGCTTGTGACGAGGTAAGTTTAGCTCTTCAACTAGTTACTTAGAAGTATAGCTACAACTCGCCGTAGCTGATTTTTTTACGCTGCGCCCTTATATCGTTCCTAAGGTTCATACATAATGATTAAATATTTGACTGCTCTAAATATTTATTTCTTATTCTTTATTTTTTTTATAAAAGGCAAAAATGCAACTATATCGTGACTATAATAGTCTACAAAACAATTCACTGTTGGACTGAGTAAGACTACACTAACCACTGTTTGTTGGTTTGAGTTGTAACCGAATCACAGACTATAATAATGTCGAAATTCCTTTGGCAGTCAAGCTAAGGATTGGGCGACGCTTTTGCCCGCTGTCCGCTGTACTTTACCTTTCAAGTCAGAAGCGCGAAACAAGAGTAGTAAAAAAATAGCCCTGTTCCACTATAATCCACTGGCCAAATCCATTAATGGATTAGATTACGCTTTTAAGTACACTCTAATCCATCAATGGATTTGTTTCCGCTTTTAAGTACACTCTAATCCATCAATGGATTTGTTTCCGCTTTTAAGTACACTCTAATCCATCAATGGATTTGTTTTCTCTTTTAAGTACACTCTAATGGAATTTGTAGGTAAGTAACTAAAAACACTTCATTGCACACAACATAAAAACAATACAAAACAGTCTTATAAAATAATGTGCGCAAAGGTGGCCTTATCGCTGAGAGCGATCTCTTCCAGACAACCTTTGGACGGACGGAGTAAAAAATACTACTAAAGTAAAGTAATTTTAATCCAGATTACAGTGACCACTCAACGAATTATAACTTTAGGTACGATCATAATTTTAGTCTTGGCATTAAAATTTCGCCATAACTTTCCGTAGCACATTAGAAAAGCAATTAGGAGTAATTAAACGCTTAGTTTGATTTGCGATCGCGCGTGAAATATCGATCTGTTTACTAAAACATCTTTATCTACATAAATCGTGTCTGTCCTTCTATGGTATTAATTTATGTGTAAACATATTGACGACGTTCGTGAATCTACTAAATTGTGTCCTGTTAGAAAAATAATAAAAATATCCAGTAGTTTAATAAACCATGATACATGACTCGTTTTTTATATAGCGATCCCCTAATTTTTTAAGTTTTTAAGTCATCATTCATTATTTATAAAAAAATAACTACCTACATTAAACAAACACTTCAATTTCAAAAAAATTGTTGTGTATATTTTTTCAAGAATTTTTGAGTGCCATCGAACTAACTTGTAGTTTACATTCGTCTATGTGAATTTTTTAATAAATGTTAATCTTTCAAGTTTTTTAACTTTTAAATGATGCAACTTGTTCACTCTGTGCTTTTCATTTTTTTTTAAACTGGGTGCACAGCATAACAAATACACTCTTAAAATTGCCCATCAATTTAATAGCAATGCGCGCTCGTTTCAGCTGTATTCAAAACCGAAAAAAAAGAAGCTAATTCGAGCGCGCGCTTATTTTAGCCGCGCGCGATCTGACAGCTTGACATTTACCGGCGCCATGATTGCACGGCGAGACTGCCGGCAGCCGCCTCCGATGTATGAAACGAAACGCTACTCGCTAATACGATACTACAAAGAAAATAGACGCAATTATTGAGGGATTTTCCTACCAAGACATGTCTACTTTTTGTTCTGGCAACCATTTTGATACACAGGGTCGAACAGAATCAAAGAAGGGGGAATTTTCATTTTATCAAGTAAATTTCAGCATTGAGGAAAGGGAACAAAAAGCTTGAAAGTGAGCTTTTTGCAATCTTATTTATAATCGCCGGGCGTAAATGGAAAAACAAAGGATTCACCTTTTACACGTCAACAAAAATATTTTCATTTCCACGGAACATTTAGATGGCGAAGGCAAACAATTTCTCGATTACCTGCTGTTTATGGTTAATTTGTATTTTGGCTTTATTGTCGTGTGAAGAAAAGAAAAGAAAAACTTTTCATAAACACACCGCGTTTGAAATCCACCTTCTATTTACACTGAAAATCTCGTAATATTGAGATCACACACACAAATTAGCTAATCCAATTTCAAAATCTATAAACGAGAAATTAATTTTGAAGTGTGACATGTATCTCCCGTCACTTTCGGTACGGTCTAATAATCTAGTCCTAAAATAAATCTATTTGGGGAATGTCTTACTTTCAAAACATATGACACAGATGCACAAAACGCATCTTTACTTTCCAACTGGTCTATATTTAACAGTGCATTGATATAATATCTGAAGCTATAACTAAAGTGTGTTGTGCTGTTTTCGGTTTGGTTAGAGGACAAAGTTTATTTTGCGGCTAGTTTTTGCGGCGCTATATGAGTGCTTGCTTTTAATTATGTTTATAAACAAAATATCTATATTCAGTTCTTGGTTCTATCTCTCAGATTCTTGAAAATCTAATTGTAGAAAAAAAATTGCACTGTTTGATGGATATTACTTGAGAACGGCACGACTTATTTACTGTTTTTTTTTGTTGTATTCTTGATTGTAAGAATATAGTCTATAAAAGTTATAAAAGTTCTTCCCTGAAAATTTACAAAAGATGGAACCCGCACGAAGCTGGTTGGCTCGTTCGTATTATTGTTATATATTGTATAATTATTTATTTCTTACAGTATCTTTTGTACACCTTTTGTTTTGCTTTTTATATTTGCGGAATATTATTGCTTAGCCCAATTGAAAAAGAAGTATGTAGGTACTATAACATAGTTTTTTTTTCTTTTACCCGCAAAATGAACTTTGTAAAGCTGTAGTCGCCCATCCAACACAGTTATTAATGTGGTGCAACTGCTCGCATCCATTGAGATGAGATGCACTTCATGAATTATCTCCCTCTAATAGTAAACTGCCCTAGTTACAGGTTATATATGATTTGATTGCAGCCTACACTGTTAGGTTGTGAGCTATGAAGTTTATGTAGCAGTATTTTGAGTGAATGATAAATAAAATGTTGGCGAGCCTGTCAGTAATAATGACTGTTGCAAAATGTTACGGCACTAGCAGTTTACCCGCGACTTGGTCTCACTGATGAATTGAAATTATTATTATTATTTAATTTTATTGTCAATGAAATAATCCACGGTGCTTACATGTTTAACCGTTTAGGGATCTTTCACACAGAGAGCGGTCACGCGGTCAAGCGTTCAAGCGGTCAGTTTTGCGTTCTCTGTATTATATTACGTTACATAGACATACTCACACAGGAAGCGTTCGACCGTTCAACAGCGAGCAAATGGCACGCTCGAACGCAAAACTGACCGCTTGAACGCTTGACCGCGTGACCGCTCTCTGTGTGAAAGATCCCTTAGACGTGAAAGCGAAACACAAAATATCCTTATATTTCATTTGTAGTAATGAGATAAATTTACAATTATTTTTAATATCAGAGTCAAAAATCAATCTCTTATATAATAATGTATTTTTTTTAATTCGCACGTCAATTTGAGGAAATTAAAAAAGCTCAATTTAACATCAATTTGTGATGTGGATTTTCATAAAGGTGAATCCTAGCTCAGGAATCTAGTTCCAAGGTTACCATTCTGTACTGAATGAACTGTTCTAGTTTCCCTCAACACTTATGACTAAACAGCCGAATTAGCGATCCTACTTGGTAACCGATATTGGAGTGCGCGGTATGCAACAAAAATAAACTGTTTGACCGTCTGCAGTTCGCACCTTACCACTTCTGGTTGAGCGAACAGTTGTTAAAGGCATTTTGAGAGATTTGCCTGTGCCTGGTAGCTTAAAAACATTTACAGACTGGCTGGAAATCGAAGTTCGAAATTTAAATAAAATTTTAGTCTGTGGATCGAGTTTTTGGACGACGTAAAAGGGTATGTATTGAATTAGGTTTATTGGAGTTTATAAAACTGTTATGGTCACGTTATAGCCAAACTGTTGATTAATATTACTGACTGCGTGTTATAGTAAATATAAAATATATTATCATCATAAAACTCTATCGGAAATCTCAGGAATGTGAAGGTGTCTAAATTAATGGCTTGCAATAATTAAACGTGGTACAATTAAATTACATGCAAATAAAAATTCTTCATTGGACTTTACGTGCAACATAAAATAATGAAGTCGATCGTCTTGTTTATAAGACTCAAAATTGGTGTTTGGCAATTCTGAAAGTTCCAGCCATGTCCTAATGTTTTGTTACTCAAAAATCAAAAAGGACTGACTCTAAAAAATTTGAACTTTGTTTATAAGTAGAGTAGCTTCGAAATTTAAGTCATTTTTTTTTATTTCGTACGTTTTTATCGATGGTTGTTGTTACCTGATTGTTGCTAAGCCCAAACCGTACAAATGCTCGGAATTTGGTCATCGATCTCCTAACTAACGATCGAACTCTTTGAAGTCTGTCGCAGCATGTTTATAGGTGCTGCTAGTTCGATGTAATAAATATAATTGACGCACACACACGACACTCTTAACCGGATAGCCGTAGCGAGCGTGAACTCAATCCTCTTTCGACAGCTACCGGGGCGAGTCTCCAGGCATTGCTTCCAAATTTAAAAATTAAAAACTTATAATAAAAATAAAAATTAAAAAGTTATTTCAGCAGTGCGGCCGGGAGTGCATTCACCTGCGTTCGATTTTTGAATTTCACGCGCGATCGGTTTTGCCGCGCTTTTGATTTGAGTGCGTTCGGAAACGACGCGTGAGGAAGACAGTTATTGTGAGTGGTGTTTTAATTTTTGTTAATTTTGATATTAAATAATTCATGTTCCTGTATTACATAATATTAAAATGGTTGTGTGCACTTACATAATTATTTAACTGCCTCCCTATTTTTGGATTTCCAACCTTTGCTCGTGAAAAATTTTCAAAGTTACTTTGTTGGATAAGTATTCTCAGTTATTTTATTGATATTCCTTTGTAATTTTAATTTGTTTAAATTGGCCCTAGTTCCCAAGTTTCAATTTATCAAAAGTGTTGCTCCTTTTTATTACATAGCTTCTTAATCGGAACAGTTGATATTTAATTTATTTTCCTTGTACTAAGTTTTGGTTGTAAAGCAATTACATTTTACAATTTTAGGTGTCATTTATGTTTTTAGTAAAAAAAAATCCGACAGTTATCACAGTTCTAAAGACAATTATTGGTGTGCCTTCTTGTATGTCGTTAATTTTATTATCTTTCTGCTCGTTTCTTTAACATAATAGAGACTTTTTTTTAACTAATAATTACTTACTAACTTAACACAATAAGAACGGAATATTTGTATCCAAGATCAGCAGCAGCAATAATAAATTAATTCGTTAAATAATGCCTCAAAAATAAATAATTTTAAATGTACTAGTGAATGCAACCTCTACCACGGCCTACTGAAAAGTTACGAAAATAGTTTCGCTACTCGATACTAGATGGCGCTAGGTGTAGCAGGTTATTCTTGAAGCTTTTTCATTTGACCGCAGATTTTGTGGCAGAAGAAGAAGCCATAGCACGCCAAAGTCAACAAAAATTTAATATCTGGACAGAAAGTGCGGTTTTCTAATTTCCTTTATTTTAACAATGCTGTGTTAGATTTGAAGTCTATTTTTGATATAGCAATGTCTCGTATTTAAACTCAAAGAACTCGTAAAAAAACATTTATGGTCCATAAAAAACGGAAGTAGATATAACTATTTTTCATCATTTATTTTCAGTCTCTGTTGCCAATTTACAAAAAAAAATACGTTTGTTTTCTTAACCCCCGACGAAAAAGAGGGGTGTTATAAGTTTGACGTGTGTGTCTGTCTGTCTGTCTGTCTGTCTGTGGCATCGTAGCTCCTAAACGAATGCGCCGATTTTGATCTGTTTGCAAGGTGTCACAATCGAGAGCGTTCTTAGCTATGATCCAAGAAAATATCTTCAGCCATTTGAAGATTATCAGCTCTTTTCTAGTTGTTGAAATGATCAAGTAACGGTTTTGTGTCGGGGGTTATTAAATTTTTTATTTAGTGTTGCAGTAGTTTAGGATCGGTTTGAGTCCTTGAAGTGCACTTTTGATCATACCTTTTAGATGTAGTAATATTTGTGTTTTTAACATATTCTATTATTCCTCGGTACGTTCCAATGTGCTTTCGGTTTTCGAATTTATATGTACGTTATTCGACGCTCTTACGGTAAAGGAAAACATCGTGAGGAAACCTGCACACACCTGCGAAATAATTCAAGGGTTGTGTGTGAAGTTGACCAACCCGCACTGGGCCAGAGTGGTCGACTAAGGCCTATTCACCCTGATTTCTCGGTAGGCACTAGCCCCTCGTTAGGGACATATATGAGCTGTCAATGGTGACTATTATAAAGTTTGTTTTTTCTTGTACTAGCGACCCGCCCCGGCTCCGCACGGGAAAATGGTTATTGTGGGTTATCCTTCAGTATATTATGCATGTATTATACATATAAACCTTCCTCTTGAATCACTCTATCTATTAAAAAAAACCGCATCAAAATCCGTTGCGTAGTTTTAAAGATTTAAGCGTACAAAGGGACATAGGGACATAGGGAAGGAGAAAGCGACTTTATTTTATACTATGTAGTGAAGTGATGATAAGCACCCTTTCAATAAATCAATCAATGCTTGTAAGGTTGGTCATTGACATTAACAGACGGCTAACATGGTAAAACAACAGCATTCTTACAAAAAAATCAATAGAATCAATTTAAACATATTTGCATAATTAATCAGATATCCTGAACTCTATTTGAATAAAAATGAACACAACATTTGTTTTAAAGATAGTTTCCATTAATCTTGGTTGCTTTCAGAGTTGATAACTTCGGCTAATAGCCACCTAAAAAGAATCCTAGCTAAAAGAAATTAGCTGCCCGGCCAAGGCTACGCCTAATTGTACTTTTTATCTAAAACTAAAGAATACTAAGTATCTTTTTCTTACGCTGCTGTTTGTTTTCCTGAAATAAAATAAATTCGAAAATAAAAATAAACAATGCTTCGTATATCAACTCTTTTATGGAACAAAAGAAAGTCAAGTCAAAATATTTTATTCGAAGATTTTACAACAAATTTTCAACATAAAGCTAATAAGTACCAAAAGTGAAGATATCCATGGTTGGTCGTTCAAAGATGACGTTTGTCTGTCAAGATCAAAAACCAGAATAAACTCCATTACCAAACCAAACGGCCTCTATACTAACGTCTCCGTACAGAAAACACTTATTATTATCGCCTATAAATTCAAGACAAATAGTAAAAACGTAAATTAGTATAAATTACGAGCTTTCGGTATTAACAGCGATTATGCCGCAGCAGATTATAGTCGAATCCACCGCGCGCCAACAACACGGCTGATAAAAAAAACATGAACGACTTCATACGGAGAGAGAAATTTCATTAATTAATGAGGAAACTCGACCCATATTTGAGAATGAATCAAAATTTGAATTCTGAAATATTTAAATTCAAAAATGTCTTTTTTATATTTCCGCAATTTCCACCTGGCCATAAAATAAATGAAAGTGTTCGTTCCATTTTGTTTTTCCGCCTCAAATCAAAAGTAAAAGCTTTTTCATTTGAACCTACTAGAAAATAGCATCTGTTCAGACAATATCATTATTATCCTATATTTTGAAATCTATTTTCACTAACATATTCAGGCGCGATAGTATTCATTCATTGTAGAAACTTCACTACACAATTTCCGTCATCACAACTTCACAATTTTAAGTTACAAGGTCATTCATAAAATTGTCTATCGTATTTTTTCAGCTAGCAACACAATTCACACATAAAACGTCTTCCAGAGCCATTATCGTAGTTCCACTAGACAGATAATGACAAATATTTCATTGAACCCATTTGATAAATTAAACATAAGTAAAATTCTGTAGACTGTTTGTCCCCGGTGTCGCTTGGCAGAGTGCCGGCAGCGGACCGCTCGTTCCGGGTTCGATACCCGTCTTCAAATCTTGTTTGTGTTCGATCTCAGCTGAGATATTTTAATGTAGCATTTCAGGTGATGCTGTATTATGCAGTTTAAAACACCAGGTAAAAAAGAGTACAAAAAAAAAGATGGGGGTAGTCTCGCACTATTATAGTACTCTTTATTTATGGCGTGTTAATTTTTATACTAATATCAAAATTAAAACAATTAACTTCTTTTCCTTCACTCTTAAGAGCCGCGAGACTATAATTTGTACATTACCTATTTATTATTCGTATCAAGGGTAAAAATATGAAAATTACCCTTTGAAACACCCAAATACAAAATACTGGCTGTAAAAGAAAATTAAAAAGTTATCATCCCGCCATGCGTTCCATTTTCAAATGGTTCCCTCCCGCGCCACACTCTCCGGTGCGCACGGCACGCTCGCGTCACGAGTGTCAGGTTACACGCTCGCTCGGTCGCGAGCGCTTTCACTGGGCGACCTTGCCTTTGACACCAATACGATTCCTTACTCACTACAGCTTTTGTAGGAAAGTTCGAAAGTCCTTATTTGGTATTGTTATCACGGTTAATCACAAATTGGAGCCGTTTTACGTGAAGGAAAAACGTATTCACTAACTTATACTAGGGACTACTATTTGGTATTCTGTGCTTATACGGGCAAACCACTCTAACAGGTATAGCTTCTAGCATGACCGTCCACGCGTGACAGACATGATTTTGTCGTGCGTATTCTCTTATTTATTCCATTGGAGAAAATATCAATACGGCGGTTTTCTCACAGTTAAAAATGAGAGGAACCCTTGCAGTTTTGTTAGTTTTGTTATGTTGTGCTTTTTTAAACATACACATTTAAAGACGCGCTCTTTTCCCTAACAGGGTGAGCAGAGCTTTGGTAAGCTCACAGGGAGCCCAAACTAAAATCACTTTCCTTTTAAACCTTTCCGCCACTAAACTTTTTTTTCCATTTTACAGTGTAATCTGAATTTAATAATGATCGGTAATCTAAAACCTTTTTTTTATCATTGCTAAATAATACTTATACATAGTCTTCGTGTAGATTTAAAAATTATTTGAACGCAATATAGAACTAATTGAGTGAATGTTAAAAGCACACCGGTCGCTTGTCTACACCCAAACGCAAAGGCGTGTACATATTGAAACTAATTATTGGGATAATTTTAGTACTTTTTATTATTAATTCGTAAAATTAACCTAATTTAACTTTACATTTTAATTCCACATTACATATAAAAAACTACTTAGTAATAATAATAAGCCAATTTGAAAACAAATAGAAAAACTTGTGAGTTGTGAAGCGGCGACGACCACAGCGTAGCACCAAAATCGTAGCAGTTGTGCTACGCTAGCTACGCCGTAGCGCGTACTACATTTTTATTGAGTACACTGCGATCAATGTATTTATTTCCTCACATTGTTTATTTTAAAACCTTGTGATAAAACCGTTCCCTCTTATTATTCATATGAATGTGTTTTGAAATATCTTTAACACAGTGTTTTTACGTGTATCGTGCTATGAGTGACCATTTTTTCTTTCTTCCATGAACGCTGCTATCCATTCCCTAGGTTTTGTAACTGCCTCATGCAATACCCACAGATCCAAGACTATACTTGTATATGCTATCACCAGCAAAAGTAAAGATCGCTCAGATTGAGATCAGTCAATGACCTTATAATAGACACAAAGAAGTAGAAAAGCCACGTAGAGAACTTTTATTTTCTCCCACTTTTCAGCCCTTCGGAGCAGGTACAAAATGCAAAATGTACACAACACGCGAAATGTACAAATTGCATAATGTGCATTGTGCAAATAGCAAAATGTACAAATCCTACAATTAATAAAAGACACAGAATTTACAGTAGCCAGCACTTGCGGCTGGACATGTAGTCCTTGGGAGCGCCCGTATTTCGTAGCGGTAGGGTTGAATATCGTAGTGGTATCCAACCGCTTGTGCTGGCTTCATGCTTCAGTGCAACAGGGATCGCAAGATGTTTTCAGTATCAGTATGCACGTCTCCTAAGCGCGCTTCACACGGACCGCGCCTGACGTCACAGTGACGACACGCCGCGTAATTAGATTAATCGTCCGAAATGAGTCGTGTGAATAGACGCCGCTTGCACGAGGAATGAGCGCGTGCGCAAATGTTGGCTCAAAACTGTGACAACATGCGAGCGTACATTATCGGGACGGTCTCTAAGCTCTGATTGAAAACATATTAATTACAGTGCTACCAACTTATCTGTAGAATGAAGCGAGGCGCCACTATCGAAAAGGGTTGCTATTGGTTGTTACTACATCGACAACGACATCATTGGACGTTGTCATTAGTTCCGCTTTTGCCGTTCTACAGATAAGTTGGTAGCACTGTAGTATTCAGGATTTACACGGAAAAGATGACGAGGACGTACCAATGTGTTTTCGATTTTCGAATTCGTATGTACGTTTATTCGACGCTGTTGCGGTAAACGGAAATATCGTAAGGAAACTTGCACACACCTGCAAAGAAAGTGTGTGAAGTTGACCAACCCCAACTGGGTCAACGTGGTCAACTAAGGTCTATTAACCTGACTTTAGTGTAGGCTTTAGCCCCTCGATGGGGACAAATAGACAGCTAGCTAGCTATTAGATGATGACGGAAAAAAATGATTGGTATTGGTAATCAAATTACAAAATGTTCACACTTACATATTATATTCAACTAAACGTAGGTATATAACCAAAGCCACGAAAACCTAGCGGTGGAACCAACCGTCCGAAAGGTATTTTTGTAGGGAATTGTAAATTTTTTGGCGCTGCTGTCTACGAGTATTTGCAATATTTTTGTTATTAATCGGTCTATCTATTCATGTAAATAATAATAATTTATTTAAAAATTTAAACGTAGCTAATTATGAATAATTTGAATAAAACATCTATAGTAAATAGATTTAATAATTTTCTATAGTAAATATTGTGTCAGTTGTATTCCTTTCAATGAAAACGACTTTTCAGTATTTCGTAAGTACTAAATTTAGCGTCGTCATGATCAAAACAAAAGATAATTTTAAATTACAAAAACGAGTTGCCGTGTGCAAATTTTTGTTTTTTTGCACGGTCGTATTATTTTGTGTATTTATCCTGTACTAATATGACGCGAAGTTTGTGAAAATGGTTGAATGGATGTTACTCTTTCACGCAAAAACTACTGAATGGATTTTATTGAAAATTTACAATAATATAGCCTATACATCAGAATAACACATAGGCTACCTTTTACAGCGGGAAAATGCCTCATTCTCACGCGAAAAACTGTTAGCTCGGGCGGAGACGCGGGGTGGAAAGCTAGTAAAATATAATAAGACTAGCGACCCGCCCCGGCTCCGCACGGGAAAATGGTTATTGTGGGTTATCTTTAAGCATATTATGCATGTATTATACATATAAACCTTCCTCTTGAATCACTCTATCTATTAAAAAATACCGCATCAAAATCCGTTGCGTAGTTTTAAAGATTTAAGCGTACAAAGGGAGGGACATAGGGACAGAAAAAGCGACTTTGTTTTATACTATGTAGTGATGAAAAATAAGGCTCGTTGAGAATAAAGCTAAATAATGGATTAAAAGTACCTAATTATTATTGTCCTAGCGTCACTTCGCAAGTCCGGTGAAGCATGTTACGTCGAACTTTTGCGAAAAAAGCGTAAGTCAATTGAAAAAGATACAAATGGGTCTCCTTCCAGCTTGGGAGAAATGCTTTTGTTTGTCTATGTTTTTTATATACGTATTTACTCGCAGATCACCCCAAGAAGATATAGTTTCGGGAGTGGAGTAACTACAGATTTAAATTGAGAAGAAATGTAGGAAGCTAAAGTTATAAAAAACAAAAATCTTCGTACTCCATCCCTGGGTGGCCTCTACTGCCTTTTAGGAAGGATTTTTTATTATTTTGCTACACCTTCTTATGTCAAGTTTTATAAAAAAAAAAACAGATAACTACTTTGCTCAAACACAAATTTTTTTAGCTATTTGATAGATATTTAATTAGATAAAACACTTTTATTCTCAACTTACCACATTAAAGAATAACAAACACATTGGAAAATTACACATAACTTCATACTAAAGTAAATAATGAAGGTACACATAGTGTTGTAAAATGTCTAAACGTTAAAAAAAAACAATTTTGATTTGCAGTCAATCGAATAATATACACAAATTTGTTGAATAATAGAAACACATAATATATTGAAATGGCGAGGGGTCGATGACTCATATTAGAACGGTACATAAAGCACTATTTTCAGCGCTCGTTTCAATGTCAAGTTCCAGAATCGTTTGGGCGGGGTTTGTCACACTACCACACATACACAGACGCACACACACGCACACTTACACGTGATTTATCAATCTGCACACGGTACGTTACAATTACACGTCCAACAACAATCTTGTTTACGCCACGGTTTTAAAGTTCAGAAAACATGTGGTTCTAGTTCTAGGGCGGTACATTATTGAGGGTCTAACTAGAGGTCGGTAAAAACGGCGATTGCAGGTTTGAAGGGTTCGTGTTTATTTAGTTAGTACATGTACCGAATATATTTACTAGTCACTATTCACTTGCATTAAACAGTACAGATAGGACCACTTTTTAAGTATTTTTCGACGCCTAATCTAGAGAGTTGGCGATTACACTACGCACTTTTATTTACTCCCTTTTTTATCACTCACAATTTTAGAGCAAGGCTGTGTAAATTATAAATTCACTTAGGGGTTGTTTGTTAGTCATTCTTATTTTGACTTCTATAAAGTAGAGAAAACTTATACGTAATCAAAGCATTCTTGCTAATAGGAGTCTTCTAGACTGCCAATTGTTCTCCTAATACCTAGAGTACCGCATTCGGATATTAGCCTACCAAATTTCATCTAATTCTGCATAATCATCAAATACAAAAACATCTGCGAATATAAGTATAGTTTATTGCAATAAAAAGCTCGCCTAAAGGAAATCAGTTTAGTCAAAATGAAAAACCTTTTCAAAATACAGGCGTATAAAAATTGTACTGAACATTTGTTTAAAAATAATTTTATTGTTTTGTTTACAATTGTGTTGTAAATTTGGGGAACACAACTTCCTAAGATTTATCTTGGCACCTTCAACAAAATGTGTCTTCGAAAAATGATCAACAAGAACAAATGACAACGACAGCTAGAGCTTTAAGATTGACATATTCTGAGCACTATTACATCTCTCTCTGTCTAACCTGTGATAAACGAGACAAAAATTATGATCTCTACATTTTATGGTGATCTTTGATGATACAGCCTGTCTCAATCTGTATTTATTTATGCTATGCCACGATATTTTTTTAACACCTTAGTACTTTACTTATACTAGTGATAGCACTAGTATAAGTAAAGTAAAGGCTATAGAGCTTACCACCTCGCTGCTCCGCCCGCACTTAAAGTTTTTCCCGGATTTTCCCACGGTAAAAGGTAGCCTACGTGTTATTCTGATGTACAAACTATATAATTGTAAAGTTTCATTAAAAACCATTCAGTAGTTTTTGCTTTAACGAGTAACAAAATCCATCCATCCTCACAAACTTTTGCGTTTATAATATTACGAGTAAGACACGTATTTATTTATATTTTATATTGAGTTTCTAGATTGCCAGAGATAGTTGTGATTAATATTAGATTTTAATCGTACAGTTGATCATTAATTTTGTTATGCAAGTCTAAAGTATGATGCTGCTAGAAATTATACCTATTGTTCTTGCCAAATAATAGTATCATTACTGATCAATATATTTATATCTACCTATATACTACTTATAAAATAACATGCCGTGACTGAATTTCTCGATGTGCCTAAATTTGACTATTTAAATTAGATATTCGTTTTACAAATTAACATGGGAAGCGATTTTATATCCAATATATCTACTTTCTAAGTAATTTAGACATCAGTTGACACTTTTGCCTTTTGACACCTGTTAAATAAAACTTAGTAGCTCTTTCATTATTTATAAATAAATCGAACGGCTTTATAATAAAGATATAATTACACACACATTTTAAGTCCTCTCAGGTTACGGTATTCTTCGGGTCGCATTTTCGCCCAATCCCACAGTTCCCCACACCCACAAATCAAAATCACATAATACAAGTTACTTACAACAGCGGTTTCCCTTTATTTAGAACGCGGCTTAGGCCGTTAATAGCTTCGCCGCAGTATATCACCTAAAGGCGCATAAACCAGATTACCCGAACAAGGAATCGATCAAGCGTTAATCATGTTCATTGTCTCGGCCGCGGCCTTGCGCCCAGATTACATGCTCCCGACTGACTAGCTAGAGCCAAGCTCTATTCTAAATTGGACTCAAAATCTTTGGCAACTATATCACTTTAATTTCAGTTGTTACAGTCCTGTCTCGGCGTACGCTGTATCCCTCCCTGACCGGTTCACCCTCTATGTTAATCCCACCCTTACATTCCTTAAAAATAAACAAAATTGTGTAAATAGTTAAGTATTTGTGCAGAATGGGACTGGCTCTCTCAGCTCTGATCTCGTACGCGGGCATCCGCGTAGCTATAGAGTGCCTGAACCACATCGCGCGCGGGATGCTGCCTGATACCGAACCAGACTTCAGTGACCTTGTGGAATACTGGACCATGCTGCTGCAGAAGTCTGCCAACCCCTCCAACTCCGTCGACTGGACCAAACAGACTGGCCAGGGCTACCTCTGCCTCTCCGAAGACTCAGAGGGAAAGTTGAAATCGGCAGCCATCAAATACTACGACGGACAACCCGACTCCACTGCGATTCTTTTCTCCACTAAAATCTCGAGTTTCGGCCAAGAATCCGTCGACTCCGTTAGCTCCCACTCCCAAGCGAACGGTGACTACAGAAGCGACAGGTATACGCCGACAAGAACGAAAACAATCATATCGAGCTCATTAGAATCGTACACTGTGGGACAACGGAACAGATCACCTACCTCTGAAAATATTTCAGATCCTCATTTTTCGGAAGACTCTTCTTTCGAGCGTGACGAACGTGAAGAAAAAGACGAGAACAATGAAAAAGTGACCTGGCATTACCGCCCCAAGAGCCCCATCCAATCGCCACTGCCTGAGATACATTTCCAATCATTCGACGACAACGCCAGAGGAGTAAAAGTTTACAGCGAAGATTTCCTAAGGTTAATATCAATAGTAGCCGAGCACGCCCCATCCGTAGTGTTCACCCCCGCTGGTCGTAGTCATAGCTCCATCATCAGTGTTCGCTCCATCTTCACCTGCACGCGTAGAAAGCTACCTCCGCCGCCATCGTTCACCTGTACTATACCGACTCATGTTGTTTTGTTTAAGATCTCTTGACGGAATAAAGTACCGTCCGTTGCAACGGAACGACCCGACTGGCAGGCGTCGAAGTTTCAAAAAGCGGCATTCTTCGTCGTCGACGTCTTCGCGCGAATCACGAGCTTCGCGCGAGGAGGAGTTGAAAATGTTCACGTCGCTCGAAGAAGCGGAGTTTGAGCGTATGTCTGCCGAACGTGGCAGTTTCGGGAGCTCTCCTAATCTGAACACGCGCTCTTATTCCAGAAGTCGGTCGCGCGAGAAGTCCGACGAACGGACCCGCTCGTGGGACATCCCTGCCCCCGAAGACACCATTGAGGTCAAGCCGCGCCTCAAGGACATACCCAAACTCGACTCCTTCGAGGAAGAGAAAGAAGACAAAGAGAAGGTAACGGAAGAAGTCGATTTAGACGACTTCTGGGGTAACTCTGGAGACTAGCTGCCTTTAATACAGCACGCTGTGAGAGCTTCGACAAGCATGACTGATTGTGACAACATTAAACTTTTATTCCCCCTACAAGTTTGTTTTCTTTAATACCTTCCTAGACAGGGAATATAATTAGGCTCTAATTGGTTTGGCTTCTGTAGATAAGTTTGTGACACACACAAATCCCAAATTGTACAAAAAACTTGAATAACATGTCACAAACAAATCGCACATCAAGAAGCCTTGAAAAATAAAGTTCAGTAGACTTATCGCTGGCGGAGCTAAAATATCCACAAAACAATAGCACTTGCCAAACATTTTGAGTGATGAAACTGTAAATTAACAGCCGAAGCTCATTTTTAAAACGCAAGGAATATGTATAAATTGGTATAATAGTTTAAGTACGCAGTCTTTAATAGCTCACCGTTTGAGTTGGGCGGGAAAGGTTGCCATAATCCCCACGCTGAGCAGGGCTTGAGATCATAGTGACTACTGCTTGTTGGTTATACTCGAGAACTCTACAGCTACAATGGAATAGTTGAGGGTTCTGTTCTAGGATATGAAATATCTAAAAAGTCCAATGAATGAAAAAAACAGCGTCCCGTCACAGATCAACATTCCAGATTCAAAATTGAAAGCGTTGCACAATGCTGGTACGTTGCCGCCAAAAATACAGTTGTTGGATGCGAGTTACCTCGACCCAAATGTGTCTTAATAAAGATGACGCAGCTTCGACCTTTAATGACACGAGTGGGGTTATAAATAATCGTCTCAGCGCTAAAAAAGGGCTCAGATTGTAAGGTGAAGAGATACTAGCCGAGAAACTCGTCTTCAAAGAAATTATAGTTTTTAGTAATGTTAAAAAAAACTGAAACTTTATTTCGAGAATTAACGTAAATTTCTCTTCATTGATTTTTTTATGGATAAAATGTATGTTAAAATACTATATTGATTAAAAGAATAACGTTTAGAAGACATACTCGTATTTGTCATAATATGGTATGAAAAGCAATCTATAGGTAGTACGATACAAATTTTTTTTTTAATGTCCTAGGTAAATTATAACGTTTCTGAAAATTCTTCCGTGCCGAGATCTTTACTTCGAGTTCACCAAAAGAAATTAATTGAAGTTTTTAATAGACTCGGAAAAGACATAATTACTAAATTAGATACAAGCATAAATTATGACTGAAATTTACTGTATTTTTATTAGCCAGGGATGACGGGGTGAATACACTCATGAAGTTATCTTCATTCTAAAATTGTTCCAAGTTAATAGATTATTATGAAAATCTAAATTCTCAAAAGACATTGATTGTCTCTCGTGTGTATCTTTTGATGTGTTGCCAGTAGGTGTATTGAAATCAGAAATGTTTATTTGCTCTTGCAATGTCCTCATCGCAACACAGAAAATAACATTAAACAAAAAATATTACAAGGAGAACAATTTATCAAGTATTTTTTTCTTGTACTTATATTTTTTGTCAGAATCCTGAAAATCTTTGGAAAAAAATATCTCCAAAGATTGTAAACAACCTGGTCCGTCAACGTCACTGGTTTTCTCATCTGTAATAAGTGTATATACCAAAACATCTAATGTTTATCAATCAAATTATAGTCAATGAGGGATTATGTAGTACTTCCTGAGGACGAACCATATTGTCGTAATTTCCTTCCGGACAATCAGTACGAAATTTCTGCTTCACGCAATGCGAAACAGAAACAATCACAAACAAACGATGGATCACCAAAACAAAATGAATAAATTGGCGCGAAATTCAAAAGGACCTAATGAAGCCACTCCAATAAAAGAAATATGGCGTAATCAAAGAGATGAACGAGCAGCGACGAGTAGAGATGAGACAGCGAAGGAGAAACGGTGAATTGACGGTCACTCAGAGGCATCAAGTTCAAAGATCCGTTTGACTGATACTTGCACTATAATTTGGCAATGTTACATGTCACTTTTTTACGAATTCGTTGTTGGATCAAAGCTACTACGTCAGCAACTAAAATAGAACCTACATCTTACATTACCGTAAGAAAAGTGAATATAAACTAACGAAAAAAAAAAACAATTGTTTATTTTACTTTTTCATTATTTGCCTTAGGGCCAAGCCAAGTTTAGTTTTCTTCCATAGAGTTGTGTTTAACTCACCTATAATACATATATGCGTATCGCAAAGTCGGCACATTATCTTCCGCGGACAAAACAAGCGAGTAGTGCTTCTAAAATTAAAATAAATTATCGTAACTATTTACAAACAAACTGATGCTCTTCGTATCACGTTTAATTTCGATAGTCACTGTAATATTAGAGATAAGGGTGAATCTACAGATCGTCTTGGCTGTCTGTGGTGGTCTGCTGTGTGATGATGATGAGTAATCGACACGACACGCGACACAAAAACGATACCTGTATTAATATCACCTGCAATGCAAGGCTGTCAGCCTGTTGCACTGACGTATTTACAACCGTTTTAATATTGCCAACTCTTTTACCTGTAGATTGGTCGTCCGTTGGCTTTTTGCCTGTAACTGCGTGCTTCTAAAGAACTGCATAGGTCAAATTGATTCAGAGTTATGGGACTTTTCTTATGAGGATCGTATGCCCCTAAAACTGAATAAAAATAAGTACTTAAAGAAAGCGTCAATGCGGAAAAAGAAATAAAAGCTAAGAAATTATTATCGAAATAAAAAAAGCGCCATGAATACTGAAAGCAGATGATCAGGCAATGATGTTGAAAACTTTCCCAAAGAAAATTTTCTCAGCAATGAAAAAACATCGACACTTCCATACAGAATAGTAATTTTAATTGCACAGATTGTATGGAGAAGACAAAACTTTTTATCGTTTTCAAGAAAAGTTCCAATACCATTGAATGAGCACGTCCTTCCAGTATATGTATATTCTCCCCATCGTCCGTCGCCGTATATAAACAGAGAGTAAACCATCACTTTATACCCTGTATATATAGACTATAACCCGAAGTGTACAACCGAAAGCAGACAGAAACCATTATAACAAAAGATAGGGTTACTGCGGTTACCATTCCAGACGCATAACCACATAAGCTAAGTCTTTATTGTGGTGCGCTGTTAGATTCTATACTAACCGCAGGTGTAGGATTCCATGCGAGCTCTATGTGGCCATTCAGTTTTACGACGGGAAACGGACCAATTACCCGACTGCACGAAGCTTAAAAGAGTGAAGTTTTGTTTTTTTTGTGCCTGTTCATGCGAAATCTCGAGTACGCTGATTTTAATTCAAATACATAGCCGGTTTATTTTTCAGTAAAATCACGTCATCAAAATATGCTGTAGTGTAAACGAATTAAAATCAGAAATCAGAAACATTTATTTGTAGGACATCACAAGTCACAACACAGAAAACGACAGTAAGACAGAAAAAATAAATACAACGGTGTAGATGGGTAGGTTTGAAAATATAATATTATTTATGTTTTAGATATATTAGTATACGGAGACGTTACTGTGTTTTGGAGAAAAATCTATGAAGTACGATCTCTTGTCACTACTGAATCTCTTACATTTAAATCGTATTACTTCTAAATGATTTGGTGGTACTGGTAGGAGAGAACTCGTCAGCTTATTCTCGATTAATAAATAATACAAATATTGCTGTACCACAGAATATATAATAGTGCGGTACTAGATGGCTAAATTAAAGTAATCGATATTTTATGCTGTCTTTCCCCTTAAAAAACTAAACAGAAACAATCTTGTTGACTTTGAGAATAGAATAGAATATACTTTATTGCACACTAGAAATAATAGTACAAAAAGAAGTATAGTAGAATAATTCACAAAATGGGTAGATAGTTTAAGTAGCGTTATTAGTACGGTTAACGACAGTACTCAATGAAAAAATTCTATCTGTCACTCCCGTAAATAGCAAAGATTACTTGATGTCGTACTATACATTGCTGAGTATCAGTTGTTTATCTATGTCTATCGGTATCCATTTCTGCCAGACTCTTGTTGTTTTGGTATGGTTCGAAGCCTGAATATGTCCATCACGTATAATGTTGGCCATACTATTACATATCTATTACCTCACAATATCGCTACAAACGCACTGCCGACCCCTTTCTATGTCTATTTCTGCTGGAGCGATCACGTCATGAGCTAAATTTATCATGAAACCGATGCCAAAGCGAAACGTACACAAACATGATTCTTTTCTAAATTCTGAGAAATATTACTGTTCTGTCATTGATTATTGTGATTTTTTAATAATCGTGAATGTGACTTTGATGATGAAGCGACGACTTTGATCACTTAGGTTTCCCACAGACTTTTGTTATAAAAGCTGTTTGCATTAGGACATGCTTTTATACTTAAAGAGATACAGACTACTAAGAATCATTTTGATAGACGAAAAAATTACAAAATATTATTATCGCTATTTGAAACAGTCGAGACAATACTAAGATTTTAAATATTGGAAGACTTTAAAAAAGATTGTTAAAAATTTTAAAACCAAACTACGAAACTAACTGGGCATATTTTCAGGAGCAAAAAGTAACGTTCTTACATCTCCACAATATCGCAGAATACATTACAAACAGTACCGAAAAGGATCAATGGACTTAAGAACACTTACGTCAAGCAGTGTTATGAGATATTGTTTCCTGCAAAGCAAGGCGTTTGAAAGCCCAGCCGAGCTATTTTTCTTGCACTATTAATAGTTCCTGATAGCTATCGATGACGTAGTTACGATTTCCGTACTTCACTTACCCGTTTTCCAATATTTTTGTCTGGGTGGGTTGAGTCTTCGCTGCAAGGTTTTTGGTACGTTCATTGATGCCAACATTTGTAACCTTATCACTAGCACTGTAGATATTGGCAAATTGTAGCTTTCAACTACAATCTGTCATTTCTTAGAGGAATATAGGATGATGAAGAATAAATTATATTGATACAGAATTTGTTGAAAGCAGGAAAAGGAAAGCAAATAGTTTATCCACAACACGACAACATAAGAACAAGGAAGTAAAGGAATACTAATACCTAATTAGATTAAACTTTAAACGGTACGAGCTATCGTATTTGTCGTACGCAAGTACTGCTAGATTCATCATCATCATCATTAACAGCCTGCGGCAGTCCACTGCTGGACATAGCTTAGGCCTCTCCCAAGACGCGCCATTTGGCCCGATCTTACTGCTAGATTATGTGACATAAAATTTCAATCAGTGGGTTTCCGTTTTACTTTTATTATTTACAGGTATATATTTAAAAAATATATCAAAAATGCTCTATAATTAAAAATACATTGGTGTCGTTTATCTGATATAATCTAAAAAATTTCTGATCCATTTTATTGTTTTCTAATTTTTTGATTAATGTCCTTTAAAATTTAATTTGATGATCTCATAGAATTTACATCAAACTTCTCGTCTTTCATCATTATTATATCAATCTGTAACTATGTAAACCCGTTTGCCGTCGTTTACCTGTACTGTAACATGTGCTTCGCGTCTGCGCCCTGTCTTCGCCGCAAGGTCTCGGTCTTCGTTCATTCATTGGTTATTTTTACGTGGATTAGCGTGTGCGTTGCGTGGCGATTAGAAACACCTGTGCAGCGTGCTTGCGTAGGTTCGAGTACTTCCCTTGGTACGGTTGCATATTAGAAAATCAAAACTTCATCGACCAAATTTTAAAAGAACAACAACTGAAATAACAAAATTTAAATGACCAAATGTTTTATTTAGAAAAAAATTATAATCCAAATGTATGTGTCATCAAATGGACGACTGATCAAAAGTTGCTAGATCAAAATTTAAAGTGCCAAATCATTCCTAGTTTTATTATCGTGAATTCTTGAGTGTTTTGTTTACCTTCTACAGTCTAATAAATTAGTTAGTTTGCAATTATAAACGTTTACATATGTTATAGGGCCTAGGCTAAATTAGTTCACTAGGCGGGTGCGAGCGAAGCGAGCACGGGAGTTCAGGGCACCCCTACTTCGGATAGTATAGGTTCGAAGGGTATGGCAGAAGCGATGTGGGCGAGCGTAGCGAGCCCAAATCGCTCGCCATACCCTTCGTGTTAGGTTACACTTTAACCTAAACAAACCTAACCTTACCTAAACCCTCCCAATTTAGCCTAGGCAAAACTAGTTTGACCCAAAATTGGGTTTGGCCGGTGACATATACCTAGGTAATAAGGCAATTTTGGTTTGGCTGGTGAAACCAGTTGATAATTAATAAATGAACTAAAAATCCTTTTAACCTTTAAACGATTTGGCCTTTAGTGTCATAGGTAATTTAAACGTTGATATTCCAAACTTTGGTCAGTTGAACTTTTGGTCAAATGACCATTGATATTTTAAAATTTGTTCATTTGTTCGTTGTTATTTTGAAATTTGCTCAATGAAGTTTTGATTTTTTAATACGTAACCCTTGGTACAACCCATCCGAATTCTTGGCCGAGGCAAAGGCATACGGTCGAGGTTATTTCAAACTGCTCCGTTGATTTTGTTTCTTAGAAAGTCGAAAATGAATTAATTTACTTTATTTTACCGCATATACACCGTGAAATTTAGCTGGTTGATTCTCCGCAACATGGTGGTAGTGAAATGAAACTAAATAACTTTCAAAAATAAAGTGAGTGGCAAAAAAATTTGGCCGCGTAAAAAGAAGGTAGAAATATCTCTTTTCGACTTTTTCGTAGTATTTTTTAACTATCTTACGGGAACTCTTTAATTTTCCGCTTTAATTTTAAAAGTATCCAGGATATTGACCGGGGATATATAAGTTACCACCATGCAAAATTTCAATATAATCGGTCCAACAGTTTCGGAGATTAGCCCGTACAAACAGATAAACAGAGAATTTTTTTTTTTATATATCACTTCTTACATCCCCCTGACTAGATTTTAGCATTTTTTTTATGTACCTACAGATTTTCGACCTCTAAAGTTTTATTATATACCTAAATTAGATAGAGATTTATTACAAAAATACACTTTCGCATATACTAACCTACATTACTATTAAGAAAACAATGCTACATCATTATTGGTGACAAACTTTCAAGTTTATATTTAATTGATTAATGCAGTTCTCTCTTTGAACGATAGATCAGATGCGATGGTGTCTAGTCAGTCATTTATAATAAAACTATTCTATAACACGAACTAATTAATAACTAAAGAAAGCTGCTATGAGTCATTCCATTCATCGGTTCATTGACAAGATAGCATTTGTTTGAACCTTCAATTGTTTATTGTGATTTGTGATTGGACTACAAATGTTTTCAAACAAATTTTTGTATGAAGGGCGCATAATTGTTTTTAATTCAGCAGTTGAAATTTGCCTTTCATGGCAAAAGGTTTAGGTTGAATTGCATGTGTACAGTTTGATATCAAAGTTTCGTCCTGATGATTCGGTTCTCTAAGGTATTCACATTTTTATTCTGTATTAATATAGTCGTTGTTTGGAAATTGGACAACCTTTTCAAGTTCATCTTGCGCTGTGTATTTTGAAAGAAATAACAAAAACATCGTGTGTTTACTGTTTAATGAAACTTTAGCAGGCGAAATAATCATATTTTGATAGTGGTATTTCAAAAAAGAAAATGTAAGTTACTAATGTAAAATATCCAAAAAGTAAATCTTTAGAAAAGATTAAAAAAATAAATGAATATTAATTCACAGTTAAATAAAATTACCTAGTCTCCGAAAATCAGAGTATTTTACGTCCTTTTAATGACTAAAAATAGCTGAAAACAAAACTATCGAACAATATCTGAAAACGTGATAAAGAGAATTTACATTACTACCTCTGACTGACTAACAAGTGTTGTACACGCGAAAAACCTAACAGGCATTTCGTTTATCACCCTGCTTACAACAGTAAATTTAGCCAACCGCAGCTGTAAATCCGTGCTCGATATAAAGTCAAGTGCATTACTCAAACCCATAGGCATAAACTGTAATGCATAATTTGATTGTGCGTATTGGGTCAAGCGTCGGACATTAATCATTGTTCGCCAATAATAACAGCGTTAGTTGAATCGCGGCCAAACGCTAAGGGATCGTTTAAGTTCTCACGACTAAAACCCTTCTCAGACTAAGCTACTCAAATAGTATTGGTTTCAAACTTTCCATACATTTTCATAGACGGGTTAGTCTAAGAAGTCGCATCGTGTGCGAACTTCTTTTAGAATTGAAAGACAGTAATGTTCAAGTAGGTACCTAACTCATTTGTGATATGCGTTAGATAACAGTTGTATTTCAGTAGCTCAGTGTGAGAAGGGGCTGAGGCGCCCTATATCGTATCTGATCGTGTAAAACGCAGGGCGGCGATTTGGCGGCGTCAAAATCACGCCGGGCAGTAGAACCGTCAGCGCCGAGGAAGCTCGCTCGTTCGGAAACGCCCGCACACCTGCTCTCTCCGTCACTCTTCCAAATTTAAATCCCAAACTCCCCCCACCGCGTCGCTAAACATTCTGGAATAATTCCTGCGATTCAGCCACCGGTCGGTGCTCGCCATTCGAATCCGGGTCGCGACCGCGTCCAGTGATACCCTAACGTAGATCCGAAATCCGAATCTTTCTACAATGGCTGACGTAGACGTGCAAGTTCAGTTCACCACTACCGAGCGCAAGACCAGGAAGGTCAAAAAGACCTCCAAGCGCCGGGAGTCCCAGCAGAACCAGGATGGAGAAGTTACCGTCACGGAAGTGGAACAGACCAACCAGACCACGACCAACGACGATGGGTATGTGTGAGGTGGCCAAACTCCCTTGACCGTGCAGTGAGTGACGCCAGTGTCTGTGACAGCCAAGTGTCGATTACCGATCGTGTTCCGCCGTGTGACATGACCGCTGACGTTTTCGTTCGAAATGCTAGGCGCGTTTTGGCCACCCTCACATACCCGACCTAATCTAAGGTATTTACAAGCGATACACCATACCGAAACATGATATTAAAACCTGCGATAAAATCTCTTAAATGCTAGCAGAACTAAGCTCCATTAAAGTTTATGAAAGTTTTAAGGTGTCTATGACTGAATTGGCTATGTTCAAAATATATAAACATCGATTCAAAAAAAATAACATCAATCTTGAACTATTTTTGGTTTTTGGTTTAAACGCATTCATGAAATTGAAAGCTTTAGAAAATCTCCTTTAAGAGATGGTGATTCTCATACTTCTAACAATGTTTATTATTTCACTTAAGCCGTTTATTGTCTACTCCGTATCATCATGAATTATAAAATTGCGATATAAGATTGTTGTTTATCAAAGCAATAAAATTAACCTACTGGCTGGCTGCGTGTTCTGAGATTTTTTGTAATCGAGAAAATATCATGCAAGCATATTTTAGTTTTTTCTTTGAAGAACTGTATCATAAAACTTTTTACCAGTTCTTGTGTATATCATCTTTACAGTCAATATTAGAAGAAGATATTATTTGATATTTATTCATTAAAATGCTATAAAAACCTGCCCTATTGAAACTTTTTCCTTTAGAATGAATGTCCAGACAGCAAAACTATGTCCTGTCCCTCGCGAATCCTCACGATACTCCGGCAGTAAAACAGCTCCAATATCTTCCTTCATTTATGCTTTCGACTCACCGCCACCATCTCTTGTCCACAGCTCATTTTCAGCGGCGAATACACCAAGGCGATGAACAAGGACTGGCACAGCGGCCACTTCTGCTGCTGGCAGTGCGACGAGTCGCTGACCGGCCAGCGCTACGTGCTGAGGGATGAGCACCCTTACTGCATCAAGTGCTACGAGAGCGTCTTCGCTAACGGCTGTGAGGAGTGCAGCAAGATCATCGGCATTGACTCCAAGGTATATTCCAAACTCAATAGGTTTATATTCCAAACCATCTTTTGACGTGGCCAGACTGTCTTTTGTTATCCATGGTTGTATCTTTTTGTTGTTCTTCTTGTGCAACAATGGATCGTAAGGTTGACAACCGCATTAACAGTGATGTTAGAATTATTGACTACGTGGATGGATATATCTTGTCAAGTATATTTGATGAGTTGTTCTTTTCATAATTTAGTTTCATTTGATTAATGCCTAATTAGTTCATCAGTTATTTACAAAACTATATTTGTTAATAGTGTAAAATGACCTGTTTATTTACAGGGTTAGGTCTACAGTAGGTAGCGATTGCAATGCAACAGTTTAGAAGTTTATATTTGTCCGTCAAATCATCGTATATGTCTTATTCATGAAATTAAATAAATATCGCATAGTAAACATAATATATAGTTCATTCATGTTTACCAGCACATATAATAATTCATTCCATAAAGCTTTACATAAAGGTCAGCCCCCATTAAATATGTGCAACGGAAGATATTTTTAGTCTTCAATATAACCTAATTATTTGTTTATTTGTAAAGTACATACATAATATTTTTTGTAACACTACATTTCACTATCTAGAATTTGAATTTATTTTTGAATCTTCAATAGGTACTCTCACTGTTTGTATTCTCTGTTGATTTAAACACATACCGCCTCTCATCTAAATCATGGCATATAGGTACATTATATTAACAGCAAGACGGCTAGGTATCATTAATTGCGACTTTGGCAATAGTTAGTTATGCGCGAGCGATAAACGTATTTCAATCATCATTTTTGTCAACTTTATTACGATCTCTGAAAGCGATGACAGTTAAATAAATTTTAGTTTTATAGTTATGATGATCGAGTTCGTTAGATAAAATGCCAAGGCACATTTTATATTCAGTATTATAAAATATGCCAGTATTACATAAAAAAAGTTATACCAACATTTTAACCTAAATATTTTTGAAGATGTCATCGAGAATAACATTAGAATCCGAAGCATTCGTTTGTTTCGCCGATCAAATTTAGTTATGTCACTCCAGCCGTCCTAGATTCTTGTGGCGTACCTCTGCACACGGCCCGAGCACGATCGTTGCCAAGCCGAAATAACGTGGCTACGCCAAACTATACATTTATCTCTAACCAACGAATGACTTTTCCTGTCCTGCTAAACAGCTGCAAAACGTCTAATGTTTACACGTAGGTATACTTTTGTTCCCTCAACCTCATACTCAACAATCCGAATCAATATATACGGTCTTCTCCCAAAAAAGCACGGCAATTTAAATCTTTTGACGACAAATCTAGGACATCTAGTTAACGTATTTATATTTCTAATAATAGCGATATTGTCATAAATTTTATTAGCAATTCTAGAACACATTAACGTCATGTGTATATTAATCAAAGTAACTGGCATTATTGTTACGTTATTTTAAAATTGTTTACTTTCTTCACGAGACTTGAACAAATTGGCTTGCTTTTAGAAAACACGCCGGCTGCTGCTACAAGTGAAGCTATTTTTGAGATGGATACAGTATTATTTAATGTTTTTGTGCGCAACCTTGACAAGGCATGGGTGGATCCGGCCGGCGATTCTTTAGAGATTTATGTGGCGTTTGATTCAACATCCAACACTAAGAATTTCGTAGTCGGCAAAAATAAACATAGTTTTATTGACATTACGACACTCGGGTTAGAATGTAGGGATACGGTGTCGAGCAAACTCTCACCAGACAGGAATAGAGTGAGAATGAGGGGAGTTTTATTTTGAAACCGAATATTTGTCAACGTGCGTCTGGGTGTCTATTTAGGCCGAGCGAGTTATTTTAGTGACCCGAAAAATATACCTGGAAAAATCTACAGAAAATGGTTAAACTCCAGAAATATGATGGTTGTTTCTTGGTCAGTGAACCCGAATAACGAAAATGCAATAACACTGAGATTGTTATAACCGCAACTTGATATGAAATCGTAAATTGCGGTGAATCATTTCATCGAAATAGGTTGAGATCTGCATGACGTAATATGAATGCCGAAAATGTAAGCAATCATTAAACTGGCTAGTTTTAGGAGGTAAACATACTTGCAGAACGACGAAATCCTTTTGAAATACACGCCGCACAAAATTAAACAGACATTACTATTGCTACTTTGATCGAACAATTCAGTCAACGCAATCCATTGGGAAAAATGCATTCGCTGATAGATCTCAAAGATAAAGGGTTTCGGATGACGTAGAATTGACAGAATATCAGTCATCAGCACACGCAAATTGGGAGAACATTTCATTACCTAGCAGTAAACACAGAGAGATCAACAATGTTAATAAGGCAAACAGACAGCACTGAATCAAAAGTTTGTTTCATTTAGCTCATGGACCAGTAGACCAGCAATCGGCTTATTTCAGTTATCACAATCAATATAGCACAATATTAACAGTTTCCGCCATAAAAAAATAAAACAAAAAAAGGAGAAGAATAATAACACGTGAGAACTCTAAATCAAAATTTAGAGTAGGATAAAGCAATCAGTGAGGATAAATTTGAAATGATGATGCAATTATTTTTATCTCTACATAATAATCTAAAGATGATTAGTTGCATTTTGCACATTAAAACCAAAATGGCATTTTATCTCCAAAATTGCCAGACCAAATCAAAACAAACATCTCCCGCCACACCAAATCAGCTTCAACTAAGATCACTTGATTGATTTTTCAAATAAAGCTTATAATTACCGCCCACGCGACATTTAACGATGCCTTCTTAGGAAAACTGTTTGTTAGATCCATTGTGATTGTAAAGATGTTACAAGTAGGAGTAGCCGAGTAGGTGGAACATGTGTTACCGATTTTATGTGAGTTTTATGAAGGAAAACCACTCGATAAACAGTGGCCTTACGTGTGATGAAACAGGTTACAATAAAACATTGTGAGTTAAATTGCTTGGGAGGAGAAATAGGTACAGTAAATCCTGAAGCACAAGATTTGATGTTCGGTTTTATTATCTATTCTGTCAAGTCCAAACAATATTGTTACTTTTAACCATTGATTTAGTTTAGTTAGTAGGTAGTTATAATATCGATTTAAATTTATATTTTTAACATAATGCTGACTTTCAAATTGTCATCTTTATCAAGACAAGACTAGATAGTTGGGAAATAGAACTTCAAAATATTCCTCTCGCGTAAGACGTGGAAAATTTGTATGTAAATAAACTATACAAAACAAAATAGACAAAAGCCGGCCTTATTGCTAAAACAGCTATTCTAGCAATCTTTGAGTATGGGAATAGACTAAATAAAAGTGATGTGGGTTAGTGGTTGACTAAAAAAATCTAACACCATCATTCACAAGCTAGCAACATCCGACCTTTCCTCTCTCCAAAATCGAAATTGATAATCAGAGACGGAGCCCCTCAGGCGTCGTCTCCTTCACGATGTTTTTCAATATCAACGCGCTAGGCCTAGGTCCGAGGCTCCCTCGAGCCGCCCCTAGTCGCGTTGGTACATGACCCCGCAAGTCCGGTGAAGCTTGATCCGTCTACTTTTTCGATTCAAGCATAAGTAAAAAAAAAAGAAAAAGACATTCCCTCTAGTTTTTAAACCAGCCTAACGAGAGCTCTCCTCCACAGGACCTGTCGTACAAAGACAAGCACTGGCACGAGGCGTGCTTCCTCTGCGCCAAGTGTCGCGTGTCGCTGGTCGATAAGCAGTTCGGCTCCAAGCTCGACAAGATCTACTGCGGCAACTGCTACGACGCTCAGTTCGCCAGCCGCTGCGATGGCTGCGGCGAGGTCTTCCGTGCTGGTAAGTCTACCATCACCATCATCATCATTAACCTTTTAACCGCCATGGTCTGAAATATAAGACTTACCAAATCGAGCTCACAACGCCGCCGTCTCATAAATAAGACTTATGTTTTGACTGATTGATATAGATTTTGTTTTTATGGCCTTCGGTGGGAGCAAGTTCTTAGAAAATATGCTTGGTGGTTAAAAGGATAACAGCCTGCGGCAGTCCACTGCTGGACATAGGCCTCTCCCAAGGTGCGCCAAAAAAAAGTCTGAAATGGCAGTGGGCTGGTCACATTTTTCGCAGAACCGATAAAATCGCTGGAGTAAGTCTACCTATCTATATTTGGTAAAAATTAAATGTCGAGCGAAACTTTGAAGACTGTCTATCATATTTGGTAATTACACCCGTTTGCATTAACCTTCTTAGGCTTTTCTTAGATAAGAAAGACCTAAGCTAACTAAAGCTTAACTAAATTAAATGCAAAAAGCTTTTTTTTTTACTTTTTTTAAAACGCTCTAAAATGAAAATGTTTTTTTTTGTTAAAATAAAGAGCCGTTTTAATTCTGAAAATAATTTTAATATTCTCGCGTCTTCTCTATCAAACATAGGAAGTAATTGCACATAATATTTCTTACAGATTAACTAAACGAAAAAACAGCACAGAACATTTAAAAGAGCTATACGTACTGTACAAACAAAACCGGAAATGTGACGTCACATAACACGAACGGAAGTTGCATCAATGTTTGCGTTGAACTTGCAGCAATCGATCACTAATAAGGTGCAAGTTATGGCATTACTCACGGCTCTCAGCCCTAATACGGCTGCAATCTATTCAATAATACTTGAGTTATTTATAGCTTTATCATAGCTACCATTTTTGTTACTTGAAAGAAGGTAAAGTTTGGTAAATTGTGTTGTAGAGCTTTCATTTGGTACAGCTATTCGACAATAGATGGCGTACAAATGAGCTTTATTGAAATTTAGAAAATCTGTAACTCTAATTGTTATTTTTTAAATATGCTATTTTTAAAACATGTCATGATTTAACATTGCGACCTAATCTTAATATCTGAAATTGTCACTTATGTATATTCAGCTTTAAGTTTCCGTGTCCTGAAAGATATTTTTTATCATGAAAAATCAACATTTCAACTAGTCATTGCGGGTTAATTTTCTCACAACACTTGTATTTATTTGTATACAAATCTGGCCGGTACTGGCTCGCCTTATAAAGCTAGCTAGCCACACACCAATTAAGGCTGCCGACTTCAAGAGAACACTGTCAAGACCACGGCCTTACGCCTATAACCGACTTTTGACTTTTACATTCCAATATGGCCGCGCTTTTGATGCAATACACGAAATTAAACGATATAAGGTAAACTTTTGCCCGCAATTTGCAATAATAAAACACGAACATTGATTTGACATTTTGACGAGGAGCTTTTAGTATTGTTGACATTGAAAAAACACGTAAATTATTTTTTAATGTTGAAAAAGACAATGTGATTGCCATATTTAATTGATACGAAATAGGTATTAATTATATGACACAACTTGTGTCTTTTTTGTGTCCCTATACTTTTTTATATTATATTTCGATTTATTTAGGTCAGAATATAATGTCTGCGTCCAAACACGAGTGTGTTTCACTTTTTTATCTTTGTTTTATAATTATTATTCTATGTACCGAGTTTGAGTCATATTTTATATACATACGTCATACCTACATAACTATAGTATACACTTACGCATCTAAAAAAACTTGTATTTCTGTTTCACGAATACAGTTTGAAAATAGAACGGACGATTCGCGTTTAAAAGGGAAGAGCCAGCCTTTTATTATGTTTGCCCTGGCGCAGACTAGACAAATATGAACAGGGCCAGACAGAAAAATAAAGTTATAAGCACTAACAATACCAAGCGTCCACTCTTACATGAAATCGCGTATCTCACATTATACTTCTAAAGTGGACAAACATTATCCTTTAAAAGTCGAATTTGCAATCCAGAATTCCAATCCTTTGGCTGGTTTTAAATAAACAAAAAAAAGAAGAAATGAAAAAAATCTAGTAAATATTAAAAGCTATTATATTCTATCTTTAGTTAACCTTCCTTTTTTAGGCGAAACTTGTGGTAACCTTAAATAAATATACAAAAATATTCCATACGACGATATTGTTAAGATTGCACAATAAGAAATTGTATTATTAGATGCTAATGATTAATTTGAAAGTAAAAATAAATTTGAAATGACATTCGACTTTCGAGACGGTGATTATTTAAATGACGCCCAAGTCTTCAAGACAATTGGAGGGATTGGCCCTTGTGCTTACAACACTGTTTATATAATTCGTTATTCTAAATTTAAAATTCAAATTTATTCCATCTTTAAGAGATTGGAATAACTTCAGAAAAGCAGCACCTAAAACAAAAAACACGCTACAGGTTTTTATCAGTTATGATCATCTTAAATAATTTTTTATATAAGAAGTCTTTAAATCTTTTTTATTTAATCGAAATATGTGTCTAGCCTCTAGCTATATTTAATCTTTATTGCACAAATTAACAAAATAATGATGATAATATTTTACAAGGGAATTATCTTTTAGAACTAGGTATACCTACTAAATTAAAAGATAAAAAAGTACAAAACATGTAATTTCATTTCACAGAATATAATAATTATTTATTAGCACCGAGTAGGTAGGTAGGTGTACCAACTAATTAATTAAAAGTAATGTTTACATCAGCATCAATCAATTTGTCATCGTAAAGGCGAACAAGTATAAAAAATTACAACACGATTCTTGTTTATTAAGGTGAAAAATTATAATTTAAGTGTTTCAACATGACGTAATAAAACTAAAAGTATACTTGATAATCATAAATATTAATTTTACGTAATTATTTATCATTTTAGTATGTTAATATGTATTATTAAATTGATTGTTGTGCTTCATAGAAAATGTACGAGTCCTGACTTGAAAATTATTAGAAATAAAACTTTATTTCCTAAAGAACATTGTATATTTTTACGTTAGCAAGTAAAATACGGTATGGTAATGTTAATGGTGTCGCCTACGCTTCACTACATTAATTCAGCACATTGTTTTGTTTTTGTATGGAAATCCCATAGCTGTTTCGATCTGCTCCTCCCTCTGTTGCCGCCATTTTGATCAACGAGATACATTATTTTTCAGAGCGAGCGATGATAATTCGTTAGTTAGAAAACACGTTTTCTTTTTACTTAAAACTAACTTTCCGCCGCGGTTACGCCTGCGTTAACAATTTTTCCCGTGGGAATGAGACATTTTCCCGCTGTAAAAGGTACCCTATGTTACTCGGTGAATGTACCTTTCTAATCGTGAAAGACATTTTGAAATCGGTTCGATAGTTTTTGAGTTCATTCATTACAAACATACACACACACACACAAAAATACAAATCTTTCCTCTTTATAATATTAGTATGATTGATGATATAGAAGATAAGAAAAAATAAGAAGAAATATTTTAAGTTATCTTCTATAACTTAAAATATAAAGACACGCTCTTTTGCCTAACGGGGTGAGAAGGTAGTAAGGTCCTAGACTAAAACCATCAATAGTGAAGTGTTTGGGTTAAGATTTGGTACGCATCTAAAATAAGATACACCGATCTTTATGTGGAATTAATAATGTTGCCTGTATTTCAAAATTATCAAGTTACTAGCTGTCCGCTCCGCGGCTCCGCACGCGTTAACAGTTTCTCCTGTGGGAATGAGGTATTTTAAAAAGTAGCCTATGTCACCTTTCAACTAACTCTTAGCCGAAAATCAAGTCAATTGGTTGCTTAGTTAGGGCGTGAAGTAAAGACAAACAAACAAACACACTTTCGCATTTATAATATTAGTATGGATTCTGCTTAAAACCTTATATTATTACATTGAATCCTTTTTCAAAAGACTTGAGCTTTTTACGCAGTAAAAGCTTCAGTGATAAATAATATGGCAAAATTAATCTATCTGAAAGCTACCGATGCACCAGCCACCTAAACATGCCTGACCAGAAAAATAATAAAAATAAAATCCTTGCCATATTGCGGAATTTAAATGGAACTTATTTTATAATAAGGATTGTTGCTAGCTTTTTTATGGCTAGGCTTTACAATTTTTAAGTCGCTTAAACGCTATTATAATATCACCCTGCCCAGTAGATTAGTTAGGGAAAAAATTGCCAGCATCATGAACAGTCCCAATAAGTTTAGAGTCTATAACCACAGAATACCAAATAGTAGCTATAACCGACTGAAATTGCCAGCATCATGAAGATTCCGAATAAGTTTGGACTCTATAACCCACAGAGTATGATGACACGTAGAAACCAGGGCGTGTGGTGATTCACTCACATTATGTATTTGATACAATAAAAGCCCATCATCGCCATCGTATATGGTCCTATGACAAGGTCACCAGGTGTCAAGACAATACATATCCGGCATTTGGTCATTTTTTAACGTCTTCATCTGCATTATATTAAAATTAAAGAAACATACAATTTGCTGCGGCTTTACTCGTATCATTTCCTTCTACATTGCGTGTGACAAATACATTTTCGTTTTTTCACACCATTTAATTCAAGTACTAATCGAAATATCGATAGACATAAATATTTCGTAGGAGATTATTTAGGATAAAAAAAAAATCTGTTTGTTCGTAAAGTTTAAATGTTCATCCCTCCTCCATATCCCATCAGTAAGAAATTGGATCAATGGATACTTGTTTAGGATTAATGTTATGATAAGCTGGTAGCTAAAAGTTGGTACCTAGTAATAGGTAAGTATATTATGTGCTACAATGTAATATATAGGTTAATGTTAATATCCATCCCACACAGCGAGTCTAGGTGTCTACTTGATTTAATGTCATCTTATCTATCATACATTAATATCTACTCATATTATGATACTATGGACTCATTACAATGACAAATTGCTTGAAACCACGTGTCCTATCGCGTGACACAATGTAATAATTTGTTTATAAATAAACTGTAGATTAAACTGACAAATATATTTAGCATTTACAATATTGTTGAGAGATAGAATAGTTCTGTAGTAATGTGATATTCAAAAATAAGCTCCTAGTTCAAACGGTTCTACATTTGCAGATCATCTGAACAAAATTCTAAATACATACCTTTTTCTCGGGGGGGGGGGAGCCTGCAATGTCCTAACCAAACTGGGGAAAGTCTCACAAAGTGATATTTGTTCGAAAAGTTCCCCACCAGGATTCGAACCCGGAACCTCCGTTACGTCAGGTGAGCTTTTGACCACTTGACCACGGAGGCTGTGCACGGAGTATGTAGCTGGTACCAATTAGTACCAAATCGTAGTAATTGTCTCATAATTTTATGAATCACTATGACATTTGTTTGGTACGTACGTACAACTATTATTTCATCTTTACCATAGAGTCCGCTTCCGCGCACTGCTGGTGTCATCTTCGCATTTAGATGTTCGCGTGGGTGGCTTTTCGATCACCAACAAATGTTTCGACGAAATACATGTATTCTTTCAACAGGAAAATGTAAATTGTTCGCAGTGCCTAGTTTTAATTGCTACACAGACATACAATGTATATAGCACTTTGGACGGTTATAGCGAAGCAGAGTGACTCGCTAACTGCTTCTGTTGCCAGTAACAAAATAATATCACAAATAAAAAAAAAATTTACACCCTATTAATGTTATCATGATTTTAGTGGAGTCTTTTGTCCAACGGAGGACGTATTTCGGATGAAATAATCCCCGACCCACCTAGAAAAGCCAAGCATAGAGTTTTAGCCACAATTTTCTTTCAAATTGGAAGCAGTATTGTTACCAATAGGACAAGAACCTTTGAGCCTTAGTAAAAACGTTCTATGTTTGTCCCTATTTGCAAAACTAAAATCAGATGTAATAATTATAATATCAAATGCAAAAAAAATTACTTATAATAAACAGCGCACGATGATATCATGCACTCTGTGTTTTCTTAAAGTAAAACGTAAAAACTGACGGTAATAAATTACCGAATGATTAATAGCAGCGTGCCTGCCGGTCGAGATAACGAGGTAACAAGAAAAATTGACAATTTTCAACAAATTGGTCTTATGTTTATATAATACTTAATACCAAAAGCAAGTTTTTATTCATCGATCTTATTCTTAAATACAATACACATTCCATTTGATTTGGTTTCGCCGTTGAAGTGTATAAATTCAGAATGCGTTCGGAGAATGCGCGTAGAGGTTGGCGAAATGCACTTTTCTTTTCAATTGTACCTGCTATTAACAACTGAAAGATGGGTACCATACCGATACTTTTTGGTAGGTATTTTGAGAGGGTGCGAAACCATACAATAGCGAAACTAACCCCTTACTAGGGCCTAATATCTACCGAACTCATTTTGATGTTTAGTAGTAAATACTACTTATTGCATCCATGTTTGTTAGGTACTACATAAAATAATTTGGCTGTCAAAAAAGGATTTATCTTGATTTCAAAAAGCTACAGAGTAAATTAATTTTTTTTAGTCTACGCTTACTGATGGATCATTTAGTCCATAGAAAGTCCTGTCCATCTCTGCCTAAAAGTAGTGAACAATATTGAGTGAGTCGTATTTGATCATTATATTTTATTTTTAATCAGGAAAAAAACCGTCAAACCTTTTATTGACTGGATATGTCTCAAATACACCACCAATTTCCAAATACAAAAGTTTTTTAATCAATGTGCGATGTGTGTGTGTGTGTGTTGTGTCACAAGATCGATTCTAACCAATAAGCCAATTTAATTACAGATAGAAACCATGTAAGTGTAATTCACATAAGGTCTGTAATTGCTTGGCTACGTTCAAATTGCTATGTTTGTCCCTATTTGTAGAACGATAGACGTTCTCCTGATTGCATTTAGACGGATTTGGTAGCTATTATTATGTGCTGTAATATAAAATGTTGATTGATTCTGTTTTTAATAACAAGTCATTGATAGGTCATTAAGAAAAAGAGTAATAAGCAAAGTAGTCAGCTGACTATTATGAGCACTTAAGCTACAGTGCACCAAAAAACAGAAGAAATTGAACAAATTATAAATTTTCACCGCAAAAACCTGCAGAATTTGGTCGTATTGCTATCAAAAATTGACGTGATTGGTCGAAAGTTTAATTTTTGCCATAATAAAATATAATAAAGCGCCTTCTTTTTAAGCGATAGTTTCTTATAAGCGTTTTAGAAAAAATATTAATGAAAACAATTTTGACTCAAATTTAAAATAATTACGTATCCATCAGTGGTATCGATTTATAACTTAACAATCTTGTTTTATTCATTTTAACTCATTTAAGAATAACATTTATTGGTTACCTTATTTTGAACATTAATAAGCCAGTGTTTTGCCGTTGCTTTATACTTTTACAATCTACACAAATACGGGTAATGTGGGTGGTTAGAATGTCTCAAATGTCCTAGAAGCAAGTAGGATAGGACTAGAGATGCTCAATTCCAGCACTTAGTGCAAATGCATGTCAAGAACGACTCAATCATTAATATGACATTCTTAGATTTTAGATAGCATTTTCCCATGGTCTAATAAAACAAGGTCTTACACTCCGACCACGTGACTGACACAAGCCTACGTCATTTTTACGTCATTTTGCCTGTTCATCCTTGTCGAATGGGTGTAATAGACAAGGATGAATAGCGCATGATGACGTAGGCTTGTGTCAGTCACGTGGTCGGAGTGTTAGACCTTGTTTTCTTAGAGCATGGCATTTTCCCTAAGAATTTCATAGTCAGTTAGTTGCTTTAACAAGAAAACGTGTGTGTTTCTTGGGTTTGTTGATTTCAATCTCGTTCTGTTAATTGAGTTCTGAAGAATAAACATAGCAAACCCTTGTGGTATATTCCAAGATGTATGATAAAAAAACAAAATTAATTATATGTTAAAATGTATGTACAATCTGTATTAGATCATATATCTACATTAGAACCCTCAACGGTAGAACGTCGTCGTTGCGTCGGATACAGAATATAGAATTCGAAAATCATACAAATTATCCCCCTCTTAAAATTTCCTATAAAATGGACGTAAAAAGAATTATTCCTTGTAAATGTGCTTCTATATATTCGAATTTGTTTTTTTTACGAGGCACATAAGTTAGTCATGTTAGATTAGAACACGTGCATTTTATCAACAACGCGATTTAAACGTGCTTCCAAGACCACTGCATCTGTGAAACAGCAACAATAACATGTGTTGATAAATAATTGGATACAATTTTTCTTTGAGTAAAAGATGGTCTTAGTAAGTTTACGACAAGGGTGTCTTAAGGACTTCCGCCAGACATCCTTGGTTTATCAATTTATTATCTTTACCTTTTAATGACAACAACTACGAAAACTAAGCTCTTACTTAACTAAGCATTTCTGAACTGCCATATCTATTTACGTTTATCACCATCTTTTATCTCATATTAGTTCTTATAATATTAGTTACCCATTAAGAATAAGAATAACTTTATTTTCTAAAAATGTTGGTACGTACCTACAAGATTTATAGCTACAATACAATACAATACAAAATACTTTATTGACACCAAAAAAACCACAAACCTACCTAACCTTCGCACTAGGATTCCCTGTGTTGCGAAGAAGAAATAAAAAAGAACTCTATATTTTGTACCTACTACAACTGCAGAATATAAGGAAAAGTACTTAAAGCAATTACTGTGTATCACTTTATCAAGAAATTCCCTTCAAGCAGGATAGCCCTATACATCATCCTGTCATCAATTTATTCCCGTTCTGTCAATTAATGCTACTGGCCAGTAATTATTTCCTCGCTCTATCGAGACGTTCCCCAAGGGAGCGTTTCTCAGTTCGATTAATTAGTATGTTCATCACAACCCTACCGCGTCAGAATGAACTGATTAGATGCATAACTTGTGTATATTTATAATGGTACTAGTAGTTAAACGAATAACTGTCAATTAATGTATAACAGAAAACCTGACAGCGTATTATTTTTAAAACACTTAAGTGTGACATATTTTTGTAAGCAATCTTAAGGTTGTAAATAAAACAAATATTTGAAGGCAGATAATGTGGCACCTAAAATCGGCTATTTCCTTATTTTTTTTATAATTTTGATATTCCCTGTATCACTCTCACAAAGGCAAATCTAATTTAACTCTTAAGTCAAAATAAATCTAGCCATTTAGGCTGCAGAGCATGTCAAAGAATTAGGAATTTAGGAACTAAAGATAATTTAAAGACAGTTTTTGAACTTATACAAAAAAATATGAATTCGGCAAAGGATGAAGAAAAGACATCCCATTAAAAGTTCAATTTGACCACGACACGCACGGGCTTGAAATTCAGGCTGTATGTTTGGCTTAACAGCCTACACATGAATCGGCCGTCTGTCGGCGTCTCGTCTCGCGTCAAACCTGGCAGTATCGCACCGAGCGCCGCGAAGCCTACACCTCGCGCGCATTAAAAAATAAAACGTCAGTGATTCCCGCGCTTTTACTTTTTTAATTTCCGGACTAAGACCCAAAACACAAACAGCCATGTCGGCAGACGTGTTAAGTGACGATTTGAAATCTCGCCTGCATTTGACGACAAAAACAGTTGGGGCTGATAGGATTCGAAGGGCGAGGGAGAGTAACGAGGATGTGGCGATATTGTCCATGTTCCTGCCAAATGCTACAGCTGAGAGGGAGAACAAGAAGTTCTGTTGTGCTTTGAAGGATGAGTGCTTGCTCGGCGACCCGAGGAAGACAACCGCAGGTGTTGTTTTGTTATTTCTTCTTGTTTAGTTCAATTGTTAAATGATGTTTTGCTTCTGCAGTTACATTGTATATTTTTCTTAAACCAACAATAGTCTTTCTCAATTTGTTTTAGTGTCAGTTAGTACAAATAATGATTTTGTTTTAGGTCTAGCTTGGGTCAAAATTTTCAAAACATTTAGCAGTTCTTTAGTTCACTACCTTATAATTTATAATTTAGCAGAATATTTATACGTCACATATTTAAAGTTATTGTAATATCTTTGCTTGATATCACAAAGGTTTAAAGAAATGCAAATATTATATTCTTTTCAAACAATTTGAAATAGGTACCTATCTTATATTATTGTTATTAACCCATAGTTTTTTAGGAATTGTTTTGAATTGTTAACTTCTTCGACGTTTAAAAACATTTTTTTTTTTCATAAAAACATCCTGATCCGACAGTGATTTACTCTTATTTGCTTTCTGCTTTTAATTTAACCAGGTTCAGAACTCACATCACATACTTCATATTATTCATTAAATTACTTGTCACACTATATCACAAGGTCACCTGTATAAAACCATTGATTACTTCATTAACTCAATAAACAGTGCACTGTTTTGCATATACAAATATTTTTTGTTTATTTAATGTTAATGGGAAATCCGAACGTGACTTGACAGTAATAATACGAATAGTTAATATCTAAGTACCTCTTTTTTACTCGTACTCTGATGATGAACGCAGCGCATTATGATAGTTGACAAGTTGAATGGTAGGTATGTACCTACCTACCAACATGTTGAATGGTAAATAAAAAATATCACAATATGCAAAAAACTAATCCACAATCTTAATTAAATCTGTCAGTCTTTTTCGCTTATATAATACGTACAATAAAAAAGCGACAACAGTATCTAACCGTTTTAAAGAACGTAAAGATGTCAGTTTTTTTTCCTAGTTGGGAAAATCACCATCTTTTGTCCTGTACGTTTCCGAGAAGAAAGCAAAGGACGGACAGTCGCCTCTGTCGTCTTGTAGGTAATAAACACATGATCACCCTGACCAAGTAAAGTTAAACCATACCGCGATTATAATAGGAAACGCAAATATTATCAAAAGAAGGTGTGAATCTTACATAACGATGTGACCACTCCTAAAAACCACATTTTTTGAAATTCGTCTTTAAAGCTCAAACATAAAGTTCATAATGTTACTAAACATTACTTTAACAATATTTGAAAATGTTTTTAAATAAGTAAAAATGCTAACTGACCATTGAAAGACCTTCACCTGAATTTTGTAATTTTAATATTTTTATTTCAATCTTCAAGAACATTTTTGGAATACATTAAAAACTCGTTTATTTATTAATTTTAAATAGGTTAAATTAAACGAATGGATTTTTAAATAAGTACTTTCGAGAGTACAAATCACATTATAATAATTTTGTTTGTTCTATTTTTATGAACCATGTACTTGTAACATTAAATGCAGATACTAAGAGCAATAAAACGAATCGTAAAAGATGTAAAGATCTTTTTATAGAAGGACCGCAGCTAAGCTTTTACAACCCAGCCGAACCAATTTTACCTTTAGTGGTTTTATTATTCGTATATCTGCCTATAAATAGCTGAGTGTTTAGTTACGATAAACATATTCAATGATATTTATTCTAAATTAATAAAGATTATTTTGTGAAAAATTAATAAGTATTTAAAATAATCAAATAATCTTTTGCAAGCTTCTGTGTAGAGCTCAATAGCGTGATAAATTTAACAGAAATATTACCCTGAATATAGAAGACACGTAATGCATTTTACGTGGTTTTACACCTTCGACTAGGAAAGTCACTCATTCATACACAATATCCAACATTTTATGCGTCAAACCGTCGTTTTGTTTTGTAAAATGCGAAGGGATCGTAAAACCGTCACCCTAATGTAAGGCGCCGGTTAACCGCTCGGAAACGCTGACATTTCGCGTATAATTCCATAATTTCCCTTTTTCAAAATGGCGTCGAGTGTCATGATGCACTGTCGACCCTTGTCATGTTCGCGTTCGTGTGATTTTCGAAAAATTATTCATGACTTTGGCAAAATTATGAGTTTAAAAATGCATCTTTTTAATGGTATTAGGCTGATATTTAGAAGACTAGGCACACCATTTTAACTGATTCATCCTAATCCTTTATCGTAGTACATAGAGATCTAATAGACTTTCATATGACCCTTCAATGAAACAATATTTAATATTAATTATTATTCACGAGCACCGGAGTTGCGTCAATCGTCGAACTGTCACAGGTTGTTCGCCCACTTGTTCAAATCAATGAGTTTTCATTTGATATTACATAAGAAAACCGGTTATTTAGCAACAAAACTAAAAAAATACATTGAAATCGCCATAATTTTAACTGACAGTTCCTTTTATTCAAAGATGTCGCCGACATTAATTCTATTCTGAATTTAACGACATGCAAATTTGATATTCCGTTAGAAAGCGCGTTTTGTTTCCCGCTAAACGACAAACGCCTACCACAGATCATATTCAACTTTTAACGGCATTCAATCAAGTCGAGGTTATCGATTCAATAAAATCGAGATCGACTATCAGTTATTTATGACAACAGGCACTGACGTTTTATTTAGCACATGGAGCGTAGGTGGTCCTAGATTCGGTATTAAGTTTAATTAAAGGCTATGATTTGGTGAAAGTTACGTGCACTTTGACTTGCAACATGTAGGCGGTAGAGTAATCATTTTAATGATTATTTTGACAGTTAGAAATTTTTAATAGAGCTGCCCACTATAGAAATAATTCGCGATAGTCGAAAATTTATTCCTGCTTATTCTGACAATAGACGGACTATTTTTGCGTAAAATCAAATAAGAATAGAAAAGAGTATACTTTAATTAAGTATCATGAAAAATTTGTATAGATTACTAAATCGATATATCAAGATATATATTATTTTAATATTTTCTACAAAGAATAATGGCTTATTTATTAAACCAACAATATATAGTTTGTAGTGTTTTGATCCACTCCACACATTCGCTTATTTAAATTGATGATGTAATTTAAAAGACATTTTCTCTGATAGAACTCTTTATTCATTTGCATATTTATCTAGTTAATAATCGTGCTAATAAACAAATACATACGCTTTTCACAAACCATACCTTTTGCTTGGCCAAAGTCACATTATTAACACTTTGAAAAGATTACTCGTATTATTATTATTTATTATTATGTTTCAATTCAATAGGAATATTTTATTCACGCTCATTTTTCGTTGCTATACCACGTTAACAATGTATGGAAAATAGTGTCGTGAGGTCGCAAATTATTATGATAATATTTTTTTTTTCTAAATACCTATATTTGAAAACTAGCCATCGACACGACAGAAGAAGATCTTTTTTTTTCTAAATACATAGCTCATACGCGACATAATAATATTTGTACCGAAGGGGTAGATGTTTGTATATCGTCTAACCAAATCTATTTGGTTAGGACGGACAGTCCCTTTATTTACGGTGTAAATGGGGGAGTGAAATTGAAAAACCGTGTAGTTCATCGAACTTTATTACCGGAATAAGTAAGTGATTGGAAAAAAATAATTCAATAGAAAGAGTGTCTAAAGAATGCATAAGGACTCTATATTATTCGCGAAAGATCTGCCTTTGTCTAATACACTTGAAAATGTATGTGTACACTTTGGCTGCCTTTTAAAATATAGAAAAGCGTGTTACTAGTGTAGGTATTTAAACCTTTTTTATATTTAGGTAAATTTTAAATATTTGGTAAGTATTATTAATAATTTCCGCTGTATGCTGCACTGCACAACTACGGCCTGCTCATTTGTGTATCCTCTACTCTAAGGTTGTCTGGTAGAGATCGCTGCAAGCGATAAAACCGCCTTTGCACATTATGTTCTCCAGTGTTGTCTTTATGATCGCTTTTTTGTGTGTAATAAAGTGTTTTACTTTATTACTTTAAACCATTTGTAAGGTTTTTAATGATATATGGTCGTAGAAAACCCAATTCCAGTGTTCTGACCCCATTAAAATAAGAGATATATATATAAATAAATATCAATAGATACAGATTTAAAAAATGTAAGTGAAGTTTCCGTTAAACTAAGAAAATTAATAAACATATTTCATTTAAATTGTAATTGCAATCATAAATGTATCCAGCAGGCGTATGTATGTATATGCGTTAAACCATGACTCTACATAAAGATCAAATGAAAGTTCAAAGGTATTGAAAGTCACAGAAAGTGTTACATCTACACCACGACACAAAATAACTAAATCATTTATAAAGAAACTAGTTTCGGTGAATCACTGACTAATTAGGTTCAAAGTAGTTTGAACTACCCACATTCGTTTTTTACCGTTCGTAATAGCATAATTACTTTCGCATCTTTTGAATTGGTGACTAACTACTTAATCAGTTAACGGATACTTTTAGTCCAAAAAATTTAAACCCGGAACAAGACTGGCTTGGCCATTTATTAATCTGTGCTAATTTTTAAACGACTTTAACCCAATTTTCTAAAACGCCTCCGTCTACCTTTATTGTGCCCAATTATTTGCTAATGCAACCTAATTTTATGATTTGTGGGTCAATGGTTAGTTTTTTGGTGTCAAATGAAATGACTGAAGTTACCGACATTAGGTTTCTGTGGCATGATTACATGAAAAGTTGTTATTTCGTTGAATTCGCGAATTAATATTAAATTATAGTTCATCGTATAAAATTGTCGTACGACATGATATATTCGTTCCTAGGTAATTTATCAGAAATACATAAAATACGGTGTACAACTTATGTTTATTATAGTAGATTAATTTGTAAAAAAAGAATTACTTACTTAGATAATAAAATTCGTCAATTATTTCTTAGATTAGGACATTATAATGAGTAGGAACAAGTAAGTAATAATAACATAATAATATTATAATGAATACAATTTATTTCCCATCAAGCCTTCAAATTTATTAAAATAAAAGGTAGAGTTGAAGGAGAGATAATGGCGCACGAATCAATTAACTCACGACTGATTACCAATTACATCACCTTTTCCATTAAAACAAAGACTTTTTATTTATTTCTTAAGTGGCTTCATCTGAAATGGAGTGAAAAAAAATCAAGGAATCGGCGGGTACAGTCAGATTGGCAATTTGTTAAGTACAAGTACCGTAATGAAAACTGGTTTACGTTGTTATCTTGAAAAAATAATAATATTGTTTTTTGAATAAAGAAGTTAAAACCGTAGATAAAATTAAATCCATGGAAAAAACTACAAAAATAAAATTAAACGCTCTTATTTTAAAACAGAAGTTCTAGACTAGCATCCAGCTTGTAGAAAAATAGCAGCATTTTTTTTTATTTTTTTTTGGCAAGCTAAACAAATTGTCTGGCCAACTGTACAGTGCTCGTATAAGGCAGTCGGAACCATATGGTCAGTCGGTCAGCCGGTATCCTTGGCCTTCGCTTATCACGTTCAGCCTCTTACTCATCATGGGTTACGGAGAGGGTTACCAGTGGCCAATCAAATATTTATAAACAACCTCTGTGGATTATGCTACTTGGAGACGAAAATCTAGGATTAAAGTATTAAACTGTAGGAACCGTCTCTACATTTTTTTTTTGTTGGTACATGTTGCTATTTTTTATTTACTTGGACTCAGACCGACATAATTATAATAGGTAATATTCTCGGTGAATAATGTTATTTATTTTTGCAACTACAAAATTGTGAATGAAAACAATTAGATATTGTATTTATTTAGTACTCCGTATACCTAGTATTTATTTCTGTATTTTCCACTTCTTCAAATTATATAGGTGCAATTGGTAATCGTAAAAATGCATTGCGAATCCTCTTATCGGCTGCATTATTGGCAGTGCACGTGTGCTGCATGTGCCTCGTTCGCGACGATAACAATGGACGCTTTCCCGCCAATTACACGGAAACAAAATGGCCGATCTTGAAAAAACCGCGTCCTTCTTAATTTCATACTGTGTTTCGATAACATCATTCGGCTGGATTTGGAATTCAACTGAATGGGTTGGCCAATCAAACTTTGTTATAAGAAGCGATTACTGCCTGATCGCAATAAACTTATCTAGACTTCAAATATTATACATTGTCAACATTTTTTTACTTAGCCATATTTCAATAAATTTAGTAGCCTCGGGTCGGGAGCTTAAAGCGACATAAATGTAAAAAAAATCATGAATAAAAAGTCGACATCATACCACACATCCGTAAACACAAATACCATGTGTTTACTGTTCAGTCGTAGCTATAGTATAAAACAAACAGACAGCCATAGGAAGGGCCCCTTCAGTCTGAGTCGCGGAAATGAAGAAAGCAGATTTCATTTTCCTCCCGCCGAGTTCCCGTTTGCCTACGTAAGGGCTTTCATTGTCAACCGACGACTCTGCTAGCTAGATTCAACTCCCTTTTAGTGCACAGTGCACTACACATAATTATGTTTCTTTTATAATTCTGCCTAGAAATTTTGTGCTCATTTTTTTAACTAAATAAAATGCAACCCATGCTTGTGTCTCACTCAACTGTACAACTAAATATGAGTCTGGCTGGATATTTTGAAAAAAGAAACATGAATTATAATGTCTTGCGTGCGGATAAATCAAAGAGGTTTGAAGAGCCAGCTTCGCTTTAAGCTGGCTCTTCAAACCTCTTTGGGATAAATGCATGTTTTATTTTTTGTGCTCTGACATTACATGACTTCTATCTTTTTTAACCTAAAGAGGTTGAAAAAGCCGAGCTTCGATATTCCCTCCCACTTCTCTGTTTTAACCTGTTCTGGATTTTTGGCTAGATTAAAACAACAATATTTTACAGTCGTGCTAATTGTGCATCTTTGTTGATCACTGAAATGTTGTCTTTTCTTTCCATTCTTAATAATATTTAGCAGGGATTTCGAAGTATTAAAAAATTGATTTCTGATTTCTGAAAAATATTAATTTTACCCAGAGTCTTAGAAATGTTCATGCGATTTGTAATGCTCACAAATTATTTTAAAACTCGTACACATAAATGACATTGCAGGCATTGTTAATTTATCTCACCTGCTTTATGCTTACCTAACAGTGAAGTCATCCATGAAAACCTAAATTAGGTGTAACAAAAAATCATATTACAAAAACCGAACAATGTTGGAAGACAAGGTTGGCTTCTGTACTTTATCCCATCAACTCAAACGCCGATTTCACGCGACTTTCGACTTTACTGCGTATGCTTGTCACGTTTTCAATGGTTTAAATATTATTGTAAAGATTTGCTATGACAACTCCATTACAATGACTAAGGACAAATAGTTGTCTATATGGGTTTGGAATTTGTTTTATGTAAATATAAGAAGTCATGTCAATGAAGACGATTCTCGACTGTGGCTCTACATTGAGTTGTAAAGAATACCCTCTTTTGAATAATAATATTTAAACTTTGCAAATCATTTCTACCCAATGAAAACCCTTTTTCATCCTACTTCATCGTATATACCGCCTCAGAAATGTTTCTATGTTTAGTTAAGTTAGTTAAAGATTGTTAAATACTACTGGTTAAATACTACAACCAGCAACAAAAGTAGTAATGTCAGTTTAAATTGAAATAAAATTCAAACTACACTGCGTATCCATCAGAGAAAAGTGTAAAGCTTTAAAATTTTGCCGTATCATGTACGCATTGTAGATCAAACTGTGGTTGTAATTCGTAGCTCGAAGGTGGGCAATATTTGCTCTGCGCCCACACGCTGACATCATCGCAACCTTCGGAACACTTCGCTCGGATATTGGTTAGCGACCAAATGAATCCCACAGACCAGACTTGGCTTGGCTAATGCGTATTGTCGTTTAAATTTGAATCAAATCCTGTTTTGGATGAAGCAAAAGTACATAATTATTTTTACAGATTTTCAATAGTAAACAATTATCTAAAATGTTTAATCGTAACGGAAAATGTTAAATGATTACTAAAGTTATATTATTCTAGAATCTGCTTTATTTTTGGTTTATCAAATTAAATATCTTGTATGTATAATTACAATGTTAAACTGTGCACAGTTTGATTAGGATGAAATTGGCTAAGCCACTTAATTTTTTCGAAAAAAAATCATTTGTATTTTGAAAGCACGTTAATGTGTTTCTGTTAAAATATTTTTTTATATGGTGTATACCCTTATATACCCGGGCAACATACTTTTTATCCTGGGAAATTAAAGAGTTCCCGTGGGTTAATTAAAAACTAGTAATTTATATATGCACAGTACATTGTACGGGCTAATCTCCGAAACTGTTGGACTGATTTAAGTATTTTGCATGGTGGTACCTTATATCCCTGGCCAACATTTTAGAGACTTTACCACGGGAAAAAATTTCATTCCTACGGGAAACTGTGCACGAAGTAGCCAAAAAACAAAGCGGGCGTAGCCACGGGATGACAGCTAGTATCATAATAATAAGCATTTAGAAATGAAATAGCGATGCAGTAACTCAGATTTACCTACAGTCAAAACGCCAAGTCAATGCGTCGTCGTTATTAAATCGTCTGGCCGTCGCGTGAGCCGTCTCCTTTACAAGATCGGGTTACGTGAATCACAATCCAAGTGATTTATATTGACGACTTTTTTACTAGTTTCTACAACAAGATGGAGATTTTCCTTGACATAACATAAGAAAAAATATGGACGGATTATTGAAATTAAATTCGATTTCGAATAATATATCTTGCTGGGTATAATGAATTCTTTATTTTTGATATTTGCATAATTTTGCCATAAAGTTACTTAATTATATATTTAGTCAGTTTCATTTTTTACAAATCCCTTTCGATGGCTCTTGTATTCATATTGTAGTTGTTGTTTGGCTCAAGAGATTTTCATAATACTAGTACGAGTACGAGTAATAAGTAACAATAGTATGGGTAATATATATTAAAAAAACTTATTATATACCTTTATATTAGTAAATTATTAACACTTTAACTTACAATGAGACCTTTGTCTAGCAGTGGACGTCTTTCGGCTGAGATGATGAACTTACAATAAGCCTTAGAGCATTGATTACCACTAGGTATATCAATAAATTGATTCCATAATTATTAAATCTTTGATCGCAGTTTTAACTAGCTACCTAGCTATCACTAGCTTAACGGTTTTTCCCGTGGGTATAAGGCATTTTCTCGCGGTAAAAAGTAGCCTATGTACAGTACAAGTTCATAAATGCAGTCATATTACGTGTTTTTATACTTTGAAATAACTTTTTTCCTAAAGGCTTGTCTTTTTTTTGTGTTACAAATACAGTGTACAAGACTCAATATTTTACATCAAATTATACGTCCTGAATACATTTGGATAAAATGTTAATTTAAAGTATAAATGCACATGATAATAATAATAATAATAATATACTTTATATATATGACTGGCCTTATGAATGTGACCGTACTTCCCAAAGATCTATTCTATCTCTATACTAAGTTTCATCAAAATCTGTTCTATGATTTGAAAGTGTAACAAACAGACAGACTAAGTTATTTTCTCGTTTATAATAATAATAGAAATAAGGCAGTATTACACTACTCGACTGAAATAATTTATTCCTCTAATTAATTAAATGTTATAAATAAAATAAAACTTTCAGGCATGCAAAGTTCGTACCTATAATACAAATTAAATGTGAACATATTAAAAAAAAAAGTCTCCAGTGACTTTCCATACAAATGCTATTAGCGGCTGAAGTCTACCCCAAATTAGGCCCATTAATACCTGTACTATTATTTATTCTGTGCCATTACCAAACTACGAATAAAATTTCGTCAAGGTTTTCGCCGCTGTATTTGTTGTCCTTTTCTATGAGTCTCTGCTCCGGCTGACAGTCCGTTTCCAGCCATATATTTGGCAATAGCTTCCCGCCGCGGCTCCGCCCGCGTTAACAGTTTTCAGGCATTTTCCCGCTGTAAACGGTAGCCTATGTTACACAGGGTGAATGTAGCTTTCTAATGGTCAAAGAATTTTTGAAATCGGCACAGTAGTTTTTGAGTTTATTCATTACAAACATAAACACACACAAACACACAAATACCAATCTTTCCTCTTTATAATTATTAGTATGATAATTTATAAGTAGATCAATATTGAAAAAAAAATCACTTAATTGTAATTTAGGCGTACTCATTTACGACCGTTTTGATGTCACCGTTTCGCTTCTGACTCACCAAAGACCCCTTCGAGATCGTCCCACGGTAGCAAGCCTCAAAACACAGTAACCACTCGATTGTTATAAATAATAACCCGGTACGTGGACTATTTGATTTGCAAATGTGACAGTTACGCCTCGCACGCGTTTGCCGTTACATGTGCGTAAAAAGTTTTTTTTTTATTGTGTGGGCAACAATCGTAAGACTATAAAGCCAAGTACATAGCTATAGTAATTTATGACAATAAGCCATTTAACTGTTATGCCTATTGTCAGTTTTCTAAGAATGAAAATTACATTTACCTACATGTTTTTATTTCAAGCGATTCGTATTATCCAACCGTTTTCTAAAACATAATGTTGATTTAATGACATTTAAAACAAAGCATAGTAAAGAGAATATTTAATAAACTATTTTAAACTAACGAATAGGTAGCACGAGGCTCCCTTGAGCCGCCCCTAGACACGTTGGTATATGACTTTTTTTTTGGGGTAGAGTCTTCCGCTCCCCCGCAAGTCCGGTGAAGCTTGATTGGTCGTACCTTTTCGACACAAGCATAGGTCAATTAAAAAAAAACGCATAGGTACCTACCTATACGTCATTCCTGACTTTAAGTTAAAGTTTTTAAAACGTAGGAGACTATAAAAAGTATTTGTTTATAGCAAAGTCTATGCGCCAACAAATTCATTCTGCTAAGATTCTGAGTGATTAGTAAAAGTAAATAATGATAAATATAATGCCATACAAAAATATACCTACTCTTCATAGCTTATTAACCTGCATACATCGTGAAATTTAACTGTTTTTTTTTACAAAACTTGAGTCACGTAACCGGCCACTTTGTTTGATAAGTTGAATTTTATTGTTGAGATTTCAACATATTATGTTGTTCAGTTTCATGAGTACATGCGTGCCAAATAAGAATAGGACTGGCGCCATCTTGAATTGACAGTCCGTCCTTTTCTTATTTGCCAAATAGAAAGAAAAGGACGGACTGTCAATTCAAGATGGCGCCAGTCCTATTCTTATTTGGCACGCATAGTACTACCACTATGTTGCGGAAAAACAACTAGTTAAATCTCACGGTGTACATAAAAGTGAAAAACACAAGTATAGGTATCGGCGACAGTATCAGAACTACAAATACACATTCCTACTGCTGAGCTACGTAGAAGGTTTTAATAATAGATGTCTGTGATGTGATTCGATACTCGGAGAGCTACGTACTATGGCAGTATCAAACCAATAAATCCAAGTTCACGCAACCGCAAGACAATAAAACCTTCCACCGAGTTTCTGCACACACATACACGTATAGACAAATATGTCACACAACTTCTAATATAGGTACTATTAGGTACCTATATAATTTATTACAAACAGTATCATGTTTTTTATTGACAAGATAATAAATACAATACAGGAAGACAGCAAATAGTTAAAAATAGTTAAAAAAATAAATTACTAGGGAAGCAATGACCAACCAACCTTTCTCTTAGATGGCTTAAATACTCGTATATATAAACAATTGTCAAAAGTCAGAATTATTTATTATTTCTTCCCATACAAAATTTGATACCAAATGGCGATATTTCGATTTTTTTGTATGAAACGTGATAAAATAAAAAACTACGGGATTTTTTATTTTATTTAATCGATGCCTACCTAAATTATGTGCACTGATTAAAAAATAGCCCTGTATGTGTAGATACATATCAGTGTGGTTCCGACAAATTCGGCTCAGCCGAATGGTTTCGGAGTAGGATCCGGATAATCTGTTTTGTCGGACCAATGAGTCGTAACAATTTGATTTGACTGGATGCAAAGCCGAACTCAATACGATTTTGCATGGTATTGAGTGAATATATCGAGTTATTATCATTCAGATATTAAAAAAATACTGAAAATGATTTTAAAGTAGGTATGTGAGTTTCACTCAAAATAACCGGATGATAGATTTTTACAGCATAGTTCATACTCATAACCATAACATACGCTAGTACTAATAGATATTCTGTGCTCAATGCTTAAGATTTGGGTGCAATCAACACTTATATTTTTCTCATCTAGCGTTCTGGCTAACTTTTCATTATAAACCCCTTTGGTACATAAAGTCTACTTTTTCAAAATGACCACCTTACCAAAATGACCACTTTTTCATAAAGACTACGACATTTTTCAAAATGACCACTTTACTAAGATGACAACTTTTCCAACGTCTACTTCTCGAAGCCAAGTCCTAACACTTCACCCAACACACTTCTATTCATGTATTTATTATACCCAAAACATACCTGTTTTAAGACACGCGCGACGTCACGAGACTACACGAAGGAACAACTCCTGTCACGCCATGCCGCGTCTATCTCGCTTCCAATCGAAAAAGTTAGTTCCTCATTTAAAGTTCGCGAGGCCCAGGGAGAGGGGACCTCGACGTGTGCAATGAGGGAGATAAATTCAAAAGTCGTTATAAACAGACAAGTTGCTCGTCTATTCGAAATTTCGAATATAGAAGAGGAATTCAGAAATTACATTCCAAAATTGATTTGTAAAATCATTGATATTTCAAGTCAGTGTAGAAAACTTTTAGTGACTTAATAATGCTAAAAGCTAGAAAACTTTTTAGCCACTATTAAGTTGCTTTTTGCAAATCAGCTCAGCAGCAAGTGCATACCTACCTACAAATAGTTAAATTTATATACCAGTGTTATTTTGAAACACAAAAAAAGAAAACTGCAGATTAAAATTTTACTTATCTAAAAATGTCGGTCACAAAATTACAACAGTCCCCTCTCTACCTTTTTCATTAAAACAAAATCTTCAGTATTACGAATAAGGAAAAGGGATGTTGCTGTAATCAACTCCAGGAAAGAAGAAAAAGCTCATTAAGATGAAGCAAACAAACTTAATTAAAACGCAAAGTATAGGCAGGCACATTTATCTTCAAAACCGAAAACAAATGCCAGTCCTCATCGATTTCTAAACGGGCCTTGAACTTCCAAATTCAAATCAAATAACAATCTACAAAAGCCTATTCTTATGCATCCAAACGCATCATTTGGAGCCTTGAATAATACAATTCGCGTGCACCAGGGAAATATGCCATACATCTTTCATCCAAGGCCGCAAGGGATGGTGATGTATCGAAGACACGCCAACAATGCACTTCACGATATCGTAAACTTCTAGATATTATTCGAATTTCAAATACCGTAGCGTGACAGACAAGAACCATTCAGCCAGTTCTTTCACAAAACATTTAGACTGAGAGCTAGCGACCAAATTCATCATGTGGCTTCAGCTGTATTGAGACTCCGTTAGCTACTTCCCTGAACAACCTTTTCCTATAATCTTCGTGCTGGCAGGCCGCGGGCGGGGGGTGCAGGTGTAGCGGGGTGGGAAAAAAAAAAGTGGGCTCAGCGACTTTAATTTTTTTTTCAAACAGTTGCTCTGTTCTCTCTGTGCACCCAAAAAAAAATTTAAATCGATTGGATGGTGGGAAGGGGTAGCCAGCGTTAATTAAAAGTACCAAAATAATAATTTTCGTGTGGGCTCAGCTATATTGGCTTTTTTTCTGACGCGAGATTAATCTATATGTGAGACCCAAAAAAATTGCGAATTTAATTTTTTTTTTTCATTTTTTTTTTTAATAATGATTATTTATCAATCACGAAAATAATTATTATTTTGGTACTTTTAATGAACGCTGGCAACCCCTTCCCACCACCCGATCGATTTAAATTTTTTTTTGGGTGCACAGGTAGTACAGAGCAACTGTTTGAAAAAAAAATTAAAGTCGCTGAGCCCACATTTTTTTTCTTTTTTTTCCCCACCCCACAACACCCGCACCCCCCGCCCGCGGCCTGCCAGCACGAAGATTATAGAAAAAGGATCTTCAGGGAAGTAGCTAACGGAGTCTCAATACAGCTGAAGCCACATGAAGAATTTGGTCGCTAGCTCTTAGTGTAATTCCTTATTTATTCATTAAACAAGAAATTAAATTCATTTGAATGCAAAGTTGAACTTTTTACATTGATGTCTTATTACAAAAGCACTCTCTTTAATCATATTGTATCTAATCTCAATCAGCTATCAAACTAATGAAATGCAATGCGATTATACCGTACTGGACTGGAGTAAGTAAATAACAGGATATTCCCCAAGCCACTTACATTAGAGCAATATAAATTTCAAATGCTTAAAATTTCCATAATTCCTATCTATGTGTAGTAAATCGATTATCCTTGGCGTCCGAGGAATGAAGCAACGGTTCTTTTGAACAGGATGTTTTAGAAGTTCAAAGAACCTGACGTTACTGATTGATTAATTTGAAACAAAAGATTATTTCGATGATGATCGTTTTACCGATTCCCTTTGGTCGCTTCGAATTCCAATTTAGTAGTGTTCTACGCTGTTATTAAATTAATTGAAACAGACTAAAAGATGAGGTTGATTTTCATTTAGGAATATTTGCTAATATTTGATTGAGGCAGATCTTGTTATTCGCCCACCAATACTAAGTTTGATCATTGTAGAACTCGTGTGTCTACTTGTGAAGTTGAATCAGAATTATACAATGAAAAAGTAGATTTATTTTCGATTGATGACGCGTTTTCAAACGGCAACAACATAACAAAGACAAAGATTTGAAAAACCAAGGCGCAACTTATTCAGTTTATTCAACATTCTAAATAAACATGCAATATAACATTCTTTATTGACGACAAACATAAATAAATAAGTAAAACAAACTGTAGAGTCATTGACCTTCCAATACATATTTCCAATTAAAAAAAACTGTTGACCTAAAGCGTTAGAATCAACGGTCAAAACCTACCTCAGCTATGGTTATTTTATCTAATGAATGCAGGCTTGTAGTGTAGTACGTATAGATACACGCTCTTGTGTGCGTCATGAAACTGAGCTCTACGCACACAAAGACAATATGTATACAAGACACACACAAGTATGAAGCCTGCATTCGTAAATAAAACGTCTGTACCAATACCTTTCTCCAATCAAAAAGCTAACCTATCTCCATCTCTTTCCCTCCAGGCACCAAGAAGATGGAGTACAAGACGAGGCAGTGGCACGAGAAGTGTTTCTGCTGCTGCGTTTGCAAGAACCCGATCGGCACCAAGAGCTTCATCCCGCGCGAGCAAGAGATCTATTGCGCCGGCTGCTATGAAGACAAGTTCGCCACCCGCTGCGTTAAGTGCAACAAGGTTAGTGCAGCTTTATACAATTTGTACTACTTCTACAGTATTTAAGTGGCTGCTAGGAGTGCTGAAAGAAAATGCCCAGTCAAGGGTTTTGAGCACCTTTCCCTAAGGAACTTTTTTCGGAAACGAAATAAGAAATCACCTATTCAACAAACTTGTCCACAACAACAGTACAGTCATTATAAGGGAAGAGTTTGGGTGGTGTGAAAGTCAAGATTTTTTGTCGTTTCCGGAATAAGGTTGTGCAAATCCTTCTAAATTTAAGAATTTGAAATTCAGTTTAAAAGTAACATTTTACAAAACCATCTTTCGACGTCAAAGCTAATAAAGGGTTCGAGACACAATATTTTTCATTTTCGCTTTAAAAAAAACTAATAAATACCAAGGAACAAATTCCACCGACCTGGACCGACGATCTGGTGACTGGGTTGCGGGAAGCCGCTGGATGCGGGCAGCGCAGAACCGATCGTTGTGGAGTCCCTTGGGGGAGGCCTTTGTCCAGCAATGTACGTCTTTCGGCTGAGATGAGATTCCACGGTTGTCCAAGATTCTCTATCACTCAATATCGTAGCCTAACCTACTCGCCCCCCTTCCAGATCATCACGCAAGGCGGCGTGACGTACAAGAACGAGCCGTGGCACCGCGAGTGCTTCACCTGCACCAACTGCAACACCTCGCTAGCTGGCCAGCGGTTCACCTCGCGCGACGACAAGCCCTACTGCGCTGAATGCTTCGGAGAACTCTTCGCCAAAAGGTGCACCTCTTGCACTAAGCCCATCACTGGTGAGTTCTGTTTCTGTTCTGTCCATAGATATAGGCTGTTGCAGAAAAAGGAATTTCTACTTCTATGGTTCTACCACGTTCTACCAATGCACTGTCAATTCATCTTAGGAGTATGTTATGACGTGAGAAGCTTTTTCCTTTGATAGTTTTATAAGGCACGCCAAGGTCAACGACACTTATGATGCTAACATTTTAAATTCCTTTAGATAAACTCAATAAGTTTCTGCAGTCATCTACAATCATTGATTTAGATTTCTTTTTCTGCAGTATTTATTTGGTCCTTCGATACATATTTTCGACTTCTTTCATGCAGATCCTTTATCTAACAATTTTTACGTAAATCTAAATAATCTGAAGTTTTCAAAGTAGTTTAATATTGTTCTGGTATCCTATCATTGGCAGTCTAACAAAGTCGTAAATTTTAAAGAAATTCTATCGTCCGTTCATCTTCATGTTGTTCCTTTGATTTTGTTCAAAACAAGCCATCCTGTGCATTCATTTAAAGTAGACCACGTGAGAGCCTTTGCAATAAACTCCTCTATCTTTAGTTACTGATGATGAAGATGATGATCCTTCCGACTGTTTTCGGACATGGCGACCACTTCGACTCCTAATCAGTGGGGCGCTGCCAAATGAACAGTGCTTATAATTATAACTTCCATCTGTTTGCAGGCATCGGCGGCACCCGTTTCATCTCGTTCGAAGACCGCCACTGGCACAACGACTGCTTCATCTGCGCGCAGTGCAAGACCAGCCTCGTGGGCAAAGGATTCATCACCGACGGAGCCGACATCATCTGCCCCGAGTGCGCCAAACAAAAACTCATGTAAATACACATATCCATCAAACGAGGCAGTTTTCCAGTTCATAATATTGGCATGTCTGCCTGATTTATCGATCTTTCAAAGTCTATTGTTTTTTCTGACTAGAAAACTTACTCGGATTACTTTAACGCTTTCTGGCTCGACTTGGCATTCTAATTTCGTAAAGAGACAATGTTGTTTGTAATCTATATGATATTGCTTTTTTAAGAAATTAGAAAAGGAAGGAAAAATTTTAGAGATAGAAGCCGAATGCAAGTATGTTTAATGTTCGTGTACGTCGTATGCAGTGTGAAGCTTCAATCTTCAAGGTTTTCTTTTGTACTTCGACTCACTTTCCTGCACAAATAGAGCTTTCGTCACATATCGTTTTAGGATGATATTCGAGGAAAAGTTCTAGAATAAGACACTGCCTTGTTCCCGACTTTCGAATAAATGACAATCTGTTTATTATTTTTTGTACATGTTGGTAACAAGGCAGTGCTGACAACAGCACGATTGTAAACTTTTCTCTGTCTCGAAAAGCAATCGTGATTGATTTGTATTTTTTACGCTTGTGCAGTGAGACTAAGGTCCTTCCCACAGTCCTTCCGTTAGTAGCTAAGGCCCGAGAGTGGTGCGCGCTGTGACGTCACACGTCTCACACACACTCACACGACCTCGCCGACAATCATGAAGGTCAAATCTTTGTTACTTAGAAGCGTTGTTGACTCTATTTTTTTTAATACAAAAACACGAAAAATCACAAAAAAACTAAAGTGGATGCACAAACATGTAAAGTATTTAATTTCGCTTTTTTTCTACTCAAGTTTAAGGTGTTTATATATTTTGATTGTTTTAGTTAGACGCCATGTTTCTAGTGATTTAATCCACATCCTACTATTTATTAAACTATTTTTGTATTTATGTAAGTATATTTCATACGCTGATTGCCATAATTTCGCTTTGGCTGTTGTATTAGTCTTATAGATTATGTCAAATTACCTAGTGCGATTCACACGATGCCTTAGTAACATATCTAAGTCAATTTAAATATTCTTTTTGTTGTATTATGTTAATATTTATTATCACAATCATCATGAACCGGCATTGTTGCCAGATGTATAAGGGCCCATTTATTAATCACAATTTTTACAATACGACACAAATCAATGAAATGATGGAATGAAATAAATGTATCAATGACCACACTACAAGTTAGCGGTGATTGGTTGTTTTACTAATTAAAGTGTCAGTTGATTGGCTGAAAATTGAAGTGTTAACGCCAATCACGTCCACTTCCGGTTTATATGGTGTGGCCATAGTTGTCAATTTTAGTTCATTCTATTTTTGTGTCGTATTTTAGTTCGTAGTATTCAAAGGCCCTCTTAGATATTTTATATTTTCGAAGAAGCGTATTTTTAAGTGCTTGTCATTACTTAAAATCATAACATAGTTTTAAGGTATCTATTGACAAAGTAATGTATGTAACTGTAAGTATTTATTATATGAGAGTACGCTGTTAAATGGGGACGCGCCGGGGGTGTGATATGTCACTTAACTAATAAATACTAATTACTTGTCAATGTCGAATTTCTCTTTTTAATATTTTAAAATCTAATTCATAATATTGTCACTAAATGTTAAAAAGTTGACAAGTATTTAGTTGATAACGAATATTGAGATTGTAGCTTAGTGTTGCCATACACTACCGGCCGATTGCTTTTTAACATTATATTAAGTGACAAAAGTCATCTAGTTTTTACTAATAAATAAAAAAATAATTAATAAAAAATATTTTTGTTCTCGAATAAGAATCATGTGTTACAATAATGTAATTGAATTTATCGATATTTTTACATGGTTATATTAATGTTAGTTGTATAGAGAGGTTAGGTACCATCTGTGTTTTGCGTCGCGCCTGCGAAGGACCACGAAGTCTGGGGATCACTTTATAAGGGTTACTGTTAGAGGATAAATTATTCAAATGTTGAATAGTAATTTATAAATGTGTACACTTTTAAAATGCTTATCCGTGTGATCTGATCTAATTAAATATTTGTATCTATCCATAGATTGTATAAACTATGAAACTGAAATAAATGATTAAAACTCATTATTGTTGTTTGTTATTTCTATAGCACTGCCTGCATTGAACAAATATTTGAACTAGCTCGCCACCCTGCAGCTAACTTTTCCTGTGAGAAGGAATTTTCCTGCGGTAAAAGGTAGCCTATGTCCTTCCCTAAACTGCCTAATTCTACTTTATCTCTGTAAGTACCATGTTTTATCTAAATCGGTTCAGTGGTTTTGGCGCAATAGCGTGACAAAAAGAGTTTGAATGGATGAATTCGGAAATACTCGTTTATTTAATAAAATACCAATAATGAAATATTAGCTGTTGCTCATATGGACGAAAGTCCTTTTTTTATTTACCTACGCTTGTGTCGAAAAGGTACGACCAATCAAGCTTCACCGGACTAATTTGTACTACGTACACCTGAGTCGAGTAGCGTTTGGGCCCAAGCTCATGTTTCGGTCCATTCCTCTTTTATCGTTACTACACAGTAACGTACGCATAGAAATCCAACTAAATGTTTTTACTTTTGCATCTAATCAATTTTTTTTTGTTTAATTTTTATTTCCTTAGTATCCAATAATTTAATACTAACTACCAGGTCAAGTATAATTTACTAAAAGATCAAGTGTAATTTATACACCGGGAAAAATTGGTTGGTTACCAGTAAGTTTTGCAACAAGTGGTAGTACTCATGAAACTGGACAAGTTTCCCTTTCAAAACTTAAATTTAACTTGTCATACAAAGCAGCCGGTCACGTAACTGGAGTGTTTATTATTAATTTCAATCATAATAAATATCATCACTCATTCGTTCTTCCTCCGTCAGCTTCCAAAGCGCTTGTAATGTGAAGTGTAATTCTAATTGTTTTAAAATAGAATAAACAGTGAAATTAGTGACTGAACCAGTGTTTTTAAATTTATAGTCCATCCCCCTCACATAGACATTCAAATATCGAACATGGAGTTTATAAGAAAACTTGAATTATATTTGAGATTTCAACCTATATGTTCCTTGGGGAAAGTAGTTTGTTATTATATATACCACTATGTTGCGAATAAACAACCACTTAAATTAAACGGTGTATAAAAATAAATGAATAAGCTTATACAGCTACTTCAATTGAAGTAACGTGAAATTGTTCAATATACTACTTAAGGAAAATAAAAAAAGTATAACATTTTATGTATGTATATTCTTAATCCTAATTTATCACAATAATATAATAATTTTCAATACATTCCACGTAATATAAATTATAATTCGATTTTTGATAACACACAAAACCGGAATAGCAGTTTGTTTTAAAACGTATAATCTCGAGACATGTTTTATTGTAGTTCACTAGATTTAGATAAACTGAACTATTGGCGAGCAACAATAAAATTGAAAATATACAGAATTTAAATATATTTTTTTCCCATTCTTCAATCAGATATCTCATATAGCTTATTATTTGTGCATATTCCTATAAAATCTAAATACATTCATCAAACTTTAATTTAAAATAAATAACACAAATAATTTTTATTTTAAGGTTTTTTTATCCCTTATGGTAAGGGCAAAGGGTTCAAAGCCCATACAGCCTAGTTTGTAAGTTTTATTTCTTGTCACGGGATCATTGGTTCATTTCAATATTTATAATTATGTCTTCTGTCAGTGTCATGGATGGAGAATACACGTCATAGTTCCATTCTAGATTAGTTGACAGAATTTATTTCTTGCATGTTTCTATAGTGTTAGATACTCTTTGCTACCAACTAAACCGAGTACAGTCGTAACATAGAACACTTGCTACTCATCGTCGTATCAGTCTGTGCCAAAGTACTTCATCCCGAAGTGGTTGGGAGCCACCGGGTGTAGCTCCGAGGTGAGTATCTTCATCTTGGGCACGTAATCGACCACTGCCTGTACCGCGGCCGGCGTGCAGAACAAGTTTGATAGGATGATGCGTTCTTCTTTAACTCCGTGTTGGGTGAGGACGTTTACGGCCTGGAAATAAAGTCTTATTTTAAATACGCCCTTCGATGTGTTCAAATCGAATACAAAACCGAATTCCGACGAAAATTAAAAAAAAAATTCAAAATTCAAATATTTTATTCGAAGTAAGATTTTACAAATCACTTTTCAACGTCGAGGCGAGTTCACAATTTGGCTGTCTTCGCGAGACTCTGCTCCTACGAGACATTGCTCCAACAAAACATATAACCTAACCTAACCTACTGAACTTGTCGGGGTAGTGTTCTTTCGGAGCTTCCGGAGCAGTCTTGTCGGAACCGTTCAAATCGTCAGGTTTTAACATTCGCTAAAATTGCTTCTCCATTGGGAATCAGAAAGATAAATACATTATATTTTTTTACTATGTAAGTATACAAAGTTAAATTTAAATCTCGGGAGTCGCAGTAAAAATATATATAGAGTACAAACCAAACACATCAAATAAGTAAAAGCTTTTCTCCTACAGCCATCTAGCGGCGAATAGCTTAACTACAGCTGTAAAGAGCTTAGGCCCGCTTTATTATTTGGTATTCTATGGCTTAGGTTCACAACTGCCATCTAGTGGTGAGTAGCTAGTAACTAAATGGTAAAGAGGTTATTCTAAAAATTTTACGCTTAATTTGTAGAACCTTTAAGGTTAAAAGATTTTATACCTGTTTCACAGTGTTTCCAGTAGACATAATAGGGTACATAAGCAGGACTTGTCTCCTGGCGATGTCTTCAGGAAACTTGGCATACACAACATGGGCTTCATGTGTGTCTGTGTCACTTTCCACTAGGATCTTGCCGATGCGGATTGAACGGCAACAGTCACGGAGACCCTTAAATTGTGAAGTGAAAATAATTATTACTTAACTATTACTACCGAATTTTGGCGAACCTTTGTATCCACTAAAATAAAAACAATATATTTTATAATAAGCAAACAAACAGGACATTTACTTTACATTACTAGTTACAATGTAAAATCCCACAGTAGGCTATCATTTCTTAGTTTATAAGTTAACTAGCGACCCGCCCCGGCTCCGCACGGGAAAATGGTTATTGTGGGTTATCCTTAAGTATATTATGCATGTATTATAGATATAAACTTTCCTCTCGAATCACTCTATCTATTAAAAAAAACCGCATCAAAATCCGTTGCGTAGTTTTAAAGATTTAAGCATACATAGGGACATAGGGACAGAGAAAGCGACTTTGTTTTATACTATGTAGTGACATAAACAGTATGTCATAGGCAATAATTTCTTTCTAAAATTTGGACGAACCTGCTCCATAGCTTCTCCAGACCTCACGATAGACACGCCGCAGTTGCCCGCTCCGTACTTCAAGCCCTTATACAAGGCTCCAGTAGGGGTCAGCACTTCACAATCCGTGAATGGCAGCTTATTCAAACTCTCCTCGATCACGAGACGGATCAGACGGTCTGCGTAAAACTTGAAGTCACTTCTAGTTGTATTCCTGGAGATTGTACACAATATTTATAAGCTTAAGCCTTAGAGCCATATCTAAAAAAGTCCCATAATATTTGGCATTTAAAATTCTTTGTAATTTTTTTTATTAAGGTGCTCTACTATGCTAAGTGGCAGTTTTTTGCAATTTTGCGTATCTTTAACTACAGAGAGGTATAATAAATAAAGTTCTATACAGAGCGTCCCATGGCTATGCCACATGGAGGGAAAGTACCCTAAATATTATAGATAAAACATTTTAATGAAAGATGAGAGAGAAGAGATGTATTTGCCCTTTTTAATAATGCCAGTTTCAATGTAGTTTTGCTAGCTAGCAAAAACATATTCAGTGAATCGTTATTTATCGATAAACTACGGAACTGTAAAAGATTCCAGCAAGATGTCATTGTTCGTTATCAGCTCATTTAAGTCCCCACCGAGGGGCTCGAGCCTACCCAAGGTCAATTTTACTAATTAAACTAAACTACATAATATGATGACTACACATAATATATGTATATAAAAAAACCAACAGAATGTCCAAAAAAAGGACGAAAGTTAGCACGAGGTAACCTCACTTGTCCCGAAGAATAGTCTGCAACTCTTTGATGTTGTCATTGGAAGGCAGAAGCGTCAAGTTGTCACCAAATTGCTCTTTAATCTCTTCTGCATTCCAGGGTCTAATCTCATTCTCCATTATATCCATATTTTCCAAGGAATTCAAACAAAATGTATGGGAGGAAAACCAAAACAAGACAAGGCAGGCAGACGAGCAAAGCTTTTTTTTTTTTTTTTTTTGCTTATGGCACTAGTAAACTGTGTGCCAGTGTCGAGTTTCAATTTTTACAAAAGGTAGGGAAACTTATAATGAACAAAACGGAGAAATATTAAGGAAGGTAAGGAAAATGTAATTATTACATAAATATAAATTATGACATATAATAATTAAGTTATTTTTATGTACAATATATACATTACATAAGGATTAAATTTTTATGTTGTTAGACAAAATAAAAGATGACAATATATTACAGAATGCTAAAGGATACATAATGAGGCAAGATATACGGGTAGGAAGAGGGACACGTAGGGACTGGAGGGATTGGAGCAAACTAGTATGGTCGTAACGAGAGCAGGAAAAGAATAAATGATCCAAGTCTCCAACATCATCTCCACACTCACACAAATTATCCTGAATAATATGAAGTCTCGCGAGGTGAGAAGGAGTACAAACGTGTCCTAATCGCATGCGAGTGATGATAGAAGTTACTATTTTACTACATTTTAATTTGAAAAACCATGGTTTTACTGGAAGGGACGGTTGAATATTATGATAAGATTTCCCTTTTGACAGACCACTTACTGCCCAAAGACTATTCCAGGCGTCCTGGAGATATATCCTAGGCAGAGCGACCAAGTCATGGCAGAAAACAGTGTAAGGCACGATATCGCCATCTAGCACGGCTTCTCTCGCCAGCTGATCGGCCCTTTCATTACCCTTTATGCCACAATGGCTTGGAATCCAAGCAAGTGTCACAGAACAACCTCTTAGAGCGCATTCACGAAGTTTTTCCCGAATATCGAATATGACTGTATAAAACGGGTTCATTTTAAAAGGAAACATTTTGATTGTTTGCAAGGCACTTTTAGAATCTGTAAAAATAACCGTCTTTTTGAGACGCATCATCAAAATTAACTCTAATGCCTTTAAAAGCGCAAAGCATTCGCCAGTAAAAACTGAAGACTCGGGTGGTAGTTTAATTTTCTGAGTAATTTTATATTGTGCGTAATATATTCCCACTCCCACACTTTCTTTATTGGATGATTTTGATGCGTCAGTAAAAATATGGTTCCAACCTTCCCATTTTTTTTCATCAATCTTAGATAAAAAGTCAGTGTTAGCTCCAATATTATACTTATTTACATTTAGATCATAGCATATTTCTGGTGAAGTTAACAAACTTTCAAAGCTTGAAGAAAAAATTGGCAAATTTAAAGATCGGTGAATTTTAGACTGAATAGCTAGCATTTTTCTATAGCTTTTAACAAGGCAAGGTGTGGGTTTATGGCGCCAGTAGGGCGAAATGTTGATTTGTTCATGCAATGTATGAATTTTTTGAAGAAGAGGATGATTTGCAAAGTGCGTTATCTTAAAAATAAATCTATCACTCAAAAATTGTCTTCTTAAATGTAAAGGAGGCTCACAACATTCCACTTGGAGCGCGTTTATAGGGCTAGATCTCATGGCACCTGTTATTATTCTTAAAGATTTACTCTGAACAGAATCTAGTTTTTTAAAACCCATTATATTGCCACCTTGTAACAAAAATGTTCCATAGTCTAATATAGATCTAACAAGAGCATTATAAAAGAGTTTCATACAAAAGGGATGAGCCCCCCACCAAACACCTGAAAGGCACCTTATAATGTTTAAAACACGTTCGCACCTGGAAACTACATATTCGCAATGATGTTGACCAGTCATTTTGCTATCTAAGACAACTCCCAAAAACTTTGCATGATTAACTACTGGTAGAGGAAGACCATTGTATTTAACATGAATTATAGCAGGTAGTTTTCGTCTTCTACTAAATACTACCACAGAACTTTTTGATGTTGATAAATCTAACCCATTTTTATCTAACCAATGTTTTAGTAAGTCAAGAGATGAAGACAACGTATTACAAGCATTATCTATGGATACATCAGAAACATATAATAGCAAATCATCCGCATATTGTAAGATATTTGCTGAATTATTAATGGAGGATTCTAGGTCATATGTATAAATATTGTACAGAATCGGACTAAGAACGGAACCTTGTGGCAAACCTTTAAATACAGTACGGGTCATCCTAGTTGAATCATCTGACTTTAAAACAATGTATCTTTGTGATAGGAGGTTAAAAATAAAATTTACTATAAAGACTGGAACATTTAAATCTAAGAGCTTTTTTCTTAGAATCGAAATAATAACGTTATCATATGCAGCAGAAATATCTAAAAAGGCAGCAACTACAGAGTTATTACAAGTAAAGGCAAGCTGAATGTCAGTTATTAAAATACTAATATTATCTATGGTAGATTTTGATTTCCGAAAACCATATTGACTGTTAGTAAACAGTTTATTGTGTTCCATGTACCATTCCAGGCGATTTTTTACTAAATGTTCAGTTACTTTGGCCAGTACAGAAGGTAACGCGATAGGTCTATATGAGGCCTCATCATTTAAAGGTTTGTTGGGTTTTATTATTGGTAATATTTCCTGAGACTTCCATTCAGGTGGAATGTTACCAGATAACATCACGGAGTTTATCAACCTCAGAAAATAATTTAAAGCGTCATCCCCAAGGTGACTTAAAAATGAGTATGGGATGCCATCTTGACCAGGAGATGAATCTGTGACTTTTGACAAAACTCCTTTTAATTCGAATAGTGTAAAGGGCGACTCTAAAACTTTTATATTCCTAGGAACAGATAAAATTGTTGGAGGATAGTGATTTCTATCTGGAACAGAAGGTGGCGCTAATCTGTCAAGAAATGAATCTATTATATTTGAAGGCATTGTACGGAAAGAAGATACACTATTAAAAGCAGACCTGAATCGTTTTATTGAACTCCAAACCTGGGAAGGACACGTTGAGGGCGACAAAGATGTACAAAACGCTCTCCAGCCATCTTGTTTTTTTTCTCTAAGTAAAAGCTGGGTAGATTTTAAAACCTCCTTAAGCGTGTTGTAGTTGTCATCAGACATATCCTCAGCATACATTCTTTCAGCTACCTTTCTTTTCTGAACAGCATTAGAACATTGTTCATTCCACCATGGTGGTAAGGGTGCTCTACCAGAATAAGATTTTTTTGTTGGAAATAGATGATCAGCGGATTCGATCATACATCTTGTTAAAGCTTCGGATGCATCAGATTCATTGCCTTCAACAATATGCGGAAGATCATTAATTTTTGAGTCTACTAAATGTTTAAAGGCTACCCAGTCAACATTACGTAATTTATATTTTAGCCGGGGTTCACGGATTGGAGAAGATGGTGATCTGATGGGACATGTAATAATCAACGGAAAGTGATCACTACCATAGGTGTAAGGGTGAGGATACCAAGAATAAACGGACGCTAAGTCAGGGGTACATACTGATAGATCTACTGCACTTTTCTTTTCATTCGGTTTGGTACGACGAGTTGGAGCACCTGTATTTAAAAAACATAAATTGTTTGCGTCTAATATTTCTACCAATCTTTCTCCCTCACTATCAATAGCTTCACAACCCCAACTTGGATGGTGACAATTGAAATCACCAAGTACCAAGAACGGTCTGGATAAATTTTCGAATATGTGATTAACTTCATTGAGTACTTCGTGGTAGGGACGGGAAAGATATATAGAGACAATTGACAAATTATCTATCTTAAAACCTATCACATTAATATAATCACTAAAATTATAAGACGAAAAATCTAATTGCGTAAAAGAAACAGAGCTTTTAATGAGTACAGCTACACCGCCATACCCATCAGATCTGTCTTTCCGAAGACAGGTGTAACCAGAAATATTAAATAAAAATTCTGGTTTCAACCATGTCTCTGACAGAGCTATTATGTAAGGGTTGTATTTGTTTACTAAATAAATTAAATCAGACTTCTTGGGAAGTATACTTCTACAATTCCATTGTATCATTTTCGTATCCATTATGGGAAACGTTAGATATTTTCAAGATATCGGTAATAGCGGCAACGTGGGACGGTTTAAAAAGATTAGATTGTAAGAGAGTGGTAATAAGCGTAAGTAAAGTATCTAATACTGACGTATTCGGTTCTGTTTCTTTTGAGGGTAAAGCACATCCATTTGAAGGTGTAGGCACCTCAAACTCTTTTAGAAGAGCATTGTGAGCAGCTCTATCATAACCGCTCTGAAATTTAGAAGGAGAACGAGGTTTCGTAAAAACAGTTTTTTTATAGGATGTACGCAAAGGAATAGGACTGGATGATGGATTGACATTCAAGGGCTTATTTGTTTCTACAGGATTTGATATTAAAACATCAGCGTATGACTTGGAAGCAGGAGGGAGAAGCTTGCTGGCTTCGGCATAAGAGATGCAGCTGTGGGCCATTCTCGTTTTAATTTCTTTTTGGCGGGAAAACTCAGGGCATGATTTACTAGTTGCATAATGATATCCACCACACATAATGCAAGACGCAGAGTCTTCATCTCTTGCACAGGATTCACCTAGGTGACCTCCTCCGCACTTATAACATCGTGGTGTAGATGAACGACACAATGCCTTAGTATGCCCATACCTACAGCACCTAAAACATTGTATAGTTGGATAAGTGTAGATTTCCACTGGTAAGGCATTGTAACACATATAAATTCTTTTAGGCAGAACTTGGCCATCAAATGTCACAACAATTGACTGAGAAGGTTTCCACGAAGAAATACCGTTAACCTGCACTTTATAATTCAACCGTCTGATTTTCAATATTTTCCCACAACCAATGGGAGTGGAAATGTTTTCCATAATGTCGTCATCACTCCAATCAGCTGGTATTCCCCGGACTAAGCCCATTCTGGTAATATTAAAAGTTGGAATGGTTGCTTTGAACTTATTTGCAACTAAGAGGTCGTTTTGTAAAAAATCATTTGCATCCTTATAATTTGAAAAAGCAACCGCACAACGATTCCTTCCAATCCTCTTTACACTTCCTGGAACGATATTTTCAAATTTATTTTTTTTGAGAAAATTTCCGAACGTGATGGGGTGCAGAATAGTCCCATCAGTTGGGGAATTTTCCACTCGTTGTACGTGGATTAAGTATGGTGAAATATCCGACTGTAAGTACTCCTTACGACCCACCTGGCGAGTTTCCGTTTGTTTAATCGACTCAGATATATTATGTGAGGGATCAACAGAGCAATGAGATGTTTGAGGCTGAGGCTGGGGCTGAGGCTGAGGCTGAGGCTGAGGTTTGGTAAAAATATTTTGTTGCTGAGACATTTCCGGAATAGTTTTTTTTAATAGGATTACATTATCAGAAACATTATTTGTGTCACAATTGCAATAATTCTTGCTAAGTGTTTGACCACCTTTTAATTTGCTTTTCCTGCGTTTCGTGCATTGGCGGCAAATTTTAATGAAACTTGTCCGTTTCCTTCCAGTTCCCGCTTCGTCAGTTTTCGATGAGATAGAACCATCTGTATCCATCTTGCTATCCGTATCTAGCTTGTTATCATTTGAAATAATTACGATTGACGACCCCACAGGGAGATTCAAGCCAAGTTGGCTTGGATCCCCCCGATTTTCATCGGGGGGCTCTTCCATACAAATTTTCCCGTGTCTACAATATGTACAAAAACTTACCTACAGCTGGAGAATAATATACACAAAGTAAAATATATACACTGAATACACAAATTATATACAGTTTCACACTTTCCTTACTCTTTTTAACTACAAAAAATAAATTTGAAATTCCCAAAAGCAAAATACAACCACCCCTCGCGAAGTTTCCCGCGCTTTCGAGCAAAGCTTTTCTTTTTTTTATTTAGAAACGTCAATGTCAACGACTGACTGACGGACCGACTGGACTGATGGTTTCGTTCGGAAATATTGTTTCCAGCTTTGGTTACTAGCAAGATTTCACTCCGCTGCGCGCTCTTCAGCGAAAACGATGAAGGAATCCAAAAGGAAGAATGGAAATATTTTTCTAGTATTTTGTTCTATCTGAGGATCTGAGTACAATGCGCGCAGCCAAAGATGAGACCTGTCAGATGCTAAAGAGGGGACTTTGCGCTGGTAGATACAGTCGCGCGTGCTCAAAATAGTTAAACTAAAATATGAGATCGGATTAATAAGATATTTATTGAATTTCAAAATCGCTTTTATCGCTGTATCTACTGCGCAGATATAACCGTGGTCCGTCACGTGATCAACCACGTGATCCGTCAAGTCTCATCTTTGGTTGCGCGCATTGTACTTAGTGTGGGTTTTCTAAATGAACTAAATGTGCTTTACTAGGTTTTATAAAAATCAAATAAATAATCGAGATTTTGTATGGTATTGAAACTGTGCCATCTATTGACGAATAGCTGAACCAATTACACCGCAAAAAAAAAATTCCATAAAATTTTTATTTATTTGTCACTAATATTATCACTTTTTCATTTTTCGAACACGTCAGCTTGAAGAGCTTGAACATTACTGGAACAGCAGTGGCGACTAAAAAGGCAAGAGTGCCATATAAATTCTGATTCAGCTACTCACCAATAGATGGCGTAGTTTGAACTCTGCGGTTGTTGAGGAAAAATAGTTTTATATGTATACTTACTATATTTGATTATGGTTAAAATTTGATACTGAAATAATGTTAACCTTTGACTTCCTGGACGTGAGTATATCATCATTTATTCAGTAAAATTATTCAAAAGTTTTTCTTGTCCTATAATCGATGACTTTGTTAAATTTTTATCTTAGTTCAGAGTTACCTTGACTTAATTAATTATCCTAATTGGCCACTGTACATTTGCCTTTGAGAGCGTCCTTTATTCCAAAGCAGTAAAGGCGAAATTAGCAAAGCAGCTATATTTCTAAAATTTTACTTTTACTATTGCTCGAACACAAGCAGATAACAAGCAGATATCCTCCTGGGCATGCTCAAGATCAAGTAGTCCAACATTTCTTGTGGCGGCCTATCCCACTCCTCGACAGCGGCTTCCCTTAACTCCTGAATTGTCTGTGGAGAGGTGGCTGACGGTTCCAGACAGCTCGTTTCAGCGCATCCCAAGCATGCTCTGTCGGATTTAAGTCTGGAAAGCCAGCAGGCCAATCCAATCTTGACATGTTATATTCGCGGAGCAGCATTGCGTTGAGCTCGATGTGCAGGCGCATTATCATCGACCAGTACGAACCGGTGCCCATGATTTATACTGAATGGTCTGACGATGCTATCGATAGCGACTGTTTGGTACATAGCTGCTGTCATGGGACCCTGATAAATAAGGGATCAACGCCAAAGCAATCCAAAGCATAGCTCCAATCATTATTCCACCCCAAAATGACACCGATATCCCGCCTTGCTGAACTGTTCCTGTGGCAGTTCTTTGCCTTTGCCGAAGCCAACACAGCAGCAGCAGCTATGTTATGTTAGCATCTATAAAATACGTACGTAGAACGAAGACGTAAATTCGCTAAACATGAAATTACACTCCGCCGCGCCCCTCAAACAAAGTTTAGAAGTACGATTTATATTTCAAGTTATTGTTTCTTAATTTATTTGATTCGTAATTTTTTTTCATAATAGACTCGGTACCTATCTGTGAAAACCAAACCATTCGCATATATATATGTTAATATTATTAAGAAGAGGTGATATAATAAAATAAAACAATAAATGTATTATACGCATTATCGCTTTATTTGCCCAGAAAATACAAATTAATGATTGCAAGAATAATTCCACTCTTTATCTGTAGTAGGTAATAATGAACATCTGACACTAATTCTACAATTAGTTTGTTGAAAATTCTGTAATTATGTAATCCACAAAAAGTTCACAAAAATATATTTATAAAATATTTTTATAAATATGGAACAATAACCGCTAATTCGATCTAGGCAGAAACAGTTGTAAATGCGAAAAAAAATAAAGAACAAAAATAAATGCCAGTCAAGTTCTATAACATTATGATTTGAGAACAGGAATAGAAACATCAGAACAGCTGTTTTGTACAAACATAACAGTAGAAAGAAAAAAGGTATAGGTGTAGTACAATGGTTATACAAAAAAAAATACGGTTAATACAAGAACGCAAAACAGTCCTTCGTCTGTTGCCCTTACAACAGTCTTAAATAAAAACATTTTAAACTTACGATTTAAAAAAAATATTGTTGTAAAACGTACAAAAGGCTCGGGAACATTTTCGAACGCCCCTTTTACAAAATAATAAAAAATAATAACCGCCCATGATACCTAAGATAAACCCATGACAAAATGATCTATCAATATTATAAAAAAGTAAGCAACAACTCACAGTAAGAGCAAATATAAAATAAACGACAGTGTTGGCGTCACACTTTAGTGCGCTAAACTTTTTCGATCATGACCGAACAAACAAGTAAACACAGTTTAAACGCGTGTTTAACACGAATGCTTCATTAAACACTCGGAGTTACCCGTTATGCCACCTGACACACAGTTTAGGTGTTCAATGGAGCAACATCCCTAAAATCTAGTATGAAAATACATACAAGGTTTTTAGACACGCGTTCTACATGAGTTCAACTTTTTTGTGGTAATACAGATTTTCTCTTGTCGGGTCATATGTCTGATCTTTCTGGGGCTGTAGAAAACAGCCAAATAATGGCTAATTAAAAATTTCATTGGTGACAAACAATTTTCAAAATAATTTAAGGTTTTTTGCAACAAAGGAATTAGTGTTTAGATAACCAAAAGGTAATTTGCTTGATTAACGTGGGTGGACTGAACAATATTTAACAGCATATTATTTATTATTTCTATTATTTGAACAACCTACCGTATAATTGTGACTTTTCTAACTGGTGTAATCGGTTTATGGCCTGTATAAACAATGAACAATCCGAGAATCCGACAAGGATCTAAATGGACGCGCCGAAAAAGGAACTATTTCCGCCGCCGCCATTTAAGGCCCCCGCCTACAGGTGCTAAGTGGCGCCGCCACCCTTTAAAAAATACTAACTCGAAAATTAATCAATATTTCATAAAATTAATCAATATTTCAAAAAATTAATCAATATTTCAAAAAAATAATCAATATTTCAAAAAATTAATCAATATTTCAAAAAAATAATCAATATTTCAAAAATCTAGAACGGCCACTTTCCGCAATTTTTCCATCTACAAAACTACTAGCGAGATATAATAAATAAAGTTAATGGCTTCTATATATCCTACAGAACAACGTCTCGTTCCTCGCCGTTCTAGATTTTTGAAATATTGATTACTAGCTGCCCCGCCCGCGGCTACGCTCGCGTTTTTTTTTTTCGACTTTTCCCTGTACCATTTCTATCTCTGTAATAAAATTTAATTAAAACTTTTTGCCCACTCTACCATTTTTCCCGTGGGAATAAAGTTTTTTCCCCCGGTAAATGGTAGCCTTTACCCATGCCCAAAATGTTTTACACCCCTGTACCAAGTTTCATCGAAAATTTCCGCCCGCCCTTCAAATTTTCCCGTGGGAATGAGGCATTTTACCGCACTATAACTTAGCCTTAATCCATCCCTAAGATCTATTCTATATCTGTACCAAGTTCCACCAAAACTTCCCGCGCGACTTACCTTTTTCCCGTGGGAGGTGACCTTTATACATCCCCAGGGTCTATTTTATCTCTGTACCAAGTTTCGTCAAAAAAATCCACTCGCGCTGCCATTTTTCCCGTAGGAGTGAGGAGTTTTCCCGCGGTAAAAGGTAGCTTATATGCATCTCCAAGGTCTATTCTATCATACCCCAAGCTCAGATTGGTGATACCAAGTTTCATCAAGTTTCCGCCCCACGGCTCTACCCGCGCTTACTGTCATTCCCGTGAGAATAAGGTATTTTCCCGAGGTAAAAAGTAGCCTATGTCCGTCCCCAAAGTCTATTCTATCTCCATACCAAGTTTCATCAAAATCGGTTCAGTGGTTTTGGCGTGAAAGCGTAACAGACAGACCGAGTTACTTTCTCATTTATAATATTAGTAGGGATTTTTCGAGTTATTATTTTTTAAAGGGTGGGGGCGCCACTTAGCTCCTGTAAGCCCTTTAAACTTCATTTTAACAGTCTCTTTCTCGGCCACGGTCATATAAATTCTAGTCGGAAATATTCCTTAGGGTATAATACAACAAATAATGTTTGTCATATTATTATAGGTCTCAATTGCACGTAATTTTTAATTGCACACATAGTCAAAACTTATATTTGGTCAAATATTTTTCTTGTTGAGCCTATCTGGCGTTTTTTACCATACCAAGATATATTCAGTTTATTCATTTCTTTTTTGTTTGCGAAGATTGTTGAAGCAACATCATGTTTACTATGTTCTTACATTTCCTTTGAGAAATACAATGTCAAAACCTTTTACACCATTTATACGGATACTAGAAAAATTGACTTGAGCTACTACTCTACAAAACGAATTCCTCTTGAAGTAGGTAGTTGATTTAATTTTACAAACTAACAATGTCATTCGATTTATTCTCGAATATTCGACCTATTACTGGATGGATTAAAATTTCAACAATAGATAATATTATCATATCATTTGAATACTTAATGATACATGGTAACAGATATTCGCGAAATGCAGTTAAATGTTTCTAAGATTGTGTACCCGTTAGTAACTTTGAAATCAATGTAAAAAAATTCAGTTAGACGCTATTTGAGCCGAAATTTCAGGTTAAATTGTGTCTAAGTCTAGTCTAAATCTAGATTTTAACGGATCGCGAATGTTGACAAAAGCCAAGCGTTTAAGTAAACGCGTTTCACGAAAGTTGATAATGTAAACAAAGAAGCATGCATTAATCTTGCCATCTCTTTCACTCTTACGGCGACAAGGCGGCGGTACCACTCTGTTTACATCTACCATCCCCGCGGTTCTAATTTCAATAGGCGCTCGACAATACTTCTCAAATGGCCCCGCATTCGAGAGCATGTCTGGTTACATTAATTTGAACTCTCATTCATGCCCTGCACAGGACAAACTTACATAAATTTAATCTAAAAATGGAAACTATCATACGAAGATGAAAGTACCCTACCAGCCCCTATAACCCGTCCATTTCACATTGTTTAATATTGCTTATTCCACTAGCAGGAATTACATTGTCTTACACTTTGTGCGCTTGTTTCACAAGCAGACCAAAGTATTAAGTAACTAGATCTAAGACCGATGGTCAAGCGAAACCATAACTACTATACAGGTATAACTACCCATTTACAAAATAAATTACTTTAAAAAAATCACTCGCTTTTTAAGTAATAAATACGACAAACAACAACATAGATACTTTTACACAGGAGATATGCAGAACTTTGCAATTTAGGAGGTGCCATAACAGATAGGCTTATTGTTATAACCAAAGTCAACTCAACATGTGTTTACATAATGCAAGTAACTGGCGCAAGTGGCCGACCCGCTCGCTTGCATGTGTTCTTAGTAACTTAACACAGCAATCCTACACAATTCGAGGCGTAACTTATTTACTTGTCTTTCACATTTTCAAAACAATCCATGGGCCATATCACATAACCCACACGTCTAAGAGTTGCTAGAGAACAACTTCATTTGTACAGTAAGAAAACTAAGCACTCTACTGAACAACTTCTGAAACTAATGTCAACAATATTTTCTGTTAGCTAGACTTCCTATTCTTCTAACTTTCTATACTATCCTACTTATTCTAGCACAACTTAGTTTAACAACTGATGACGTACAGAATAATCACAGAAGAATTTTTGCTCTTGTTCCTTATATCCTACTTGCCTTTGGTTACGGGACTTGTACGAAATATACCGACATAATACTCCATTTTTTAAAGATTAGAAATTAGATATCCCTTAGTCAAATGAATAATAATAATATGGCTTCTGTCAGTGACGACAATTCTGTCAGTATCAGGGTTGGAAAATACACATGGTTTACAAAAATCTGTATCGTTTTGCACAATCTAAAACAGAAAAGACAATACAATTTTAGTACCGACTGATATAATTTGTTGTATGTATTGAAGTTTTAAACTTTACAAAATAGTTAATGAAATTTTTTCGCTCTCCAAATATTAATATAATTAAAAACCTAATTCTAATCTTAAAAAACGAAGCATAATCAGCAGCTTACACTTAATAATAAGTACTGTGAAGTTTTTAAGAAACGCATTTTGAAGTAAGTGTAAAATAACTAGCAGGACGTAACCGTTGTACTTTGTTAGAGGTCCATAGTCAAATTTGTTCTACGTTTATTCTGTATGTCTCATTCAAACATTTATTCGTAGTATTTATTTGTTCCGCCCTCCTAAATGTTTAGTGTGTCGTTGACATAAACCCATATAAAAGCATCAGTGGACGCGAAGAGCGCTTTCACTAGAACAGCGTTAAAGCAGCGGAAAAGCTGGGGGATCCTTTACACTAATCCGGTGCAACTTAGTCTTAAATTTCTATTTGTAGATTTTTTTATACGTTGATATTTTCATTAAAATGATAAAGACTTTTCACAAGGAACACTGATAAATGCTTTTGGCCTTCTAATAAAATGGTATATTTATTTTATTACCTATATTTTTGATTTTCCCAATTTTATCCCGTTCATGGCAAACATACATGTGAACAACACATCCAGTCACAAAGAATGCATTTCTGGATGTTGGTAGTGTCTTTATAAACATACATACAGACTTTGATTATCATACAGACATACAAGATACTACAGAAATAATAACAATCTAGTTTGGAGTCAGATGGCCGTGCGATCTCGCAGTTTTATTGTCATTTCCCGTACTTTGGGGATTAGTGTAAAGCACCCTATAAATCTGTACAATCTAGCATGGAATGTATTATGTGAATGCGCTCTTTCCCGCCTAAGTAGCTTCGATAGGAGACTTCCACATCGTCATATTCATTCACAGACTGCCTGATACAAACATTTAATTATTGTGATTTTTGTGAAAATGGAAATAAAAATCCATTGCCTCGCGCCAGTCTTGTTTTCTTTGTAGGTGCGTTGAAACCAGTTCGAATTCCGCGCGAGTACAGCAGGCAAGTCCATCTAAACGAAGCTCAATCATAACCTGTACATATACCTAGACATATCACAATCTAGCAGACTAGTGGGCCGTGACGCCGTTCCTTTGTCGGAGCCCGTTCATTGCGGCAGTCTTCTTCTCCATTGAAATGTCCGGCAGTGGCTCGGATTTGGCTTTTTTGCCGCCTGAAAAGAGGAAAAAAGCTTTAGTCAGCTGATTGGGAAGTAAAAACTCATTGGTCAGCTATATTGGGTAGCCATAGGAGGTCTAGTGGCTAGTTCAATTACGTATTAACTTAACGGGAAAAGTCATATCATCTGTCTTTTACCTTTGGGAGCGAGGTAGGCCTTATAGAAGAACTAGGCGAACAGGACGAAGTAGGAGAAGTACATAGCCATAGACAGCTTGATGTTGATCTGATTAATGCCGCAGGTGTAGAGAGGCTTAAAGTGAAACAAATATGAATGAAAGAAAGGAAGTATCATCTGTCTCTTACCTTTGGGAGCGAGGTAGGCCTTATAGAAGAACTGGGCGAACAGAACGAAGTAAGAGAAGTACATAGCCATCGACAGCTTGATGTTGATCTGGCTGATGCCGCAGGTGTAGAGAGGCTTAAAGTGAAACAAATATTGATGAAAGACGTAAAGTATCATCTGTCTCTTACCTTTGGGAGCGAGGTAGGCCTTATAGAAGAACTGGGCGAACAGGACGAAGTAAGAGAAGTACATAGCCATCGACAGCTAGATGTTGATCTGATTAATGCCGCAGGTGTAGAGAGGCTTAAAGTGAAACAAATATGAATGAAAGAAAGGAAGTATCATCTGTCTCTTACCTTTGGGAGCGAGGTAGGCCTTATAGAAGAACTGGGCGAACAGGACGAAGTAAGAGAAGTACATAGCCATCGACAGCTTGATGTTGATCTGGCTGATGCCGCAGGTGTTGGGGGGGGCGGAGACGAGGTAGTTGTGCGCCCAGATGTTGATAAAACAGCCGACGATCATCTGCGTCAGCTGAAGCAGCGTGATTGACATCGCCATCAGCTTCGGCGGGTACTTGCCCATGCTTACTAACGCGAAGTACGTGTACATTACACTGGAAAGAGAGAGAAGGTTGATTTAATCATACTATCATATCATACTTATTACTTATCACTACATACATAGTATAAAACAAAGTCGCTGTCTCTGTCCCTATGTCCCTATGTATGCTTAAATCTTTATAACTACGCAACGGATTTTGATGCGTTTTTTTTATAGATAGAGTGATTCAAGAGGAAGGTTTATATGTATAATACATGCATAATATACTTAAGAATAACCCACAATAACCATTTTCCCGTGCGGAGCCGGGGCGGGTCGCTACTTAATGAATAAACTCAAAAACTACTGAACCGATTTCAAAAATTCTTTCACCATTAGAAAGCTACATTCATCCTGAGTAACATAGGCTACCTTTTACCGCGGGAAAATGCCTCATTCCCACGCGAAAAACTGTTAACGCTAACTGTTAAAGCTAGTAACTAAATAAGTCAAGTCAAAGAGAGAGAGCTTAGAAGAAGCTAGTTCGACAGTTGAAGCTATTAATCATGATGGAATTCATTAAATTGAACACAGTGATAGCACTGTATTAGGAGAGTTCGCTCTTCTAAAAACTAAATTTAAAATCAAAACTTGCAATCAATCACACGAGTCTTAACTTGCAGTTGGAATCGTGGGGAAGGACATTTTTATTCCGAAAAGTCTCCAGTTTATTTACATAATGGACATCCCATGCCTTAGTATACAAGAAAAGGTAAATGTTTATATTTAGTCATCGGAGAATATCATTAGCCAACTTAAAATATGACATAATTATACACCAAACGATAGACGTAAGTATGTACGGTCACGTTCATAAGTCCAGTCATATCATGGCATCTATATACTTTGAACTAACTTTCTTTTCAAAAGCATTGACTGTCATTTGAAGTAAAATATTGAGTCATTTACACTGTATACGTACGTAAGTAACACACAAAAAAAAAATTACAAGCCTTTCGGAAATAAGTTATTTGTAAGTATAAAAACACGTGATATGACTGCACTTATGAACTTGACTGTACTATGTAGTATGTGGAAGTGAAGTCACAAACACCAATTTTGAAAGTCAGACTGTCTTGATTTACATAATTTGTAACAGAAATAGACCAACAAATTGTTGTATTTAAACATAAGACAAAAACTCGTTTGAATCATACAAAGATATCGTCTCTACATAGGTATTTTGTATTCGTAATTTTTTGCTTTCTCAAGACTACCTTTAAATTGCATGTCCGACCTTGCACATCGAAACCTTGATAGGAGCGATGGAAAAAATTGATTCGATTGCATTTATCAACAAGAAAAAATCGGAAGGAACTATCAAGGAAAAACTATAAAGTAAATAAACGACTGTTTCCGATACCACTTTGATGACTAAGTGCATACAATTCATAAAATTCATCAGAATGATAAAAGGAGAATCTATAGGTAATATTCAAATGTACAATACGTTCGGTCTTCTACCAACATCGTTTTCAGCTAAACTTGTTAATAAATATAACACATTAAAAAAATCTGTTTTGTTTGAAATAAATTAATGTTGGGACTTAGGACTTCTCGTCTCTTACTCTGAAAGCTGATAATTATAACTATGTATTCGTTATTTACTACTACATTTAGACAATAAGTTGAATTGTGAATACTTGTATTATTAGAAAACCATTGTGTTCATATTTCTGTATGTTTATTTTTGTGTGTTTCTCCAATGAACCTATGGACATGTTTTTGTGTCGTAATAAAGTAGGCTAACGGGGCTGACGAATAAATTACCAACATCTTGAAATTTCAACAGCCTTGCAGAGGCCGCATCAGTTCATTCACTCGCCGCATTATATTCCATACAAATTAATAGCTAGTTCAACTTGGATGGTGCCATAAACCTTGGCATTTCCTAAAGTGGCTATTAAAGGGCAGCGCCGAAATTTCACCATATTTATTACCATAAGCGCAGAGGAGGACATCCGTTTTCTTAAAATAGGTATTTAATTATAACCTACAATAAAGTTGGATCCATACATTTGTTTCCTTATTGTAATTTTCTTTCCAACATCATAATACAATGTTTCAAACAATATAAATAAAGTAAGAAAGTAGTAGTATCTCGTACTAGTAACTAAGTAATACTACTATAAGTGTTACTTACTTAAATATTCTGTGTTGACAAGTCGACTTTGCGAGTTGCGACATAAAAGCATAGGAAAAGTCATGGACCGGGTTGGTCGCACAGGACCGAGAACGGTGGAGCAAAAAGCAATAATTTTGAATATAGGTAAAATTAATTCAGGCATCATCACGTTACTAGTGCAAAAAAATATAAGTGCAGTTTTCTTACTGTACTACTTGGCCTCATTCCAGACGCACAAATCAATCAGCACAATTGGAGATTTCCCTTTTCAAGAATAGCACAATTTGCTTACGCTTGGGAGTTCACAATGAAACAATACCATAGTTTGTAACTGCGTTCAAAACATTATTCAAAATTATGAATCATGTACAATATACAATTTTATTACTAGGTGTAAACCTTGGCATTTTCAATACTTTAATATTTTGAAATCACTCGTATTTTCAAATCTAATTTTAACTAATTTATTTAAGTTTTATTTTATAAAATTGTTTGTCTTGATTAGGTTAGATTTTTATAATAGCACAATCAGGAATGCGTATAAAGGTATGAAAATTTTAATGAGCGCTTTTTACTGTTAGAAAAATATAACACCACAGCGACAGTCGAATACCAAATACTAGTTTACTGCCACTTGCTACGGAAATAACCAAAACTGGTTCTATTTTGTTTACTAAATGTTATTTGTTCTATATACATACATACATACCTACGTGTGTTATTTTTAAAGCAGCAATTTTCCGTGTGTGGTATATTAGGTAAAAATATAGGTAGCAAAACTACATACTATATTAATTTAATAGAGGTACTTGTAAACAAATTATTGAAGTTTCAAATTATCTCTTTGGAATAGGTACATCATTCAGTGACTAGAGTCAATTTGATTTGGCATTATAGAGGTATTTCTCGTATTTGCATATCACATTTTTTCCCGTGTTAATTGTTCAATGGAATTTAACAACCCTTTTACAATCAATAGTCAAATTAGTCAAGCTTTAAAAAAAGGATAACCTTTTAGATACATAATTGTACATGATTTATGTATGTACTTATATTTCTTACTTTTGTACGCCGTTAGGCAGAGCACAATCGGACTTTAATTGCTGTAACAACTGTGTATTTTACTTTTACTTGTGCCTTACAAATAATAAATGATTTATGATTTATTTTATGATTTATGATTAGACAGTGTATAAGTTAGTTCACGAATGAAAGCATGGACTTCTGCAATCAGCGACATAATTAAAATAAATAGCAACCCTAGCTCCGTTACAATAAATAAACGTGCAATGGATTACACGCTTTATGTCAGATACGCAAAATGTCAGACACGCAGATTGTCAGGTTAGTGAAACTGTACGCGAAATGTCATATACGCTAAATGTCACAAACGCAAAATGACAAATACGCAGAAAGTCAAAAACGCAGAATGTCAGAAACTCAGAATGTCAAATACGCAAAATGTCATGAAATGAACGATAGGCAGGAAGAAATTAATAAAACATTTTCTGTTCACATTAATTATAATTTCATTTGAAAACACGATCAAATAGGTATAAATAATCATCAAAATTTTTGGGACGAGTATTATAAACAGAAGTTGTCATGATAAAATCTATTACACAAATTTATCAAAAACAATGCAAAAATATTCCTGACTGCAGTTATTATTTAATAAGTGGAAATTGTCAAGTATATATCAGATAAATTCAACGTCGATATGCAAAAAGTGCATTATTATAGATAAAATTATTTGATGCTTTGTTTGTGACTAAAGTTGTTTGCGACTACGTTTAGAACATGAATGAGCTAATAATATATCCTCTATGCTATTCTTATAAAAATAATATAGTAGGATCTCTGCCTATGGCACTTTACGTATCTGACGGCCTCGTAGCGTAGCCTAATAAGTTAGTAGGTAGTACGCCTGCCTTCGAAGCACACAGTCGCAGGTTCGAATCCCGCCCAGGGCAAACATTCGTGTGATGGGCACTTGTGTTTGCCTTGTGTCTGGATGTTGTATATTTATTTATATATGTATGTATATCAGCTGTCTGACACCCATAGATGTCCCTACATATTATTATTATTAATTTAAGCTACCAAAGAAAGGAAACAAAAATAAATATGACGTAAATAGTACTTACAATTTAGCCCCATTATCGACACCTAACATCAATACCTATGCATAAAGTATTACTATCTATTATTATTATTGTAATCAACTGTGGGCTACCATTCTAGTGAATTTCCAGCCTATACAATAAAAACAATCAAATCTTTCGTAAACGTATAGATGACTTTTTGCGTATCTGACATTCTGAGTATGACATTTTGCGAATCTGACTTTTTGAGTTTCTGGCATTTGCGAATTCTGACAATCTGCGTGTCAGGATTCACGAACAACAAAAACACGAAGTTGCTGCCTCCCTTTCTATCGCATATCGCGCCTATCTACTAACACGTTAAGTTCCCTTTTAAAACGTGCTAAAACCTAAACTGCGGACACACGCCTGTCACAGCTGTTGAATCTGAATTTCTTTTATCGCCGATATTATGGCCGATCAGCGAATTCCGGAAACCTTTTAAATTTACTTTTTAAACTTTCACGGTTGTTTTCATAACTATTAAGATTGTTTTGTGTGAGTGCCCGATAGTAGCCTGCAAGTTCTCTTCAGTCGTCCCGTGATCATGATGCATGCAACTGCATCGAAATATCGGACACTCATACAAAAGAAATACCACGGTAAATATCCCGTTTTAAATCTTAACCTTTTAAATTGTTTTGTCTCATTAAGCTAAGCACTCCAGACGTTCCATTTATAGCGTTGACGATACATTAACTCTGCAGTCTGTATCCTTGTTTCAAGATAAAGGCCAAGGTTTTCCACGTAACCGATTAATTACACACGGCCGAGCCGATTACAGCACAGCACTCACTGGAACCGGTTACCAGCAGGTGCGTGCGGAAACCACCGGTCTTGATACCGGTAAATCATTCTAAATTGACCCATCAAACTATAAAGTGATCGATGATTGTTCGCGATGTCCTGTCAGCATTAAGACACCCCCCACACTAGCTGAATGTAGGCTAACTTTTACCGCAGGGAAATACCTACCTCATTCCCACGGGAAAAGCTATTAACGCGTATAATAATAAATAAATAAAGTTATTAAGTATAATTCTGTAGTTGTTTGACAGGCTCAGGTTGTGCTCAGATCGAGATAACTTTTGTGGACAGCTGATAATAAATATACAGCATGCGTTTACGAATCCATTTTCATATAGCCAACGCCTTGGCACATTTTCAAACACATACACAAGTATTGCGAGAAATGCTATTTCATACTAACCTAGTTCATTAAAAAACTTTCAGATCTCAATCGAACTGGGTAATAATAGTTTTCCCTCTTAGGGTCAGAGGCTATCGAACGAAAGTGATTTGCATATCGAACGGCCTTCTAATTTTAGACAACAAAAATAAATCGTCGATATAAATAAACAAGCCCGAAATAACAGAATACATAAATAAAATTTACGACTCATTGAATTACAAACTGGATTTTTAACGAGCGCCTGAAAATTCTTCACGTAATACGAAATATACGCAAGTAACTAACTACGTACATAGTATACAAAAGGACATTGAACTTGTACGTAAGTTAAGTGAGGAAACGAAAGGGCATTAGCTTAGAATTTGAAAACAAATCGTTAACCTCCAAACTGATTCCCAAGGTTTATTCGTCATAGTTAAATTGATTAAACTGAAGTGACGACAGTTGAAAGTTCTGTAAGTACCGTTCATCGTATTGTGGTTCTTGAGTGGCGACCGCACGCCGCCGCCGGAGGCTTAGGCATTTCCTTCAAAGGGTGACGATCAGCACCCGTAACATGCAGTGCTATGACAAAAGTTTGTCGCGCGAGAAACCCGCCATAATGAAATATCCTCCAATAGGATAAGAGAATACGCACGACAAAATTATGTCTGTCACGCGTGGATCCGGCATGTTAGAGGGGGTGAGGGATTTGGGAACCCGCTAAATGAACAAGGACCGATTGATGTGGAGTTCTTTAGGCGTCTAATGGCTAAAATGTTTATGACAATCATGAGGCGCGGAATGCATAAGTGCTATTTCAAAAGTATGTATAAGGAACACTCCTTTAAAAATCGTCGATCTATTACAGAAATACAATACGAGAATATTTCAATATTCAAGTCTGTGACCAATCGGGTATCTCCTATTTTTTTTTTTGTTAAATAAGAAATGCAGTAAACTTTCTATCTAGGTATATCTATTAATAATGTAGCGTAATAGAAAAAAAAGTAAAATCAACAATTCTGTTTCTTAGCTTATGTTTCTTATTATAGTTTCTAAGTATGATGCTCTATTAAACTTATGTAATAATATGCATGTTACAGATTTACTCTTAACTATACTAACTATATTTACGATTTACTCCTAATCATCAATATTAGCGGTTATATTTTTCTGTGATTGTACAGACAATGGACTTGTACGTACAGACTTCATTGTTGTTTTAAGAATGACCTCACAGAGGTGTGAATGTCTACCGAAGCCATGCCATGCCCTAGGGTGACATGTATTGGCTACATGGACCTAGTGTTACTATGTTTACTAAATCCATGATTGACTGTGGACCACTATTCAACCTCAATTTATTTAAATACTAGCTTAACGCCGCGTTAAGTTTTTACTGTGGGAATGAGGCAATTTCCCGCGGTAAAAGGCAGCCTATGTTACTCAGGGTGAATGTAGCTATCTAATGGCGAAAGAATTTTTGAAATCGGTTCAGTAGTTTTTCGTTTATTCATTACAAACATACACAAAAAAATACAAATCTTTCCTCTTTATAATATTAGTATGATGTCTGCATAAAATAAAACAATTTGTCCTAGAACGCTGTTACATTACATCACACCACTAATGCATTTTTGTGGGCTGATTCAATTCCGGAATCATTTCACTAAAATTTAAATTTATGTAACCTAATAGCATGCAGTCTAGTTTCAACTTTATTTCTATTTTATTTAAAACAGACGTATATTTACGAAAGTCTACCAGTAAAATAAATACGAGAACGTTCATTTGTTTATTTTTCAATCACGTCACACTGTAGAACAATTTAGTGAGAATTAATTCAGTCAACTGAAATTAGAAAATACTATAAGACAAGACATACTAGTAGGTAATTTTTTATTTATCGCTTTTTCAACAAATGCAATCTGTTATCGTATAAATAGTACTACAGTAGATACGTTCCCTAAGTTGGTTTGATTCACTTAAAATCAGGCATTTTCCCGGATAGGTAGGTAGGCAGAGACTACTTACTTTCTTCCACTTGCTACTATCCTATCAAGACATACTTTTGTGTGCTTTTGCTTCATTCACAATCATTAATGTCAACATGCAACTGTAACAGCCTATAACAATCCACTGCAGGATTAAGGCCTCCCTTGGAAGGAGTCTTGGAGTAAGGGAGATATTGCCATAATGCCCACGCTTGTGGCAGGCGGGTTGGAGGTGAGATCAAATGCATGCATAGAGATCGCTTGTAAGAGACGAAGATTACAAATCACACGTATCCACCGGCGTACATCCCATGTACCCGTTCCCTACACGCAGCAGGTTACGCTTACAGCATGTAAAATTCAGCCGCAGCGGGACGGCCGCGCCGCGGGACGTGCCTGAAATCTTGAAGGCTGTGGGCCGTCAAGTTTCAGAACAAGCACTATAACTACCTGTCTATCTGTCTAGTGGGTTTCAGTGGATTTTGTTTTAACTTTACTTTAAAAAAATGTGGAAATTCACATTCGACACCGAGAAACTTGAGCCTACCCAGAATAAGAGTTAACCAGGGTTTAAAAAAAAAACACTGATCTTTACGACTTTACAGAAAAATCCTTTACACAAAACCTGTGATTTTTCTGTTATTTTAATTTACCGTAAAAGCACATGGTCAAACTGTTAAATAAAGTGCATACATATGATTACCAAAAACGAATACGCGTTAGTACTTACTTGATACGATTATATTATAGGTAACCTATGAGTTTAGAATGGTAAGTAACAACGACCCTAAAGAAAAATCTGTCATAAGTATCAGGCCACAAAACTTTTAAAATTAGATCTAAGCTACATGCAATTCTGGCCTATAATATAATACTAAGAAAAAGAATAAGATATGCCTCTGACAATCACAATTCAGAGAATTGTTTCCTAGTCTATACTAATATTATAAAGAGGAAAGGTTTGATTGTTTGTTTGTTTGTTTGCATCAAATAGGCTCCGAAACTACTGAACCGATTTCAAAAATTTTTTCACTGTTAAAAAGCTACATTCACCCTGAGTAACATAGGCTATATTTTATTTTCAAAAAAATTAGGGATCCGTTCTAAAACTTCAATAATGTAACCCAAAGTGTAAAAAAAATACCAAAAATATTCCTTATAATTGAATAGGCTCCGAAACTAATGAACCGATTTTGGTGAAACTTGGAACAAAGATAGAATAGACCTTGGAAAAGAACATAGGCTACAATTTACCGCGGGAAAATTTCTCATTCCCATGGGAAAAAAATTTAAAGCTGGCGGAGTTGGCACAAAGAAAGAATAGACCTTGCGGAAGAATATAGGCTAACTTTTACCGCGGGAAAATACCTCATTCCCACGGGAAAAACTATTAACGCGGGCGGGGCCGCGGCGGAAAGCTAGTCTATCTATAAAGCGTATATCTCAAGGGTTTCAGGTAAGTAACCTCTTTGTTGTGCTTGTGGTAGATAACCGATCTGCTGTTCCAAACTTTGTAATCTCTACGTCCCACACAACAAACAATTTAAATGAAAATTCATGTCAAAAACAAAAGAATTCTTTGAAGAATACACAGCCTTTGTCGTGGGTATTCTGAGTTCATGAAAATATTCGTAAAATTTACCTAAATAATTTACTCCGCAAGGATTTAAAACTTTACGGCCCGTGGTCCTTAATTTGGGCGGGAGTTTGACGGAGTTGAGTTTCGGCCTTTAAACTAAATATACGTGGGAAACAACATTTAAAGTAACAACACACTTAAGTGTACTGTTTATATTAATAAAAAAACACCGACTCCTAGGTAAAGTATACACTTCACAACAATGTTTACACATGTTAATATGATGTTACTACTTACGTAAATAAGGAATATTAATAGCCATAGGTAAGCTAGATTTATTTTAAACCTTTTAGTGTAGGCTAAGATTATTGAAGAAGAATTTATACCTATATTTTTTAATTATCTTTTTATTTAAACAAAATGTTATTGTTATACGAGGGTATCTTTCTACTTATACAATATAGTAGGTATATTGAATATACAGCACCAGAAGATCTGAATGAAACTTTTTTATGATTACTTTGTGAATGCACTAAAGTTAGTTCATCATTCCATGATCACGGTCTACGAAGTATGTAACCACCTCTGAGTCATCTAGTCACAGCCGCGCTGCGTAATCGTCTTCTAAATCACTTTCAGCAACCTCCGCCGACTTTTACATCCATTTCAGTCAAACGAGTAATGCATGACGTAACGTACTTTGGTAGTGACCGCGAGCTTACGTAATTATTGGGCTCAATTCTAGCGTGGCCGCTAAATTCTCAAAATTTATGTTGTTGGTCTCTTTCATATAATACTAGCGACCCGCCCCGGCTCCGCACGGGAAAATGGTTATTGTGGGTTATCCTTAAGTATATTATGCATGTATTATAACCGGGAGGGAGGAATCGAAAAGGATGGGAAATGATTGAATTTAATTTTGAATGAATGATAATTTAAAATAAGCAACGCAGCTGTCAAATTCAACATCAATTTAGTCGGGTTGTTTTTAAATGCCTGCTAAATTAGTGCGAACTATGCGTAAAATCGATATTTGACGTCTCTAAATTTAAGTTGACAATCACCTGTCCCTTTTCGTTCTTAAGAACATGAAAGGGACATATGAATATTAAAAAGTTAGAGCGTAATATTGTAGAATCGGGTCCATTGTCTCATAACTAATTAGAGGTGCGGTTCGTTAGCCGACCTACGACCTAATTATACGGCCTACAATATTGTTACTGTTTTACCAACAGTTGCTTACCGTGTGGATTCCAAGGTTAACCTACCTCAGAAAATACCTGGTGTGAGCATTATTGAGCCTTTTGAGTCGGCTCGTATACCGACTACATCTGTATATAGTAGCCGACAACAACGGCGGTGCACCGGTGGTTCCGAAGCACGGAATTATTTGCTTTTCTATAGGTGATACAGTCTATGTCTGGACGATGTAAAGTCCTCATATATTGCTATGCCCCAACGGGTCTTCACGATCAATTAATATACCCCAAAAAAGTTTTTTTTTTAATAAAATAACTTTTTTTTACTGAAACAGTTCACAAACATCTGGCACACCAAACAGGTTTTCTATTTTTCTGTGCGAGAAAGTAACAAACATACAGCCCCTCTAACATGCCCGGTCCACGCGTGACAGACATAATTTTATCGTGCGTATTCTCTTATCCTATTGGAGGATATTTCAATATGGCGGGTTTTTCGCGCGACAAACTTTTGTCATAGCATTGCATGTTACGGGTGCAGAAGTGGTGTGGTATTATTTACTATCTAGAAGTGATAATAATGATGACAATATCAGGAGACTCACCTATGGACGCAGTAGTTCATAACGACGAACCAACGCGCGCTGGAAGTGTACTCCGTGAACGAGTACCAGGTATACAGAAGTACGGTGATGTGGTGGTACCAGTGCAGGAAGATCAGTGGCTTCTTGCGGAGAACTATGAACACTGTATCACCCAGTTCTGGAAGCTTCGACAACACGAACATCCACGTCCAGAAGCCAGACACCTTGTCTTGCTCGATGAAGCTGGAAAGAAAATATAATGTAAATATTTTTGTTTGGATTATGTGTAGATGGGAAACTTGGAGTAATACTAACGGTCACCGTGTGGGCTGGGCTTAGGGTTATAGGAACAAACAACCCAAATCTTAATGGTGGATTCGTACTGTAAGGCGACTAAGGTTAAAAACGAAGTAATTCAGGGACAAGCAGAAACGTTCACCTATGAATGCATTATTCAACCTGTCTACCAAACCAAGCATTGTAATTAGGGCAACAACCAAAAGAGAGGCGGGTAATATAGAAATTGACTGTATAGTTGTTGTAGTAGGTACCAGTGCAGATAATATAGCACTGTACTATAGGTACCGGATTTCCCATGTGATCTCACTTCACAAGATAAAATCAAACCTCGTATCACTCGAACTCAGTCCATAGACATGTATGCAGAGACGCAAGATAAATAAACCTTCTCAACCGGAACCAAAAGTGCTAAGTTTGAAAATAGATTATCTTCAAAACGATAACAATAGCGATAATCGTATTCAGGTCTTTGTTACAGGCTGTTTCCTGCAAGGGGCATAGGTTGGGAGGGATAAAAGAATTTGAAATATGTATTCGTATTACCTCCAATTTCCTACAGTTGAGAATTTAGAGTACAAGATTACCTAACATTATACTCGTGCAAATAGTAGGTACCTAATTATTTTATTCAATCGTGCAAGACCGGTTTGTAAATCAAACAAAAGCCAGTAAATTTTTAGTTTGTGTATGTTCGTTTTCAAATCTGGGAATAGTAAACTTTTACAGTTGAGGTAGTCCGTTTCAGTTTGATGGAGTGACGATCTGCGAAAAATGGCTGGCAGCAAGTGGAGGCGGCCGAAGATCGGGTCAAATGGCGCGCCTTGGGAGAGGCTTATATCTAGCAGTGGACTGCCACGAGCTGTTAATGATGATGAAGAACTGGATAGAAACAACGAGATTACTATAAATAGCGTTTAATCGCAAATATTATAAAACCTACGTGCATGAAGGTCAGATTCAGACCACACAGACGTCACTTATTGATAGAATCATCACGCTTGTTTTTAATACGGATCACGCACCGAGATTAACAGTAACTGGGATACAACATACGAGGGGCAAATGCCAAATGTGACAATTGCAGTGTTTAAATTGACCTGAAACTTGTGTCGTATATAGTCAACCAAAATAAGTATGTATGTGTAGGGTAGGGATAGCGAGCGCGCAGAGAAATAATAACTGAAATATAATTGACAAGCGCGGTGATGTGATGAGCTGATTAGTTTTTTTTTTCATACTTCAGCCTCGTTTTTGGGAAAAATTATTCAGTTTCATGGGTAGGCTCTTCCCTTAAAAATATTGTGAGCTAATTTTATACTACGATACAATACAATAAATATACTTTATTGACACCATACAGAAATACAACACATATATACAGAACAAAACAGAAGAGGCAAAAGGTGGCCTTATCGCTAAGGTAGCAATTTCTACCAGGCAACCTTTATGGAAATAGTGTAGGTAAAAATAATGCGGGTTGGTGGTTTAAACAGAGTAAATAAACAAAAATTCAGCTTAACCAGACATGGCTTGCCTACAGCAAATGAGTTGGAGTAAAATTGTGTAGAATGAAGGGGCATGACGAACGAAGATTATTAAACTAAAATATTTTTGAGATAAGAAGGAGAATTTGGGTTAAAGAGAAAGAGTATAGAAGAGAAAATATGTGACAGTTCCTTCGGTGGCGGACGGGCAGCCATTGAAGTTTTGGACAAAAGCTAGAGATTATAATGTCCGCAGACCAAATATGAAGCGTATACAAAGATTTTGTAGACGCTCCAATTTGTTAACAAAAGACAAATCAGACAGCTCAGAAAACAAATCAGGACAACATGCATCAGCAGGCAGCAAAGGTTTGCAAGAATCTAGAATCTTCCAAAGGAATGGGCGCATTTCACAAGAAAAACTGGACACAGGAAAATTGTATCGACCGGTTGCGTACCCAATTTTGCAACTGCCCATATACCTTAGGACAAGAAAAGTAGACCCACTTTCCCTTGTGTTAGATAACTGAGAAAAACTGGTCGTAAAGATTGTTCTAGAATGATACATGGCCTACCTCTAGTTATTAGATTAGAGAATGTAAGCCATGCCAAAACCGCACCATTGGCTTGCGTCCAGCAATTCCAATGCATGTAACCTTTGCATTTGCTTTAAAAAAATATATTGCACCGAAATTATGAAAAGCAATTGAATATTCTTAGAATTACCTATTTAGTAATTAACTATAGGAACAATTAACAATTTGTAAAAATGACCATTAGTGTTGAAAAATAACAACTGAATTTAAATTTTATTTGAAGAAATATTTTTGTTCAATGCACTTATGATACAATCGAAGGAAAGCATTGCAATGATTGTTAAAACAAAGTTTCTGCTGAAAAAAGCAGTCAAGAAACATGCCTACAGATATAATGTGGAATTACGACCAAGAAACAAACAATCTATGTTGTAAAGACAAAACAAAACAGTCTTATTTTTCGGCTGAGTGGAAGGTGATTCCGTGCCGTAACCGCAAACCGCATAACAGCTGAAACTGTTCACAGAAACCACAAAACGAACCAAAAATGAACCTCGGTAACAAAAGCATGAAGTGACTGATATTTTGTGTACCTACCTAAATAAATCTAGTGGGATTTCATATTATGATTTTAACAGGTATTGATTTATGTTTAAGAGATTTTATTATTTCTATATCGATAAAATTATGCGCACAAGGATAGTTGGCCTTAAGAAAAAGTCCGGATTTTTGGCGCTCTTAAATTATTTAAGGAAGACTAGTAGATTCAAAAGAGAAATGGATTGTAAGCTAGCTATGTTACTGCCTCAGTAAGATTTTTACCCGACTGCAAAGGAAGGGTTATGTTTTTCACGCGTATCTGTGTATGTATGTATGTGGGATTCTTTATACCCTCGAATCATCCAAACGGCTGGACGGATTTTAAAGAATGAGGTGTCTATCGATTCGTCTGAACCGTGCGATGGTTATAGGCTAGGTTTTGTTTTAACAAAACCAAAATGGCGGCCAAAAAACACAAAATGGCGGTAGAGACGAAAACAAATTTTTGCGTACCATATTAAGTGGCACATCATTAGATAGGTCCTTCAAAATGAAGATGATGTTTCTTGAACCAAATTTCATACAACTAAAAAGTCTTCAATAAAAAAGTAAATTAAAAAAATCTAAAAACCCGACTGCTTGGAAAGCGAACTAAAAAGATGAAAACAAGATGATAGTAGCATGTATAATTGAAATCCTCTTTTTCTATAAATTAAAATAGTCATTATTGCAGTTGGAGGCATATTATTCATATATTACTTGCTGAGACTCCTGCTACATATTTTATGCCTCCGACTGCAATAATGACTATTTTAATTTATAGAAAAAGAGGATTTCAATTATACATGCTACTATCATCTTGTTTTTATCTTTTTAGTTCGCTTTCCAAGCAGTCGGGTTTTTAGATTGTTTTAATTTACTTTTTTATTAGTTATTTTTTTAGTTAGCATATACGAAGTCGCCTCTATCTATGTCACCGAGCAACTTAGTAGTCATCAAGCCATTCTGTCATCGTTGAATAATTAACTCCGCAACCGTAACACACACTTTCACGTAGCATTGCAACGTAACGTATCACTCCATTGCAGGACATTATCACCTGTTAACACCTAGTATTACTATCAATTAGAAGCTCAGCCATTCACTTACTTGTATATTACTGGCTGTATATAGTGAAGTGCTGGTGATACAAATACCATAGTAAATCCGTTCTAAATCATAATAGTTATCATATATTCAGATTTTATTAGTGCAATCTTCAAAAGGGTCGTGGCCAGTGACTCGAAGTTTTTTGCAAAGTTCGGAACCGTAAAAAGGAAACATTTTATTTTTCGCTTCTTCGATGTCATTAAACTTATTTAGGTGTCTTTAAAAATATCGACTTCCAATAATAAACAAACATCATCAAATCACCAAACTCAGAAAGGCGTGACGGAAATGCTTACGGAGGCGTTTCCTTCAAAATATAAGTACCTAAGCAACAAAAATAATAATTTCTCACAACCCAATTTTTGTAGCCATTAGAAATTTTGTACATCTGTTGAAAAGCTTACTTTACCTACTAGCCCAATATCAAAATACCGATGTTCACCATCTTCTAATAATGCATGGTAAACATTGTTACGTCACAACTGTCGTCCCACTGACCGGCGCGCGCGTCGCTCGGCCTCTCGGCTAGAAAGTGCCCTATTGCACAACTCGGAAAATCTGCTCATGCTCATGACGACTATTTAATTGCCCATACAATGCAATAAAATAATATAAAGTTACTAAGTTGAGCGAGATCGGAGCTGGCTGTAGTAAAGTTAGGTTTGCCTAGAAGAAAGTTGCGCTTTCTAATAGTTTATCAGTGGCTATTTAAACTTATCTATTGCATGCCTCTATTAATTTTTGTTATACAAATCTTTCACACCTGCACGTCTACATGCTTGAGCAAAAAGTAGAGTCAGATCTTTAACTGTTTCGGAAAATGAGTAAAAAAGAAATGTTTTTTATTGGTCAAAAGAATACAAAAATCTAGACTTATTTAGTACATCGTCATCATCTAGTTCCGTTAGACGCAAATTACTCGCAACCGAAAAAAACAAAAATAAACTATCCTCACAACTTTCTTTTTCTGCTACTGTAAGAACGTCGAGTAATCGTACATTAGAATAAAAAATAAAAACATATTAGTACATAGCATGCCTCGATTCACGCCTTACGTTTCGGAAGCAACTCAAGCCGTTGCCCTAAAACTTTACGCTGCTCTCCTTACATACGTAAGACCAAGCCAAACCTAGTTCGTGGAAAAATAAAGAGCTGACTAAAATTTTGTTCATTCATGAAGCATTGTCCACCCAACATTCCGAATCACGTCAATCATCATAATTCAGGATTATAAGGAAAATGGTCGGCATAAACAATCTTCACGAATGGAGAGTTGATCGAATCATGTAACCAATTGCACATTCACGTGCCGATATTTATTTATATCTGACGTACGTCAGAGGCACCAAATTGACCTTCCAACGTCAATACATTCAGTGCTTCAACGCTTGTAATATTTACACTCATTCCGTCTTATTGCCTGGAAAATTTTAACCAGCTATGCTACTCTAATCTACAAGGTACTACAGAAGTACTATTAGGTATTCTGTGCTATAACGTAATCAATAGTAGAAATAAATTATTGTTAAATGTCTAAAGGATGCACAGTTGATTTTAAAAAATGCTTTTGCTAGCACGAAAAAGATATTTTATATGGAATTTATGTATTTTTTTTTATTGATTTGATTTGTTTTGATTTTTATTTATATTCTGTTCTATTCTAAGATTTAAAAATTAGGGAAGTGTCACAAAGCAGTATTTTCCAGTAGTTTTACTGGGATTCCAACCATATCTAAATCTCTATATGAACCACTAGCTTTCCGCCGCGGCTCCGCCTGCGATAACACTTTTTCCCGTGAGAATGAGGCAATTTCCCGCGGTAAAAGGTAGCCTATGTTACTCAGGGTGAATGTAGCTTTCTAATGGTCAAATAATTTTTGAAATCGGCACAGTAGTTTTTGAGTTTATTCATTACAAACAACAACACAAAAATACAAATCTTTCCTCTTTATAATATTAGTTAGTATGAAGTATGATAGAGGTAGAAAGAAATTGTGTGACCGAAGCTTCTGCTGCTTAGCTACGGAGGCTGGCCGACTCATGTCAACGAACTCGATGTGACAAGACAATGCGATAAAACAAAGTTGGTCGCTTGTTGCCTTGTGGCGATTGTTCAGAAATTCGCTTAGCTTCACCTCGTTACTGGACCATTGTCATACAATATTCACACGGCCATTGGACCGATGCTGATAAACACATGTGTGGTAAATAGAAACGTTTTAGCAGATCCAAGATGGCTGAGGTTAAAGATAAAAAAGGCTGGGGTGGATCTACTATGAGGTTTTTCATGAAATGTGATGTGATGAGTTGAAATCCCGTCCACCTGCGGCAATTCAACTATAACTGTCTTCAAATCTTCAAAGTCAAAGTCAAAAATATTTTATTCGAATTAAGATTTTACAAATCACTTTTCGACGTCGAGGTGAGTTCACAATTTGGTTGTCTTCTGTGGAGAAGAACTCGCCGGAAGAAACTCCACAGGCGTTGCATCTTTTCAAAATATTTTTACAAAATTGTAAATTATTATTTTATACAATTTTATTAATATAACAAAGAGTGCAAACGAAATATACAATTAGAGGAAGGCAACCAGTCAAAGTAGAAAAACTAAACTACCACTATAACCAATAAATCTATCATGGTGTACCTACTCACGTGCCTAAATTGTGCAAGAATGTTTCACACACAAAATAGGCTTCATAAGTCGAGCACATGATAGCTAAAATCGGAGTTGAAGCAGTCGCCGTGGCCGAAAACGGTCAAGGAGCATGTAATAATGACAAGTTGAATTTTGAGATTACATCTTATGTTCCTTAGGGAAAGTTGTTCAGTTTTATGAGCACTACCACTATGTTGCGGTTAAACAACCAGTTAAACACGGTGTATAAATTGTGATATTTACTCTACCATTAATATTTTTTAGATGCGACGCTTGTGGAGTTTATTCGGCGAGCTCTTATCCACAAAAGACCGCATCTTTTGCTTTGCTGAACTCGGCACTAAATTTAACTTTATTTGACTTAACTAAGTGATCAAAAGTGTCCAAAAGTTAAAAATAAATGATTTCATTTCATTTAATTTCAATTAATTTATAAGAGATCGATGCCTTGCGGTGGGAAACTCCCAAACAAGCGTCAACGACAAAAAAATACAACCAGTCATTGAATCGAATCGAATGTTCGCCATTCTAAAAATATCTTATTCAAAATATCGCTACAACAAAAAAGAGCGGAACATACGAAAAAATACAAGGATCTCATCAATATACGGGGTGTTAGTGGCGGGCGGATTAATAAATAATAAATATGATGGGACATGCTGAAGTCAACAATGAGAAACTATCCCAAGGAACATTTCTCTGAAATTAAAATCAAGCCAACACTTTTATCATCATCATTATAACTAACAGCTCATAATATAGGTATATCCCCAACAGGAGCTCGAGCCTACTCTTATACAAAATATTAATATTAATTTTGTTTTGGAAAAGAGAGTTTGTTTGGAGAAGTCTTGAGTGAGCATGTCATTTAAAATTTTGCTTAGCCGCAACTTACATCCTGTATAGGTACCTATATATGCCAACATTTAGGTACATGTTAACTCATAAGTATAACGGTATGATGAAGAAAAATCTCGAAACCGCAATGACGCAGGCGACTTAATGAAACCAAGGAATCTCCTCACACGCATTGACGAGTATTTAATGAAATCGTAAAAAGGTACAAGATTTCTTTAATGAGTCAACTACAAATATACAATGAGATCAATGTAAATTTACAACCAACCGCAAACGGAAAATGTTTACATAAACAAGTTGTTTAGGACCTAATATTTTAAAATTAGTATAGAAGCAATTATTATTACTCGGAAATCGGATAAAACATTAATCACAATTTCAATTTGTTACGCTTTAACTGTATACCTAGTTCACATTTTTACGACAATGACATCAGAAATGGGATAGATATTAATGATGGATGGATAAATGTATGTAACTATCGAAGCGTATAAAAAATTATTTGCTCATATTACATAATATACAATAGATTTAACTTGTGCTTTAAATAAAAAAATCTTATACAAAGTACCCTTTTTTCAAACACTTTATTTTTATTTGTTACTTTTTAAAAAATAAAATGGTGTTCATTTTAGGCCTTACTTCTATACTAATTAATACGTTCTACACGAAATCTATGGAACGAAAAATACTTCCTTGCATATGTCGATATTTATTGAATATCCGTCGTAAAACCGCCGGCCGAGTGACATTGGCCGTGACCGTTTTAAGACCGGCTCTTATTCAAATCGATAGCCTCTAGCACCTTTTATAAAGACAATCAACCATCATCTGAAAGTGTCATAATAAATATATATCAATTAACTCGTAATTATGAAGACGATAATACTTTTTAAGGCTTTAATGGCACTGAAATGAAAAAAGAGTCTTGCGCGCTAATAGCACGTTAAATTGATATTATGTGAAAATGACCATTTTATAATTTTGTAGCATTTTGTAATTTAATTCTCCCTATGATGTAAAAGGCAAGAATATCAATTACAAATATGAAAGTGTGTTAAAGCCTTGAGATTTATAATTAAAATGACACAATGAAATTGGTAGAGCAAAATATTTTTCTTGTATTTGGTACACAATTTGCTGGCTGGGGAATTTAGCCTTGAGGAGCAGGTCAGGGAAGCGTTATCCCGGCTTTATTTTCGAATCGATACAATCTAGGAATGAAACTTGTATCCCATCCATTCCTAAATCCTAACATACCCACTTTATATTCTCAATCCCTGTGGAATCCAGCAAATACAGCTTATTGCCCTCGGCGATATTAGGTACGAATAAATAAATCCAATAACATAGAATGTTTACTTCGCTGGCTCAGAATAACAAAGATGTGTTCAGAATTTCAGATTACATAGGTATAGGTCTGGGGATATTATGTTACGATATTACTAAAACGTGGTCTTGAACCCAATAATGACTACCCAAGCCTAAGACAACAGTATGGGTGCGGTATATTATGTCACCCTCATATTTGCAGAGCAATAAACCAATGAAGAGGGTCATATTGCGTAAAATGATTCAGAAGTGGTCATAAACGAAAGAATTACAACTTAAACGGTATACAACACTCTCTAAAGTGTTGGTAATTTAACCGAGTTATATCACAGTTATCATTCTAATATTATAAAGAGGAAAGGTTTGTATTTTTATGTGTATGTTTGTAATGAATATACTCAAAAACAACTGCACCGATTTCAAAAATTCTTTCATCATTAGAAAACTACATTCACCCTGAATAAGAAAGGCTACCTTTTACCGCCGGAAAATGCCTTATTCCCACGGGAAAAACTGTTAACGCGGGCGGAGCCGCGACGGAAAGCTAGTACTACATGTAAGAGCCTCGGTAGCCAATTGGCATGCATGAGCCCTTGACGTTCTTTCATTCGGCTTCCACTAAAGCGACGTGTATCATCGTCCACTACCTTTTCCACTACATAGAGACGCGACGTGGAGGCACAAGCGAATAACAGAGTTAGATTATTCGACGCTCTTACAGTAAAGGAAAACATCGTGAGGAAACCTACACACACCTGCGAAGTAATTCAAAGGTTGTGTTTGAAGTTGACCAACCCGCACTGGGCCAGCGTGGTCGACTAAGGCCTATTCACCCTGATTTCAAGGTAGGCTAGAACCCCTCGGTGACGTAGGTATATGAGTTGTTATCGAATACTACATAATACAAAGCTTCAGATGAAGTCACATACAAAATAAAACCCGATGAGATGAGATTACTCGTATAAACGTTTAGGGCGTTTCCAATAAAAAATACTCGTCTAGAATAACGGCGATAGAATGGTCAGAATCCAGATTTTATTTGTTCGATAATGATAAATGGCTCTTATTGTTGGATATCGATGAGTTTTTGCGAATCCGAACGGGTGATTGATAGCTGTAACGAGTGGGCTAGGGGCTAGCCTACTTTGCAAAAGTACGCTCAACGAAATGTCAAACGTGACAGCAATAATAAGTACTGTCAAAAGTATATCAAGATGAACGCTTTTGATTTTGCATACCTAGTCCTTATTAAATATAAGACAGAATCGCGAGGCGCGTGTTCAGCTTGCCTTTTACTGTACAGAAGATTGGGTTTTCCTAAAGGCTTGTAACATTTGCCAAGTCGGATTAGGTAGGAGAGCGCAGCTAGCTTGGCAAGTTCGAATAATACCTTTCTAGATTAAATCAGATTTTGGTGCAAAAAACTTTGCAATATCTATTTCAATAAAAACTCTTGTGTTACCGTTGGTACTTTAACTTGAGTAGATTGAATTCCTCTTCATAGTATGTAGGTTTATATGATGCTTTATGTAGATAAGGTTTATGCCGTATGTATGGCTCAATACCCGTTTAAAATAAAGTTTGCTCCCTGTTATTCCCGCAACACACCATTACTGACACTGTAAGACAGAAAACTACTGTCAAAAACACTAACAAAATTAGATTTCCAATTAATTCCAGTCCAATCCCAGCAATGAACTGTCATAATGATGTTGTAGTCGAAAGACGTCCACTGCTGAACCAAAGCCTACTCTAAAATGTCATTCACAGTTCATTATTGTCCCCACCTTTGCGATAATCCAAAAATAAACCAGCACTAAATAACTTACTGGTTCAGTTTAACGTAAAATGTATAGGTGTATTTTAAAAATTACTGGGCTGCCTTTGCGTCATCATGCCTGCCTGATTACATTCTAAATTTTCCATAACTTCAAGTGTATCGTGAATACGGATGTTGGTTTTAAAATAACAACACCATTCCGCCACTTCTTATTTACTACAAGTTATAACAGAAGGTATTACTTTAAAAATAAACATACATTTTCATCTTCATAGATTGTTTGAATTTTGCAGTTTAATTTGTGAATATTTACAATAATTGTTGACTCAAACGCGACCCTATGGTATTATTAGGTAAGAAATTATTTGTATGTGAAGGCAGGCGGTATCATAATTACTTTTTAACATACTTTAATATACCATGAGTTTATTACGTAAAATAGGGCGTCAAAAGGGAAAGATACACTCATTTATCAATATAGTAACAAATGAACTACACTTAGAAGATAAAATTATACTTAAGCATGAGGTTTCATATGAGCTATATACTCCCAGTTTTGTCGAGTCTATGCTCTGATCCTATCGAAGAAAATTTCAGTATAGCAGTAGGAATAAGGCCGCCTTTTGACTGCTTTCTGTATTTTCAATTGTTTTCTTGTGTGTTTATTGGTGTCAATAAAGTATATTATATTGTAGGATAGCTATTTTCAGATAGTAATTTTTAATTATCCCACGTGAACTTTTTAATTTTCCGGGATTAAATGTATCTAAGATGTTGAGTTGACCGGGGATATAAGGTATCACCATGCAATATTTTATTCAAACTGGTCTAACAGTTTCGGAGATAAGCCCGTACAATGTGCGGAGCCGTATGACGGTATGAGTTACTATTCTTTTTTTAATTATCCCAAGGGAAGTTTTAAAATTTCCGGGATTAAATGTATCTAAAATGTTGACCGGGGATATAAGGTACCACCATGCAAAATTTCATTAAAATCGGTCCCAGTTTCGGATATTAGCCCGTACATATAGACAAACAGAAACATTTCTTTTTAATCTGGATAGGTTCTTTTTCACTTCTTACATCCCCACTCTGACTCGGTTTTAAGTTTCTTTTTCTACGTACAGATTTTCAACCTCTACAGTTTTATTATAAAGATGTTAAGACTGTATCAGGAGAGGTTAAATAAGTTAAGGTAATTTCCCATATTTACTGCTATTGACAATAACTAATTTTTTACCGATTGCTTATCGACGAATATGTTATCAGAGCAAGCAATACAAACTCTTTTACAAGTTGCGATTGGAGATTAGATTGTACCTTACGTTGATTTGATAAAGGCAATGAGTCACAGTAAACTGCTATGAGAATATTATGACTATTTTCCCATTTAGCATGGACGAATCGAGATTCTAGTGGAGAAGCAAACTAGACAAGTATTTGGATAAGCAGTCCTCGCTTCAAGGATCGCGTAAATCGTTATTGACATACGTCTATCTTTGAATTATATTGTAAACATGTATTGCGTACGAAACCCTGCCAACACTTTTGAACCTTGTCATCCGTACGAACATTCTTTGATTTTCGCAGTTATCGCAGAGAAAGACGTGTCTGTTACTGTCAACCATACGTTTAGTCACAGAATACCTACACGTATTATGCATATTTAAGTACCTTTTATTTAAAAAAAAAAAAATTATTCTAGGTATCCTATATTTCGAATCCGACAAAAAAAAGGCTAGAATAAAGTGGCCATTTGGAAATGTCAGAGAGCGACCGTATGACCCCGATATAACAGAACTGAATAAGAAAGTGCAAACCGATTAGAGGCACTGAATATATCCAGCGGTTATATAACGTCTGCGAAGATATATTATCGATACCAGTTTTCAAATAAAAGCAATTTAAAGGTAAACATACAAGCTTACAATATGTATAGCGTGCTGCGTAATTTATTTGGATTTCATCGAAATGTGTTAATCAAATATAGTGTCAAAGAAAATACAAATTTAGATTCGATCGAAATAATGTTCATAGTGTCAGTGAAAAAAAAAATGTCTTATGGTATTTTGGGCATAATTTTATTATTAATTGAATTATGATCGCTTAATAATCCGGTAAAGCGCAATTAAAATACGTTTTATCATTTTATTTCGGTAATTTGAATGTTCCAGACGCGTAACGTGAAAGAGATGATCAAATTAAGAAAAACACTAATAATTTATTATATTAATTACCAAAGACTTTCAGAGGAAAAATTATAACGTGATAAAACTATAGCTTAATTTATAGCCATTGAGAACAAAATAATTAAAACTTAGGTGATGATAAAAGTCGCAGCGAATAATTGCATGTATTTAAAAAAACCAATGATTCTAATGAGTCCCACGTGTATATGAGTCACCATGTCATGTTTTGCACTCAGTACTAAACTATGCTGATTAATTGAATGCCACATTTGTCCACTTCTCTGTTCCTAATCAGTCAGTTCGTCTGTTTCCTAAAAGTCTTAATAATTGTCGATTACGATAACATTAACAATTAATAAAAATTAAAACTATAATTTAAGGTTATAACGTGAGTTATAAATGTGGCCACACAACATTCTTGAAATTGCAAAATTTTTTATTTGTATAACGTGTAAGTAACTATTTATTTATGTGAGCACAATAAATTTATGCAAAGTATTACCACGTATTACTCTATGGATATATACTTCTTATACAATTGGAAAACATTTTTTTAGGTTTCTGTCTCTTTCCCTAATTAAAGGTTACAATTCACAAAAACTATGATGTCGGCTTGGATTTTTTGTTTGTAGTCGTTATAATGTAAACATACAAAACATGATATAACACCTAAATATAGACAGATTGAATGAGAATCAACAAAAAAAGCTGGCGTCGGCGTGTCTTCTACGCATACATTACTTCTTAGCAAGATTTCTAAGAGATACACGAAGCAACGATTTTAGAAGTACAATTTGACATTCATTACCTTGCCAGTTCGTTAACAGCTCATATATGTCCCCACCGAGGGGCTCGAGCCTACCCTGATACCAGGGTGAATAGGCCTTAGTCGACCACGCTGGCCCAGTGCGGGTTGGTCAACTTCACACACAACCTTTGAATTTCTTCGCAGGTGTGTGCAGGTTTCCTCACGATGTTTTCCTTCACCGTAAGAGCGTCGAATAAACGTACGTACATATAAATTCGAAAATCGAAAACACATTGGTACGTGCCGAGGTTTGAACCATCGAACTTCGGAACGAAAGTCAACGGGCCTAGCCACTTGGCCACCGACGCTCTTACCTTGCCAGTTAGTCTCTAACTAATATAAACACTTGTATTTGTATCATATCGCCAACGCAATGTACATGTATACATCGAACGTTTAGGGGGTACAGAGGGGGATGAAGGAAACGAAGGGGACCAGTAGGAGGGGGAGTGAATGAACGCCTTCAATGGATAGATCGAAGCTACTATCACAGCTACTATTGCGAAGCCACGAGTAAACTTGTCTTACATAAAGCTGCGACGTATATTATATTGAACTCTATGCAGCGCGTTTAAGTGTTATAATCATCAATGTGATTATTTCAATACTTTATAGTGGACAAATGCTATTCCAGGAATATAATTAGTTATATTATAATAAAATAAAAATTACGGTTCTTATCTATTTATTTTTACAAATATTGGAAAATACTTTTGTAACAGTAAAACAGTAAAATATTTTCATATAGGTATGTACCTAAATAATTTCCTTATGCTTGCACAGAAAAAGTACACTCCTTCCATGTAATTGTTACAAAAATAAAACTTAACACAGGTTTTCATTCATTTTAATTCTTTCGAAAAATATTATGTTTCGAATGAAAAAGCTTACGGAAATGGGGCTTTCCCTCTTACGGGCATTAAAGCTCAACGCTGAGCGAAGCTTTTGTTATTGTGTGGAAAGGTCAAATTTAAATACAAACCCTGTATTTTTGTATACACGAGATTACTCAAGATTACATTATATCGTATTTAAAACAGCATGTACAAAATATTTTCTTACTGTGTCAAAACATCTTTTTTTTTTTGGGAAATAAACAGTGAAATTTATCCATTAAACAAGTAAATATAACAAAACAAAAACCACTAAAGTTTCCACAGTTACACATAACATAAATTCTAGTGTGAGCAGAAAAAAACATTTTAAAGGGTGCTTTTACCTAAGTTTATTTAACCAAACATTTACAGATGTATAGTATTATAACCTTTCATAATTATTTTGTAATACTTGTTGGGTAAGAAGATGTTATTGTTGGTTTTGGTACGTTATAGGAAATTTTTCGTGTTTGGGGCATTCCACGGAAATATCTACCTTTGCCGGGCACGTAACGTGACGCACAATTTTTCCAAAAGTCGTCATTCTACCATCATTAGGAGTTTGCTACATAAACAACCGATCAATATTTGCCGTACGAATTAATACAATACTTACCTAGGTGTACCTGTCGAATTCAATTTACACTTACCACCTTTAAGGTGTTATTGTCTTTTAGATCCTGCTTTGTAACTATATACATCGTTCATGCTAATTTTTACATAGTACCCATAAATACACTATAGTGGTGTGTAAATAAAATGGTCACCGATAATGTCTGTTTTTAAAATACGTCTATTTTAATCTGCTGGTTACGAACTGGGGACCAAAAGCGTCATTTGAGAAAAGTGAACTACGAAAGGATTCATAAACTGAATCTAACAGAAACGCATGGCGATTAGTATTTAACTTAAAATTATCATCGACTAGGGTTTTTTGATATACAAATTTCAGATGATTAATTTTTTTACGTTTTAAATAAATGATACTGCTGTAATTATTTCACAATGGCAATTTTCCACTTGGTAAATTAAAAAAACGCTTCACCCGCTTTTTTACTTTTACGCGCTACGAAAAGATTATAAAAATCTTTGTCCAGATAATAACAAACACGAAAATAAATTGGTGTAGATCGGTCCTGAACTGATATCTATCGATCACATAAATCGGCTGTTAGTTTTTATTATTACCAACTAGCGACCCGCCCCGGCTCCGCACGGGAAAATGGTTATTGTGGGTTATCCTTCAGTATATTATGCATGTATTATACATATAAACCTTCCTCTTGAATCACTCTATCTATTAAAAAAAACCGCATCAAAATCCGTTGCGTAGTTGTAAAGATTTAAGCGTACAAAGGGACATAGGGACATAGGGACATAGGGACGGAGAAAGCGACTTTATTTTATACTATGTAGTGATAGTGATAAGCACTCATTTCAACATATCTAACGAAATCTTGATATTGATTAGTTTTTATAATGAATTCTAATTTAAACAAAATCTAAAAGGTCATCCAGTTACTTGATTTTAAAATGAGCATGTAACTTTAGTAAATAATTCAAAATCATGTTGTGGTTTCAAATCTTAACCGGCGGCTATTATGATTTAACTCGTACCTTACAGAACTGGACGTAACATAAATATAGACATATTAAGGTTATTAATTATAATATTCATATGAATAAACAGGTCAATAAATAAAGAAAAAATAAGCTATTAAGGGTAATGCGCCCCGTGGCACCAATACGAATCTGGCCAGGAAGACGTTGCGTGTTACTTTTTCGAATTTTACTCGTTTTTTTTTCCACTGCCTTGAGAAACTTATTGTTCTAATTTTGCGTTGTTTGGGTCCAGTCAGATCTATCTTCATTGTTATCTTAGACCACAAGGAAGACCCTTTATTATGGCTACGTATATCAAACAAATTACGTACCTACTAACAAAAATAGATGTTATGCTACGCACACCTCTTACCCATGTGTATACATGTTGATTCGGTAATATTACCGAATTCAGTTGAATTAGAGGATCCGCCATAATGATTGTGCAAATATGAACAGATGACGCACTATCGCTCCTAGTATCACTATCTTGAGTGAGAGACACGTGAATTAAGATTTTCGTTTTTAAACACGTGACGAATGTTTCGTCAAACTTATTTATGCAAATTAAGTGCACGTGAATTTAGATTCTATAGTTCTATACAAAAAGCTCTTCATTTAAATTAGTCTTTAATTCTGTACGAATTTTCAAGGCTAGAGATAATTACTTTTGTCTACTTTACTTATAGCGGGAACATTATTATTAGGACAGAAAAGACTGAAATCAGGGCGATTATATAGGTTATATTTTAAGGGTGGAAAAACATTCAATTAGCACTAAAATAACTAAGATATAAAACTTAAAAGTTTCAAGCTATCTCTAGAATTTAGATATTTACTCGTACACACACACACACAGATAAAACGTATGAAATAAAATCGAAAAGGGAAATAATTTTAGAACTCAACCAATGAAGTAACTATAATCCAATCTGCGCTAAAAGGTAAAAAAATGTAATATCAAATTTATTACCATAGTATTTATATATCGTTTCGGACGGTTGGTTCCACAGCTAGGTTCACTAGTGGGTCCATCTGGATTTTCAAGTACTTATTCAAGATAATATTCCATACCAAATAAGTACAAATAAAGTCGTTGTTTATGTGCTTACTCGAATGATGTAATTACCAAGTCTAAGAAGTGTGAAAAGGGTTAATTTACATCTGTTTATATGCCAAATGTTTACAGAAGCGACAAAACAAAGTTTAACTTTGTATTTTTGTTGATTTTACTAGCTTTCCGCTCCACACACAGCTCTTCTCATATTATTATATTTTCCCGTGGTAATGAGGATATTTCTCGCTGTAAAAAGTGGCCTATGCGTTATTCCAGCATATAAACCTATCTCGAAACCTTTTATCTTTGTGTAGTTTGGCGGGGCACCATGGTTTTGTTATTAAAGAAAACTATCAATTATGAACGATTTTTTTATTTAGGTCTTTAAAGGGACAAATATTTTGTCCAACGAAAAGTATTTCAAGCGGCAAACGTTTTCAATCATGGTAGAAGAGGAGGAAGCTAGTAAAGGAGTAAAATACACATCGAAGGGATGAGGAAATCCCCAGTTTTATTGTTCTCGTTAAAGCGAGTGAAATCTTTTTCAGAGTCATTTAGATCGATTCACGTTCCCTTTTAAAAGCGAGAATAATAAAAAATACGTTCTTTTCTTCGTTTTTAGTAGAATCGTACTTTTTCAATAATATGCTGTTGGCGTTTTTACCGACTTCATTTATTTCTTGAATTCCTTTTTATATTTCAAGAAAATCAACTTGATCTTCGATACAAACAAATTCTTTTTTTATTATCTAACTTAACGTTTCTCTTCTTTCGAACTCAATCAATTATCATAATCGTTGTAGACTTTCTTTGATGCTAGAATAACTTTATTATAATCATAATAATATTCAACATAATTATAAATCATTGTGGTCAGTTATTTACATTAGTACATATATTTGTTAACCAGTTACTGGTGTAATGGTATAAATTTTTTATCGCATTTTTATGAGCATTCCACGATCGATTCAGGCTATCATACACATTATGTAAATTTTGCTTGCGACATACATAATGTTAACTTTTCGAAATTTTACATAACACGAAATACAACGTGTTAGAAAAATAACAAAAACGACATCATGAAACTGTAGAACTTTTTGATAAAAATTGCTACCTAAGCGATATTGTCGCCTATTTGAACACTTTTATTGTCGCGGACTGTATTTATTGTCATTCTTGGTGTGCAATAGGTAAAGTGTCTCGTACATTCTATTCTAACTTTTGTTTTGGAAGTTTTCCGAAATCACGTTTTTTAAATTTTCATACAGATGAATCAGCTGCTACCAACCAACCAAAACCGAACCAATCCAACCGAACCAACCAATCACCACCAACCAATTTCAACCAACCACCACCAACCAAACCAATCCAACCAATCGAACCAATTTCTAGGATTCAGGAAGAGTTCTAGAACAATTTGTTGTGCAATTTCATGGGTTAAATCGAGATGTTTTTACTTATACATTGTATGAAGAGAAAATAACATTCAACCAACGCACAGACAGAGAATCAATAAAGATAATATTATTTATTACTCGTAATAAAACTTTTGATAATGTTATAAGCGAGACTGTTACTAAAGGAATTGCCATAATTTGATAAGATAACGCTGTAAGTGATACACTATTAAGTCAATAGCGAAAAAAATAAAAACGCATACTTATACATAACAGCAACAAACAACAAACTAACGAAATAAAGACATTTCAAAGACGACATAATCTATACTATTCTTAAAAAGAGGAAAATTTTTATTGCTTGTTTGCATTAAATAGGCTCCAAAACCTCGGAAAATAGATATAGATAGATTAATGGAAAGATAGAATATAACTTTGAGAAGGAAGGACATAGGCTACTCTTACCGCGCGTAAATTCCCCATTCCCACGAGAAAAACCGGCGGAAAGCTAGTATTATACATATAAGCGAAAGCAAGAAAGGCTCCAATCAATAATTACAAGAAATAAAAATTGTTATCTACAATCCTGGAAGGAATTGAGTGAAAACAAATTGAATGACCAGAAACAATAGAGTTGGCTACGTTGACTGAAAAAAAAAAACATGGACACAATTTTATTATTCGATTAAAACTATTTAAACAGGGAATTAATATCTAATTTGCAAAGCTAATTTATGATTATCATGGGTCTGATGGGCATTGTAAAGGAAACCTTGAAACCACAATAGCTAATAATTAATAATTACAATTATTATAAATACTCATCAGAAGAGCAAATAAAAGATTGAAGAATCATGTGATGATTCGATTAGTATGTTTTTAATAATTTCACTTCACGACTTAGTACTGTTATACGTAATTCAATTTACTTTAATCATAATTATCATCATACTATTATTATAAAGAGTACTTTTGTGTGTGTGAGTATGTTTGTAATGAATCAAATACGAGTATATATAACTACTATTACAACCTTTAACTAAATAGAATTAATGCTTGTCCCTTTTTTGCCCAGAAATGTTGCAATAATATTCATGGTATGATATGGGATCGTTTACGAGTAATGGTTTGTAGAACGCTGCTACCTATTTTCATGTTGTTACTATGTTACGTACGAAACCTACAGGAAAATTTCCTTTGCGCGACTAATGTCCAAACATGAATGAAAAATGACCAATGGTCGAAAAATGTCCAATCATAAAAACGTCCAACCATAAAAATGTCCAATCATAAAAATGTCCAACCATAATAAACATTTCGAGCCTGTAACCTTACGGAAAACACAATACAGATTCAGATATTTACAATCAGCTTGCCCTATAAAGCTACTTTTCAGTGAAGAAAACGTCCTATCTCCTATATACAATGTATAAAATCACTAACTAGGTATCAAACCAAAAATTATAATGTACTGTTGCAACAATATTTAATTAGACAGTCGATAAAAAATCGGTCAATAGTGATGGCGTGAACTTTCGCTCCGCAACGCCAATTGAATATATTAGGAGCCTTGCCTCGTTGTGCTGTGTTTAGAATAAACACTTAGACCAATAGGGCAACTTGGATAGTTATTGTCAACAATACTAAAGAATTAATAAAAGATAAAAATAATATTTATGATACAATCACAGTAAACAGAAATAAGGTTATTATGAAAGATTTATTCGAAAGTCGACATTGTTAACGAGATATTTATACTTTCAAGTTCGTAGTTCATACATACTAATCTATACTAAGTAATATAATTATAAAGAGGAAAGATTTTACTGTTTGTTTGCATTGAAAAGGCTCCGAAACTACTGAACCGATTTTAATTAAATTTTCATTCCTACGGAAAAATCGCGGGCCGAGCTGCGATGCGTAAAACTATTAATCTTTCTGTAAAGAATTTTCTCTTGATTTATATAATTTTATAACTTATTTTTTCTCTACCTTCTTTTTTTTACTCCGCCAGTAAAAATATAAATTGACTTTGCCAAACCTTTCGACATAGGTACTTTTTGAAGTTAAAACAAGCATGATATGGCAATGAGAGGCAAGTTTACCCTACGTACGTGACACCTCGTTGTGAACCAGGTATTCAACTATTCAATGAACGTGAGCCTTATGTATGACGCGAATACCCAATCGCGGTGAAACATGATAGAGGTGATACAATTCCTCGGTTATCTCACAGAATATTTATGTGTTATCTTGCAATTTGATAGATATATCGGTATGTATGATATTCTGTTCAGTTATGTACAGAATTTATTTTGATTTAAAATAATCTTGCCTAACTGAGTGATATTCTCTCAAAAGATTTAGTTAAAGATACAACCTAATTTCAAAATGAACCATAGTCTAAGGACTGACTATATTGGGTTGACTATAATAGAACAAGTCAATATTTGGGATTAAACAGAAGCAAATGAATGAATAGCTGACATCAGATATAGAGATAGACAAAATTATTAACATTCTATTCTCTATGCTGAAGCATCGTCAAAAATTATATTTTCCAAATAAGATTCTAGGCAGGGAAAGTCAACAGAAAAACTTACACAATCGGTCATACTAGATCAGCAGCAGCTGCAAATTGATTCTATCTACCATTTAGACCGCATCGGATACTTGGTATCGATGACGATTACGATGAGCCTATGGACACAAACGCAGACAATCTAATCGGAAATATGAAAATCGTTACGTCGTCATTTAATTATACAGAATACGTTTTTAACTGTCACTAGCCGGAATGGGGACGGGTACTTGATATTAATACTTTTTAATATTAGAAACTTTACAATAAGTCTTAAAAGCAATTGGTTTCACAAGGGAGGATTTTAGACCTAAATATTTCCCTATGTATACCGAAGGTTTTATTTTAAAAAACAGAATAATAAAAACTAGATGCTTGCTTACCTTGGCACACAAATGGAGTGGTAAAGGCCGTGGTTCCGTAGCACATGAATGAACTCCGGTAACGTCCGGCAAGCACCCATAATACTGAACAACGCTAGCGATGTGTTCCATACTATCAGAGTCCGCCGAAGCTCAAATCTGTGGAAGATAGAAAATGTGTTAATGATTTTAAGAACATGATAACAGTATGTTAATAAGTTTAAAAGAAAGTAAATCAGAGCAGTAGCATTATACTCGATGAACTATTTATAGTTGATCCATGGATGGTTGAACATATGATAACATTTATATCTAATCCAATCAAGATAATTCGAACAATCGCGCCTTGAAATGATCAAGCATAGATGCTTATTTTAACATTACTATAAAAAAGATAATACGCATGCACAATAAAGTAAACTGTTTCTATTAATTATACTATGACACAATGACCTATAAGACAATGCATCCACACATTCCTTGGCAATAGAGGCTAAACAATTATAGCAGGAAAGTTCATTGATCTTATACCATACAATGTTAATAAGTGATTATGAAGATTAAGTAACACCCAGTAATCTACATACAATGTTTGCAATTAACGTACCATTTATGATTTTCCACGTAATAGAACGACAAATTAACATGACTGACATCCAAAACCTTCGACGGTAATAGTCGATAAGACTTATAATTTTTAATTTGTTCAGTAATCAAATAAATGCTTTGAGATGTATAATAAATTACAATAATGTAAGGTCATAACTATGAAAAGCAAGCAGTTTTTTGGTTCATTCACCAATAGATCGAGAAATCAGTTGCAAGAAACGCTAGAAAATATTCCGCAAAGTGGCGTGTGTAAAATAAGTAGCGAAAAACTAATCTAATACATGATTATATTATTGATGTTATAATTATAATAGTTTATGTCAATGCCGAAGGATCTAGTTGGCTAGTCAAACGCTATAGCTAGCTGCGTCGCAAGATGTAGAAGATTAGATTTAATAGATTTTCATTTGCAAGTCTTTGCGTGCGGTTTCCGGTCTAATTGTTAGGCCAATTGATCACCGCAACAGTATATTTTAATGTTTCAACTACAAAGTGCGTTGAACCGTGATCGCCATCGGACGCTTCTGGAAGTCTAGATTATTGTACAGACGGTTTTTTTTAAGAATGTCTTCATTGAGGTGTATCAATATCTTGCGTGCGACGAGTAAGGCGCGTTCCACTACATTTGTTGTTATATTACACTGAGTTGCAATATCATCGTATGTAAGACTGGTTGACCGTGAAAGGAAATGTCTGGAAGGATTCCGCGACTGCAATGGACGGTTTTATTCTGGAATACCCAAACGCCTCTTTGTCAATACAGTTTTCGAAACATATGAACTAATGAAAAACTATTGAAAAATTCGCTCTCATATAATTCAAACAACTTGCAAATTTGCGTTTGGTTGCTGTCTATATGCATTGCAATGCAACATTGATTTTTTATTTTATTATTTCGTGTAAAACATAAAGTTTGTATTGCACTTGCGCAATAGCTAGACCATTTTGCAATGATTGTTTCGTGTCAATAGTTCGCAGTTTAATAGGGCATTTATTCCAGTGAGTGTGGGTCAATTGTTCATTTATGTGCGGGTTGCTGCGGATACACACCATCCGCTCTAGTCTTAGCGCGACATTGCCCTTCGTTTTATTGTTCAAATCATCCAGTACATTACATAATAATTATAGATTTGTATATTACATAAACATTGCTACTTTTATTATTGTTATTGTCATGAATAAAATTGATTTTTCAACAAAAGGCAGACATTATTTATGTATTTTATTATTATGACTCTCGTGGTTACTGTAATTTTATTATCATAACATTTATGAGGTATTTTAACGGTCTCAACACGTTTAGTTTACTCAAATATAACATTTATTGATTTCATTTTTATAAAATAGTCGTGGTAAGACCGTTAAAATGTGTCATGAATGTTTTATACGACTCTAAATTTATTGTACTTTTTTCAAAATAGATGGATTTACTCTATTGTATTGTTATTTGCTAATTCTCTCACATTGACCTTTGTGTTAGTATTGAAAACAGATAATTATTTATAAACATTAACTTGTGAATGTAATATTATTTATAAACACACCACACATCAAGAATAAATAAGCAATAAGCATACTAGGGAAAAAACTGATGGTATAGTTATCCTAAACATTTATTACACAGATTAGATAATAGTTACTACGCGTCTACAGTTACAAAGGCTTGGGAATATTGATTGACTGGAAATCTTATCCTTATAATAGTGAGACCTACTAGTATGAAACAAAAGTTCTTAATAAAAAAAGAAATAAAATCCAATAAGATTACAATCTTAATTTATAATATTACTAGCGACCCGCCCCGGCTCCGCACGGGAAAATGGTTATTGTGGGTTATCCTTCAGTATATTATGCATGTATTATACATATAAACCTTCCTCTTGAATCACTCTATCTATTAAAAAAAACCGCATCAAAATCCGTTGCGTAGTTTTAAAGATTTAAGCGTACAAAGGGAGGGACATAGGGACATAGGGACATAGGGACGGAGAAAGCGACTTTATTTTATACTATGTAGTGATAGTGATACAATCAATTCAAGTTCACAAGCCGGTAATATCCAATATCTATAAAGACTTAATTTAATCTCTTATTAATTGTTTTGATATGTTATAATTATAATGCTTCTTATTAATGAATTTAATGTCATTGAAATAATCTAACACCTTTCGATCGATTGTAAAATGTTGTTAATTTATAATACCACGATAAAATAACATGGGCCTTTGATGAATCAGGTCGTGAAGAATGTAAGAAAATATAACTATCAACAAACTAGCGACCCGCCCCGGCTCCGCACGGGAAAATGGTTATTGTGGGTTATCCTTAAGTATATTATGTATGTATTGTACATATAAACCTTCCTCTTGAATCCCTCTTTCTACTAAAAAAAACCGCATCAAAATCCGTTGCGTAGTTTTAAAGATTTAAGCATACAAAGGGACATAGATGGGGACATAGGGACAGAGAAAGCGACTTTGTTTTATAATAAGTAGTGATAATATACATATAGGCACTTTAAGACGGCCCCGTGGCCTAGTTGTTGGTGCGCCTGTCTTCAAAGCACAGAGTCGCGGGGTCGAATCTCGTCCAGGGCAAACATTTGCATGATGAGCACAATTGTGTTTGCCTAGTGTCTGGATGTTGCATTATTGATTATACATATTTGTATTGCCTTACATTACACCTAGTTTACCTTACAGTACACGGCTCTGACTAGTTTAGGGTCAGATGACCATGTTTGAGATGTGACCATAAATTTAATTATTTATTATTTAAAAAGGACATTAGTAGTATGGTCCTGTAGTAAAAGTTGTAGGATGAGAACCAGATTATATGATGATAACCTTAAAAATTACTTATTGCATCATGTTTTTTTACATAAAAGCAACACCGTAGCTTCTAGAAATTGACCACCAGTTAACCTTAAGGCAGCTTGTAAAGGCAGCTTGTATGATTTGAGGAAATATACTCGAGCAAGAAAACCAGTGCGCTGCGGTACAATTATTTATTTGATCTGAACTTGACCTAACGCGGATGCAGTGAATTATTATACTTTAAGTGGAAATAATAATAATAATAATAAATTATGAACTCAAAACGAACATGAAAAAACATACAGATTAAATGTGAAACATAAAAGGTAAACAACACGTTTGACAGACTAAATGGCCAATATGAAAATTTTCAGGAGACAATTTTATTGTAAAGAATAAAAAATATATATTGTTTTTCACACCTTGATAAAAATGTCACGTGCTTTTCTTTGCTATTCTTTTATAATATTGAAATAGCTTTCCGCGCTACGTCATCATCATCAACCACTTATTTTTTCCCGGGAATGAGATATTATCTCGCTGTAAACTTCATACAAGGCTTTCTTCGGTATTACAGTTACAAACACTACAAAAATACAAATCTAGTGCAGTTATCTATTTGCGTACATTGACCAAACAGAAAATACTAGGATTAGGTAAATTAACTAGCGGTATTTACAGAATATACGATGCTCGGTCTAAATGTACTATTTTAAATTCCCTTCCACTTTAGGCAAGAATTTTGCAGGCGACGAACCTGCTTCTAAAAAATATTTCAGTTGAATTTCAAAATTCTAATTTGATAAAAATCCAAGCTGTTCTGTTATAATAGGCACGTCAGAAATGGAACAGAGCCAAACGGCATAAATCAATATGGATTGGATAACCGACGAGATAAAAGATTGCGATAATTTTTTTAAAAAACTAGCTTTTCGCCTCGCGGTTCTAATATAACTATAAACTGGGGAACTACCTACATGTTATAAAAAAGACAATGTGACAATTTTGACCAAATATTTAAACAATTTGATGCTTATTGCATGAAACCCACTAAATAAGCAAGCAAGCATTGCATAGACCCATACAATTTTTATTATAATGCTGGGATTTGCGAGTAAAGATATTTCAACTTAATATTTATTTAAAAAAAAAACAGCTTCTATTTAAGTAGAGTGTGTAAAGCGAAACTATTCATTAACATCTCGAATAAAAAGCGCCTTTTCTAGTTTTTGTTCGGTCAAGTCAAGCGCTGACAATCGTCTTCTTTTTCTCTTCTATACTATAAGAGAAAAGGTTTGATTGCTTGTTTGTTTACATCGAATAGGCTCCAAAACTAGTGAATCAATTTCAAAAATTCTTTAATTGTTAGAAGGCTACAAAACCATCGGTAAAATTTTATTATAAAAAAATTGGGTGTCTTATTTAAACTCCAGTAATTATTGTAACCCAAGGTATAAAAAGAATACGTAAAATATTCCTAATAAATTGAGTAGGCTCCGAAACTACGGAACCAATCTTGATGAATAGTCTTTAGGAAAGAAAATAGGCTATCTTTTACCGAGGGAAAATTGGTTATTTCCACGGGAAAAACTGTTAACGCGGACAGAGCCGCGGCGGAAAGCTAGTAAGTAGTAATTTAATATAATAAAAAGAAAAACTACTTAATTGTTTTAATTACATGGGAGTGTATATTCATTGGTTTTTTCAGATGTCTTAGATAACTAACAATTACAAATAGTTATCGTGTCCAGAAATTTAATATAATAAAAAGAAAAACTACTTGATTGTTTTAATTATATATGGGAGTGTATATTCATTGGTTTTTTCAGATGTCTTAGATAACTAACAATTACAAATAGTTGTCGTGTCCAGTAATTGGTTAAGAGCGGAGTTCAGATCAAAATGTCAATAGCATGCAATTCCAACGTCATAATTTGTATAACTATGACAATTGCACATAGATAGATATAAGTGAAGCAAAAAAAAATCTGCCTCTATGCAATTGCATGTTAAGTGTTATTTGATATGAGGAAATTGCAGTAGAATGATGGTTTTCTTAACTACATGTAGTTTACAAATGTAAGTTTTCCTGGCATGGTAAATGGTAAATAATTTCTAGGTTGCGCAAAGGGTTGGCGTGTCATTTGATAACACCAATCATCGTTGTTTATCACTTAGCTCTCCGCCCGTGTTGATCGTTTTACCCGTGGGAATGAGGTATTTTGCCGCAGTAAAAAAAGGCCATGGTCCTTCCGGGAGGTCTATTCTATCTTTGTACCAACTTTCATCAAAATTGGTTCAGTGGTTTTGGCTTCAAAGCGTAACAAACAGACAGACAGAGTTACTTTCGCTCGCATTTATAATAATGTATATAAGTAGGGAAAATCGAAATGTTCATTTGCGATTGACAATATTTACGTGGTTATAATAATAATAAAAAACATTTGATGCAACATTTTCATAGTTTACTTTAGATGGTTGTCGAGATTGCTACGTACGTGGTGCAGTCAATTAATTGCGAATGTCGTAATATTGATCGCTACAAATTGATCGTTGTTATTTACGTTTGTACGGATGTTTCTATCTTTACTTGATAATAATCTAACTCACTCAATAAATAATTGATGTCAATCAAGCATAATTAATTGTATTGTATTCTCGAAGAAAAACACGGGCGAAACCACAGGGCGAAAAACTAGTTTTCAATATAAATTATGTCTCATGTATGTTTGGTTTGTTTATCTCTCGTCCTATTACATACGATTTCTTTCGAGTTAGCGTAACAAATCGAGAACAGTTACGTAGTTGACCTCCTTACAGGATATCCTTTCTCACTTCCGCATAAATTATGACCCCTAGAAGCTCCGAACAGTAGAAGGAAAATAACACAAAAAGTATAGTCGTAGATTCCATCCACGTACGATAATTTCGGGTGTAGCAATAGAAGACGTAATATATTTTTGCACTTGTATTCGGTTGTAAAGTTTGTTTTGTTTCGTTTAATTTGACCATCGTTGAATTATTTAAGTGTGTAATAAGTACGTACCAGACGAATACTAATAACAATGATTGCTGTCATGCATACACATTTTGTTTTTCTCACTATTTACGTGATATTCTAGACGATTCTATTAGAAGATGCGGAAATCTTTATTAATGCACTGACTGAGAGAGGGACTACTATTTGGTATTCTGTGCTGAGAGTATGTATGTTGTAGCATACGTGTCCAACCACTTGCTTATCACTACATATTATAAAACAAAGTCGCTTTCTCTGTCCCTATGTCCCTATGTATGCTTAAATCTTTAAAATTACGCAACTGATTTTGATTTTATAGAGTGATTCAAGAGCTAGGTTTATATGTATAATACATGCATAATATACTTAAGGATAACCCACAATAACGATTTTCCCGTGCGAAGCCGGGGCGGGTCGCTAGTAAATGTATAAATGGGACGAAAATATAATTGCCATTTTGACATTTTTGAGAAGACAAGTTTTTTTTTTAAACATGCGTTATCAGTTCTAAAACGCCACCACCGAGGGACTGTTACATAAAAATCTGCGCTTTTTAATACATTTTTATAGATAGATAGATAAACCGTTTATTGCATAAACAAACACACACACGAATACAAACAAGCAATAACACAACATAGTAACAACAACATAATCAACAGGGAAATTAACTAACACAATCAAAGTTTCTAAATTATTGAAAAGAATCCTTTTATGTGTGGTGCAGTATGCAAAGACCCCGGGCTCAGTGCAATTCACCCAAGAGGGCAGTTCAGCCTTCGCCCAAAGGGGGATATATTTTATTCAATAATAATTTGACGTACAACGCAACTACAAAATTCAAATGCAAGTTAAACCCACGTTCACGTGGTGGTGGTGTTATCTAATCTGAATTTATCAGCGAACAGCGCACCGTTAATGTTATTATATCACACTACGTAACCCGCCCGCTAGTCGTCAATCTGCATATTATTTTAGGTGGATGACTTTTGTATCATTTTTGACGACGTTTTTATTAAAATATAAATATTTTTATCATGGAATCAAAGTCATACAAGCATTACAGAATGCTATTTCATCTTAGTATTGCATTGAAATATTATATTTTTTATTTATATTATAAAAAGCTGTTGAGTTTTAAAATTAAATTAATATTAAGATTATGACACCCTCTTTTAAATGTTCTGTGATGACACCACTACTACTCACTCAAAACTAAAATTTTCCAATAAGTTTAATACTAAACAGACAGCGATAAGCGTGTATTTGGAAGAAAAGTATAAAATCTTGTTATAGGAAAAGATAGCAACACAAGATAAAACAGAAAGTCGATTTTCGTTAAATCACGTCACTTATGCCCGTGGGAAATTAATTTTACAATGCATGTGCTCGAAAAGGAGCGTTTTCTAGGCAGCCAAACAGTGCGGAAAGTAGCACTTTTCCGCACTAGTGCTTTTTACTTTTCAGTTTTTTTTTAATTTTTGCTCAGCCTGTCATTCAGCCAGTCAACCTAACATTTCAGTATTTGAGATATTTTTATTACCAATTGTTACTAATATAAAGGGAACAATAAAAATAACAATTCAATAAACGCGTTTATAATTAGTATAATTACTTTAGAAATTGATTTTTATTGATAAATTACGTTCAAATATTAATTAAAAATTTGCGTGGCTGAATAAATTTTACTCATTGCCTTATTGCGATTCGACAGCTTTGCACATGCGCAGTAGATGTTTTTTTCAGCGCGAATGTGTTTTGTTTATGAAGCCCGTCATTTTATACGCCTTTTTAATATAACTGTTTTTTTTCTTGCACAATGCATTGTAAAATCTTGTATGATACACGTGCGAAAGATGATTTCCGACTCGTGTCGGCTTATACACTCGCTCGCTTTGCTCGCTCGTGAATAAAATGACACTCATCGGAAATCACATACTTTCCGCACTAGTATCATAAATAACTATTACGGTCGTGTTTCAATGATGCGTATCGGCGATGGTGATTGATACATCTTGTAACCAAAATTTTTTTTAACACCTAGATGTTGGTCATTGATTGAAGCAAAATCAAAGACGTAGCGTGGGCAGGTCCCCACAAGGTGGAGAGTCACAAGAAGCCGCTGGATGCTGGCAGCGCGGGACTTTATCGCTTTAGAGATCTTTGGGGGCGACCTTTGTCCAGCAGTGGACGTCTTTAAACTGAAATGATGATGATGGTGATGTGATGAGCGAAACCCCCGTGTTATACCCGCTACTTATTTAACTGTTAAAGGAGTTACAACGACTATACACGTGGGCTGAGTCGTTGGGTTCCCCCTAATATGGTTGAACCCGGCGATGGCTGACCCATGCGTCAAACTATGTATTCTTTGGTTACAATAAATCAGTTACCCAATATGACCCAATGTCTGTAAGATCCGTGTGAGGCCGAAGCCGAGTTAATCCGATTGGCAGTGTACCGTCACATCCGCCGAGCCGATAGCAACAAGCGACGACGCGTGCACCAATGTAACATACTTAATAGTATAATATAGGAATTATCAGCTGATGTATATGTACACTATAATACACACGTAATTTAAGAGGGGTAGTCAATTTTTATTGCTTTGTGATATAACTAACTTATCATATTTGATTAGCATGAACTTTTTTTGCCCCACCCAGTCTGTATCTAGGTTCTTATAAATCCGTATCCCAGAATAACACGGTAGAATAGCAATTCGTACGTTAGAATTTTTTTTTGAGGACCTGGACTAGACAGCCTAGCAGAAAACCGAGACGGAGTACGACCCCAGCCAGGGCTGATACCATGGTCTAAAAAAACAAGGTCTTCTACTCGGACTGTCAAACTTGACACAAGCCTACGGCATCATGCTGTTCATCCTTGTCGAATGCCTTGTATTATTCGACAAGGATGAACAACAGATGACGTAGGCTTATGTCAAGTCACGTGGTCGGAGTGTTAGACCTTGTTTTTTAGACCATGGCTGATACTAAATAAATACAATAATATTATTTGCAGATCTTTGGAGGAACATTTGGCTAAAGTATGGACATATTCTGGCTGAGATGATTATGAAACGTTACCGAGTAGAACGTAAGACATTTCTGTTTTTCCATTCGTTCGTACAAATTATATTGCAGTTTTTAAGAGAAAGAGAAAGCGCTTACGTCGACGATATTTTAAGTATCGCAGGCTCGACGGCTTGACACACTTTCGGCTCAACGTCACCGATAAAGGTTGCCTTGAAGAAATTGCTGTGTAGGAGTGGTCGCCCGTTTATATGTATATGTTTATGTTTTCTTTCATTAATTATTTTTTTCTTATTCATCTAACGCTGGGATTTTAATGAAATGTAACACCTAAATAATACCACTAATAAGTAATACAATACAAATCGTTACACGTGCAAAATCCACTAAGCCAGAACAAATGGCGAAATTTCGTATTCAGGGTCACTTAGCGCACGTCATATTCAGGGTCTACCTAGTTTAGGCTCCTGTCTCCCCACTTTCTATAGATATCTGTAACTTGGTATTATTAATTTGTTACAATGTGTGGGAGAAAATAAACATTATTATTATTATATTGACGCAACAAAGTCCGCGGATTTTGCACCTCAGGTTTTGGTTTTTAATTCAATTCAAATAATTGTACACTAGACGTTTATGGACTGGAACGTTGTATTTTTTCCGAACTTCTGACTGTTATCCTTCAAACTAACACTAAAAAAACATACTTATACCTACCTTATAATATGTGAAATATGTCTCTAGTTAATTGTAGACTGAACATAGACAAATGTAGATAGTATAGACGTACGACGCCATACAATCATCCTAGCACTCCACTTAGCCGGACAATAATAGCCACAATGCGAAAAATGTGAGTAATTGAAACGACACGTGACTCAACGCAGACTTTGAGCAAAAAAGTACTATTCCACATATAAAACAATATTATAAAAGGAGGATAGTCGAAGATTAGAAAAACGCAAACAATCTCGCAAAATAAGTATGGTAGATCACGCGAAGCTGCGTATTTCCCCGGAACATGTCTCGTTTCCATACAAAAGGAAAAATGTTTTGCTGTCACGTGGCCCAACTTCCATATCTTTTGGAACTGTTGTAGATATAAAAACCCCGCCACAAAACTGTTCCTTGATTCAAAATTCAAAATTCAGAATGTGTTTATTCGAAGTAAGATTTTACAAATCACTTCTCGACGTCGTCGAGGCGAGTTCATGATTTGGCTGTCTTCTGAGGAGAAGAACTCGCCGGAAGAAACTCCACAGGCGTTGCATCTTTTCACAATATTTTTACATAATTATTATTTATACAATTTAATTAATATAACAAAGAGTGCAAACGAAATATGCAATTAAAGGAAGGCAACCAGTCAAAGTAGATTCTTACAACAACTAGAAAAGAGCTGATAATCTTCAAATGGCTGAAGATATTTTCTTGGATCATAGCTAAGCAAGCACTCTCTATTGTGACACCTTGCAAACAAAAAAAACTAGATCGAAATCGGCACATCCGTTTATTAGCTACGAAGCCACAGACAGACAGACACACACATCAAACCCCTCTTTTTTGTCGGGGGTTAAAAACTAGTTACGTACGTTTAATTTAAATAAATTTTCATCACGATTTATGTTTACATTTTCATAGTTACTACGGAATCTTTTTTGATGTCATAAATTTTTAATACTAATTAATATTTCTTTCAATGTATCGTTGTTTGTTACTTTAATTCTGATTTCTGACACCAGGGTTTGTGAGGTAGGTAAACCTCGAAACCCATGCGATACTTCACCTTGCAGAGGTTGCAAGGAGCGTTTTTCCCAGCGTCTATTAAGACTTACATAATGACTAGAAAGACTGGTTGTGGGATAATCTATGACGAGAACTGGTTGACTAACCACTACTGGATTCCATCGAGAAGAAAAATGTAGGTGAGCAGGAACATACTGCCTTGCTGTGCTGCTCTAGGCTAAGAATAGATTTAACGTAACTCCTTGTGAGCCACCATGGGTTACACAGGTGAATACTGCTGCCTATTCCCCGTATGCATCTTCTCTCTCTCCAATGAATCTTTACCAGCTTCGTAAAATGGTCATAAGAACAGCCACCACGAACCAGAAAAAATAATGAATTTTACATATTTTACAATCAAAACATCAATTCTCGACAAACCAATTAAATTACGGGAATGTAATGCAGTATAATGAAAATCCCACAAGTAGAATAGAGCTAATTTTCATAAGTCTTAAAACAAAAGACCCCTGCAATATTTAAAAAGGCCTATTTTATGAGCTTGTTTTTATGTCTTATAATTATACTCGTCTATTTTACTACGAAATGTATAATAAAATACAACTGCTAAATTATTCTTCAACCTAATTTATTCGCACTCAAAGTTCATCATAAAGCTAATTACTAAACATGTTTCTACACAACAAGGATGTCAACAAAACCCAGTGTAATTAAACATTTAACAGAACAATGTTACTGCTTTATAGTCCAAAACACAAACTATTAGTGAAACATTTTGTTGTTTCACCGGGCTAAGTGTTGTGGAAATTGTATCGGGAACTGTTGATAGCTTTCTGTGAACGTGCGTTAACAAACACATATTTCTGGAACTAGTGACGAAAAAGTTTAGGTTTCGGCTAAAATCGGCCGAAGTTTCGGACGCGCCGAAACTCAGTGTTCGTGTAAGAAGGAAAGATGGCCTGCGGTTATGAAATAGTGTGCCTAATGGAGTTATTAGGTATCTAAAAATAAGTACTACGTATTTTTCCAAAGCAAAAAGTATCTGTATTTTTTTATGCAATCTGCCCAATCAAATTCAATGTTCATGAAAGAAAACTAAACAATTACTTTTATTTTTATGCAACTTGTTTGAATTTAGAATTTGATTTATAATTATAACTGCCCATAAAACGTTTCGAAAATATTTTGAATTTCAGTATGCTGAACGGCATGACAAAGAAGCTAAGTTTTAGTCAAAAATAAATTCTATGCCGAACATTTAGTTATGGTTTCGGCTAAAAGATAGAACTATCTGGAACAAAGCTGTACACGTTCAATTTACTGACACAAAAGCGAGATTAAATGAACACAATGTGTATAATTAAGGGAAGGTTATGTCGAACAAACCGCTGCCTACGGGAAAACGCTTGATGTTTCCAATTATAATTTTACTCTCTACTTACATAAGTAGGTACTTAATGATTGGTGAATGAATTCTAAGTACCTATTATGGAAAATTGAAGAAATAGTTATTATAACAAATATTAAAAACTAACGTTGTCTTTTAGTGAAAAGAGAGTTACACAGATCGAGTCCCGCTAGGATCCACAGGCTTTAAGGCGCGGTTATCCGAAAAACGTGCGTTAAGTAGTGATTTCAAAGTCCTGTAGAAGTTTGAAATATCGTTTAAAAATTCCAAAAAAAAATCATATTATAGTTCGAACCTATGTCTAGATCTTCCACGTATGTGATACACGATTACGAATACTTTGCTCGATAGAAATGCATCACGAACACAACACGTAATAAAACCTTTCAAGGTGTACCAATTTAATAATTACGATCTTTTGTTACCCAAAAATATATAATAATATTCCTCTTTAAATTTCCTAGATTGTCCACGCACTAAGGTTTTGATAAACATCCCCCTTTTTTTTAATCAATTAAAAACCGATGAAAACTGTGTTTCGCCGCGCTGGATTGCTCGTTCCGCGCCGCCCGCTACCCCGTCTGGCGCTTGCCAAATTTTCGCGGGAATACCTCGCCTTAATAGAAAGGCTAAGAACTAGCTTTCCGCCCGCGTTAACAGTTTTTCCAGTGAGAATGAGGAATTTTCCCATTTTGCCATAGTCGACCACGCTGGCCCAGTAAGGGTTGGTCACACAATCTTTGAAATACTTCGCAGGTGTGTGCATATTTAGTCTAATACCTATTAAGTTCGAAGATTACGAGCAACTGAATGTGTGGCTTAACTTATCTACGTATAAACGCTTTATAATTATTATGTTAAATAAAAGATTATGATAACTACGCTCTGTGGCTTCATTGTTTTATAACTGCTTTTAATATCTCTTTTTTGTTTTATAGCACCTACTAATAGTCACAAAAGAAAGAAGAAAATCCCGCTTCATTTTCTTTTGTAAAGAAAAGTTTATTACCAACACTCTTTCACTAATGATCCCTTATGTACTAAGAATAAAACTCAGAGAAAAAGATTATAAATTTCTTACGTAACATTGCAGATCAGATGCGGAGTTTCATTCATAATCCTCCTCTCCCCCCACCTCCATTCACCCCTTTCCTAGCCTAGGGGAAGCTGCAAGCTGGCCACGGTTTGTGCATTATTTCAGTTATGAACTTGAAATTTAAAACGCTATTTGTTGTACAAGATACGAAACTAAGCGATATTTTTCATTTGACACAGAAATTTTCCATTTAACTGAACAATAAGTAAACAATTTATCATTAAAGATTAAAATCACGAAACGTAAAGCTGATTTTATTGCATTAACTACTTAAAGAACATGAAATAAAAACAAGAACAATATAAGATACACACATGAAAAATTTTAAACAAGTTTAAGGTTTCATGATATATTTTTGTTTTAATTTTTTGTGTTTAAGTTTTAGGTAATCATTTTGAAACAAGGGGTAATAAACCGCATCAATTATTTATATGGACCTTAAAATTCAAATTCAAATGTTTTATTGCTCCATATGGTTGAAAGATTTGATACATTGAAACTTTATTTTATTTCTAAAAACTATTAAAACTGCATACATATTTTTTTAATAATTACATGGTTTAACCGGGAATCGAACCCGCTACACGAGAAAAAAAATACCCTGTAGTTTTATCATACCGATCAAATAGGCTTCATCATAAGGATTCTTTTTAGGGTTCCGTAGCCAAATGGCAAAAAACGGAACCCTTATAGATTCGTCATGTCTGTCTGTCTGTCTGTCTGTCCGTCCGTCCGTATGTCACAGCCACTTTATTCCGAAACTATAATACCTATACTGTTGAAATTTGGTAAGTAGATGTATTCTGTGAACCGCATTAAGATTTTCTTACAAAAATAGAAAAAAAAACAATAAATTTAGGGGGTCCCCATACATAGAATTGAAACTCAAAAAAATTTTTTTCATAAAACCCATACGTGTGGGGTATCTATGGATAGGTCTTCCAAAATGATGTTTAGGTTCCTAATATCTTTTTTTTTTAAACTGAATAGTTTGCGCGAGAGACGCTTCCAAAGTGGAAAAATGTGTGTCCCCCCCCTCTAACTTCTAAAATAAGAGAATGATAAAACTGATAAAAATATATGATGTGCATTACCATGAAAACTTCCAACGAAAATTGGTTTGAACGAGATCTAGTAAGTAGTTTTTTTTTAATACGTCATAAATCGTAAACCGCAATTTACCTTATATTATTAAAACATCGATCAAAGTCACAACAAACTACAAAATCTTTTATATTATGTTACTGGCTGCTACGGAACCCTTCATGGGCGATTCCGACTCGCACTTGGCCGCTTTTTGCTAAATAATATAGTGTCAGAAACAAATGGAAGACCTTGGAAGACTATGTATTTTAACATTTTTAATACAAAATTCATCAATTTATCAAATGATCAAAATGACTCCCATGGTGCTGTTAAACATTTAGATTCCATTCCAATAAATTTGACGGAGCATCACATAAGAACTAAGTATTTTACTGTTTTTGAGGTTTTTTTATTCCTAATTAAATTACGCTTGGCGTGCATTTGACTTATTATCGCACTCTTATGATTATTTCACTCCCTGTCGATTTTATGATCTTGTTGTGGTGGATATTTAGAATAATACGTCTAAGTTCTGTTTGAAGCTCGTGGACACTTTCATACCAGTTCTTGTATACAAAATTTTTTACATAACCCCATTAGAAAATCTAACAGGGTTAGATCTGGCGATCTCGGCGGCCATCATATTTGTCCACATCAAATGTTAAAAATTCATAGTCTTCCTTTTATTTCTGACACTATGTTACTTAGCAAAAAATAATCCTTATAATGAAGCCTACCGATCGGTATGATAAACGACAGGAAATATTTTTTTTCTCGTGTAGCGGGTTCGATTCCCGTTTCAACCGTGTAATTATTAAAAAAAATATGAATGCAGTTTTAATAGTTTTTAGAAATAAAATAAAGTCTTCTTTCAGTAAAATGTTCTATCTATAATATTTAAGGTACTTTCCCTCCATGTGACATACTTAGCCGTGGGACGCCCTGTATATGTAAATATTATTCAAAGTGTAGGTTTTTTTTGGCATTGAAACATAATCTAATCGACTGAATCAACATTCGACAAATAAATAATATGGTGATTTACAATAAAGTATACCTAGACTTAAATTTGTCTGGTTTATGAACTTGAACTTAAGGTGGATAATGATATCACATTTTTGGCAAATAATGTGTTTATGTATACCAAGTCTTTGGCATGGTTACATAAACACTTTTAATTGGTTTCTTATCAGAATTGAATCCGGTAATTTTAATTGTATACCCACTTAAAAGCAATGTAGGTAATTAACTTTTTTTAACTTAATTTAATTGTTTCAACAGATTTGAAAATTGATATTTTTATGTAAAACCGTGCAAAAGACCTGTTTATAAGACCCATTCAAATATGTTATGATTTTAATGTTAATTTTCTTTTTTGCATGGCTATGCTCAAGTTTGTTTTAATATTCAGATTTTTTGTAATCCATCCATGATTCATTAAGTGCCCCTAGGCATTTCCAATGTGCCTAAAGTAGCCCAGAGGCCTACTATTTTGAAACAATACAGTTTCATCATCCTTTTAGTTTCCGAACAGATTTTCTTCAGCCAATCATTTTAATAATAAACAAAAATCATGCCACATGCGTCAATAATATTTTTTTACATATAATGTTTATTTTATGATTGCACACTTACAAAAGTGATTCTGATAATAAAAGAGCAAAGATTATATAAAACATCTCATTAATTATGTAGGTACTAGGTATTTTTAGCTGATCCTTAAATCTGTTTGTAGTGTGTTTGTTCCTGCCTAATGTAGAAATATAATAATTCAGACATATTCACATGGTTTAAAAGACATAGGGATATAGACAAAACTTGCAAGCAAGATAGTATATTCAAATGGGATAAGTGACAAACAAGACTTTATAGTTAACTAGCTTTCCACCTCGCAGCTCCGCCTGCGTTAACAGTCTTCCCGTGGGAATGAGGAATTTTCCCGCAGTAAAAGTAGCCTTTGCTATTATTATATATTTTTACCAAGTTTCATTAAAATCAGTTTAGTAGTTTCGAAGCCTATTCATTAATTAATCAAATCTTTCCTGTTAGTAATAAATATTAGTAGATAAATTAAACACATCACTTGCAAAATGCTAGACTCATTTCCCCCTTTTTTTTGAAGTGGTTTAAAAACATGACATGATTTTCTTCCTGTAGGATAAGATAAATCAATATTAGGTGTCAATTGCTTGCCAGTGTGTTAAAAATATTTTAAAATATAAAGGGTGTGATGCAATGAAAACTTGTGATTCGTACATAGTAGCTTCATGAAATGTATAAAAGTGTTTAATTTTGTCTTACTAAAATGATATCGATAACCACACCAATATAACCATGCAGTTGAAAATAGAAGAAGAAAAGACTTCAAACTATATTTTTTTTAATTTACACAGATGCTATGAAAACTGAAAAAGTAAAAAATAAAACAGTAAAACCTTATTGAGTTAAGCCATGTTTCTAAAATTATGATGCTAAGTGCGAAACTTAAAAAAAATGAGTATATTTTTTAATATTTTTATAGCTTATAGTTTCTATGAGTTTTTCATTGATATTTTATTTCATTGTGGAATAAACAGTTTTTTAACTTAAAACTAGATGTTCACCCTGTTGCTATTTTTTTTTCCGACTGAAGAATTTTTTTTCCCAAACCTTGTCTTAACATTAATGAAAAAGAGTAAGTAATCATTTTGTAATAGTTTAGTAGTCTTTTCTCTAATTGGGTTCACCTGTTCCAAAGTGATGTACAGTCAAGTTTATGAACAGTGCAGTCATATGTGTTTTGGTTATGTATTACAATCTCTAAAGTTTATATATCTAAGGTCGTAATGCCTTAGATATTTAAATTTTTAAGATTGTAACCTGTTTTTATACTTTTAAATAACTTTTTTCCTATATTCTTATTTTTGTGTAACAATATACAGTGTAAAGGACTCAATATTTTCTTTCATATGATATGCCCTTAATGCTTAAGAAAACAGTTAATTTAAAGTATAGATGCATGTGATATGACTGGACTTATGAATGAGACTGTACGTACATACATATTATGTTACTTAAAATATTGTTATTATTTATTCCGATGGCACTCATGGATCTCACAGCCAAATGTTTAATTTGATTCAACAGAGCTATTTAAAAACTACTTCTCTAGATCTAGACAGTGCCATAGTCACCTTACAAGGAAAAATTACTTCATTTTGTATAAAATAAATGGTTTGTTTCCTCGTATGTAACATGTCTTAAATTAACTGTACTTAGATCTCATTTTTTTTCTACACAATTTACCTACTTTGAGTTTGAGTTTGAAATTATCTAAAAGATTACAGAATACTTTAAGAGCAAAATCTATAAGTATGATCTAATCGTGTTATATAGCTTATATTATAATAGCTTTTTTTTATGTTTATTTTTTATATTACCAGTTTACCTACTCTTTGTTTAGTTAGACCACCAACCCGCTTTACTTTTATCTACACTTTTTCCATACCAAAAGGTTCTCTTTACTTAAACATGCCCCCAATAGCTCAAAAATTTTAAGTTGGATTCAAATGTCCTCTGTTATAAAACATGCACACAAGATAATTACATGCCTAAAGATCATGTGAGTGAAATTGCATACATTATAATTACCGCCACGTGAATGAATGCCTTACCTGGGTCTATTCTGCATGTAGTAGGTGCCCCCGAATATAAACGCCATGTACACACCAACATAATAAAACGCCACAGTCCAGTTCTCCGTCATCCACTTCCTATAATTGTGATGAATAAAGTCATTCTCAAACTCAAAGATGTACGAGTAATTGGGAGTGATGTCCAAGTTGTAAGGCATCGAATTGGATTCCATGCTTACAGTTAGGTTAAGTCTATTCACTGAATGGAACTGAGCACCGCGGCTGGGTGTAATGTGAAGCACTGAATATCACCGCCGGAGGAATTAACCTAAAAACCGACGGGATATCGCGGTATCGTTATATCACAGATGGTAATGTCAATGTACGTGGGACGGCGAGGCGTATCTCTGCCGCGCGACTGACTCCGGCAATGGTCGCGGACTGACTTCACGGCGCCTATTTATCGCGATGATGACGAGGCCCGGCCCGCGCGCGATCTTTTCGTCACAGCCGCAAGAGGAAGCAGATGAATGAACTCGCTTCACGGCAAGATACACGCTCGCCGAGCCCTGCCTTTCGCATTTCGTCGTTTCCGTTTCGATCTTTTTGACAGTCTTGACTTGACAGTACGCCCGCACAACGCCCCTCTCTCCCTACCCTCCTCCTCTGTGTGAGTGACGTGAGTGTGGGTGGTTCGTTTCATCGTGAAACCACAAAATTACACAAAAGCTTTCTTATATCAATCAATAAAAAGGATGCGATAGGTAAATAAAGTGCAGCAATTAGATTTCTTTCACTTTAATTAATCATAGTCAGACACATTTTGCTGTCGACTCGAAAAGAAGAAGAAGACACATAGACGGAGACTAACTAATAAAAAAAAAAACTAATTTCTGAATCGTTCAAAAATTACAATAATGTGCGAACTGCGAACTATGAAGATTTTAAAAATCGTCGTAAATCGTAATCGTAATCGTCCGTAAGTAGAGCTGGAAACATGTAGAACTTATGCCCGTTTTCACCAACAACCCCTAAACTATCCCTTAAGTAAGTGTCACCTAACCTATGGTTTCCCTTAAACCATCCCTTAACTTAAATTCAGTTTCACCATTGTATCTGCCCTTAAAGTAAGGGTCCCTTTGTAAAGTGACAGATAGTGGTGGGTCTATGGGCTGTACCTGTTATCCAAGTCCAATAACATGCTAGTATTTTGATAAATATCGTGTTATTATATTAAAAAAGTAGAAATGCTCTTAATGTGTCCTTTTTTATATGTATTAAACTCAAATTCGATACGAATACCTACATTATTATTATACAACATCAGTTTTGGTTTATGAAGTTTAAGTAGAAGGTGGTAGAGGGCGCTTTTAAGCACAAATTATTCGTAAGCTTAAAATATTTTGTGACAGGAAGAAGTCTTTGGACAATCAATGCAATTTCATTGTTTGTATGGATGCGTATATGGCTGCCTCTTGCAGAACCGTAACGATGATAAAAAAACGTTTTGTTCCTCTTTAGCAGGTAGTGAAATCTCGTAGGCCAAAATTTATTTTGTTGATTTTACGAACATTGTAGGTATTTGTTTTGTCTGAATTTAATCGATCGACATAGTACTAATTCACCTTAGTTAATTCAGGATAGACTCGAGCCCCTAAGTGGGGATATGAGCAGATAAATTTTAAACTTATAAAATATACCAATACATCATTTTTTTCAATGAAATTTGCCGTTCGCAGAATATTTTAATAATCGCTGTTAAATTATTAGAGACAGTTATAAAATTATTTATAAAAAAAAACACAAAACTAACTAACATAACAGTAGAAAAATCGTATACAACGCTTATTTGAAACTGACCCTTATGTTTACGAGCCCGATATTCGACCCCCTAACTTTAGGGGACTCCTTTAGGCCTTAAGGGACACCTAACTCTTGGTGAAAACCAAAATCGCGTTAAGGGTCACCTAAAATGTTTTTAAGGGACACTTAAATTTAGGGGATGTTGGTGAAAACGAGCATTACTGACCTATTCTTTTTTGGTCTGTTTTCTCAAATACCAAGTCCAAAGTTGCACTAACTTATTAGTATCGTAGTGTACGGTGTACCTAGTAGTTTAATTGGACTACTAACAATAATAGTAATACAATACCATCACGTGCCATTACCTTATTTTAACATAACAGAATAATATAATATTATGCACAATTTTGGTTGGCCGTTCACGTTAGTTTAGTATACTATTATTTGCTTTTTCCTATTGGTCGGCAGATGGCGCTGGGCGATTTAATGAAGCTAAAAGATTATTTTCTAAATTCATTTATTCATGGTACATTAAAAACAGCTCATGATAATCCCAATTCAATTACAGATGCAAACAACAACACGAGATAAATGAGTACAAATAGAAAAATAAAAGAAAAGTGAAAAATTGCAGGTATGTACTTACAGTAGCCAGCACATGCGGCTGGACATGTTGGCCTTGAGAGCGCACATATTCCGTAATTTCAGGGGTGAACTTCGTAGTGCGAATGTCCAACAGCATGTGCTGACTTCTGTACATAATATTATCAAATTAGCAGTCACCTACACAACCTTTAAATATCTTTGAAAAGCTTTCAGCTACTAAACTAGCGAAAAGAACCATACTGTGAAAACCTTTAAAAATCTCATCAATAATAGTCAGTTTCGATCTTGGTTTTATTGCCCTATTCTCAAATACTTCAGTAGTATTTACATACGTATACATGTAAAACGCAGGCGATGAACCGATGTTTCTGATTTTGTGCATTGATTCAGAAGGTATAGATAGACTCATTCCATTGGTCAACTCGTATACTTGGTCTATTTTTAGTAATTCTGGTTCAAGTTCAAATATCAGAAGGCCTTCCAACACGGTGAGGGTAGCATTAGTCAGTTCTTTTGGTAAATAATTCTCATGTTCGTTACCTTAAATAAGAATACATTTGAAAGGTTAATTTTAGATTGACTAAAACAGTTTTATGAAGCGCATTAATAAAACTGTTTTAGCAATTAAAGTTTTCAGCAAGCAAATGGATCCGATTTGCATATTATGTTGTTTTTGGTATAAGAATGACAAATCAACAAACACCTTTCTATTCCATGTATTAATTCAATTGAATTCGTATTCAATACTTTCTCGACGAACTTTAATAAAAATTTTGTGAGTTCGTTCGTTTTAAGAGGGTTTTAAGCAGATTTGGATGCAATATAATCAATACAATAGCCAGCACATTCGGCTAGACAATCGCACTATGAGTTTAGCTTCTACTACTACGGGGCAAAGGCGCTCTTAAGGCCATTATGTCCAGCCGCATGTGCTGTCTACTCTATAATATGAAAGACACTGAATAAAAACATAAAGTGCTTGTTAAGCGGGATGAAGATTTCAGAAGAGATGTATAGAAGGAGCTATTGGGAAAAAATCGACAAAAAAAGGCAGGTTTACCCGCGAGCGGAATGCTAGTAATAATAAATTATACGCACTTGGAAGACTAGCGAAAAATTGAACTTCACTTTGGTTATTCATGAGTAATATTTCTTCTTTTATATGTAACAAAGTACTTCTCCAATGCGATGCTTCTTCTAACAAGGGTATCAGATAGGACGCCGTTTTGAAGGGAGACCACGTGACTTTAGTCATGTCTGCAGTGGGGTCGAAAATGCGCTGGTAAAATCTGCGATTCAGAGATACCCAAATATCGAAGTATATTGACAGATTCTCCGAGATCCTGTGGTCATTATCCCTTGCACGTATAAGCTTTGGGTGTAAACACTGTGCGTATTGGTAGGCCATGTCAGAATGACTGATCCAACGACTGTTAGGTGCAAACGTGTCAGGATCAATGAATGTTTCCCCACCGCTTTCGTTGTCTACCACTCTGATGGCTACTGACTCTGAAAACCAGGCGTGGACCATCATGTCCCACGAGTATCCATAGAGGCCGTCGGTCCAATTGTTGTAGCCCTGGAAAAGATTATAGAAGTAAATGTTATTGTTTTCAAGTATCGTTCTATTGTTTGCGACCATGCACTGAAAGACGCAATTGATTTAGTGAGGGTAGAAGAGGTTAACTTCTGGATGTGGGTCAAGTAGGATACTACAGACGAAGACCTAAACGTGGTCGTCGATGTTGCTCGCTTTATAAGAGACTGTTCAGGTCGGCTTCAGTTCTTTTAAGGCCACGTTTATTTAATTTGATCTTTGTCGGAATATAGTTGTAGAGATCCTTGGTGTAGACTTTTCTCTATAGACGGTTTACAGATTTAAATGGACCAACCCAACTCCTTCTCTTCTGCCACTAGGATCTATAGTAGAAGGATGCAACATCATTTCACTATAACCCGGATTAAGTCTTGAATGTCATGTGGAAATCCGATGCGTTATCAATCGATGTCATAACCATAATATAGGTAAGTACCTACTCGATTCATGTACGTATTTCACATTAGTATAATTACAATAGGTATTAATTACGGATACCGGTTGCGTTTAGGCGAACACAAATCGATCCGTTTTTCCAGAGTTTTGTGGTATAAATTAGCATTTGTCATTATCATTAACATTGAGCATGCTTGTTGACGTTTGTGGAAAACTATTGTTGGCACTTTAAATACCTATAATTTAAACTTCAAAAATAGACAAGTAGGTACCTCTACCGTTTGCGGTAAGAAATGTAACCTGGGTAATTATGTGTAATAATATTAATAATAATAATGAAACGTTTATGTGTTGTTATTAAACCTTTTATATCATTATAATGGAAATCCTTAAGTTTGTTAAACATCCGTATAATTTAAATTCGTTTCAATTTTGATATTTGCTCTGAACTTTCAGCTGGTTATCGATCATCATCAATATTTTTGTAATAGACAAAGGCCTTCCTCAATAATCGCGGTATAATGGCCTACATACCTATCGAAAAAACAGATAACAATAATACTAGACGAAAAGGATCTTGATAAACGTGGCAGGAAGAGGAACTAGACAATCATCATTTCTGACAATCTCTTGTATTGTACAGCGACAAAGAGCTAGGATAATCGGCGCGCCTCGCTCGAGCGAGCCCCCCACCACGTTCATTTGGATCTTGGACTTGTTATTAAATTTGAAATCGGAGCGAAAATAAAACATTGGTCTAGCGGGGCTAGACTCTAGGTAGACTTTATGCCGTGGCAATTTCTCACGGAGGAGACTTCAATTCGGCTTTTTCACAATCACAACATTTTGACGGATACAAACGGAAAGGCTGGCGTTGCTCTAAGTTGTGAGTGATCCGTCAAATTGAAATCTCCGCAAATATTATCATGTCAAGCGTAAAACCGCGTGGTACCCGGAAATGTAATGAAATATGTTTTTATTCGAAGTAAGATTTTACAAATCACTTTTCGACGTCAGATGGTAATGAATTTAAAATTGACTTACTAGTGTAATTACAACTACAGAAAAAAATATCGACACAAGTGGATGATGTCGGTGTCACTCTGGTTGGTTCAAGAAAAACATAATCTAATTTAAATGACTGAAATAAACTCAATATTCTATCAGTATAGTTGCCTGATATTAAAATATCCACATTTAAATCCCCACATATACAATTACTTGTTTTGTACTGTTGGAGGTGATTTTCAAAATGTCCTCCAACACAGTTTCGAAACTGTCAAATTTTTGACTATATGGCGACCTGTATACGCACACTATAATATGATTATTCAACTCAACACAAGATACCTAAACCCTGGGTCCATTCACCTGCACCTTGTGTGAAGACCATTGCCATTCCAGACATGCAATTTTACAGTAGTTCTTAAACTTTAGCAAGTCGCTTAAAACCCGAAAATTTTAAAAAACCCACGCCGTATGTTAAAATATATTAGAATAAAAAGGTTTAAATAACATTTTTGGAAATCCCCCGACCAGAGTCAAATAAGATAAGAAATATCAAATAAAGAAATCTATAAAAAGAGTGATTTCTCACGAAATCCGCCACACAAACAACTAATTATGACCTTTCTTAGTCCTTACGTATACGTATCTACTTACCTTTTGGTTTCTCGTAGAAATAGACACAGCAATAATATTGATAAATTTAGGTACTATACATACTCATCTATCTAATAATATAATACAAATCCAATAAAACACGTCGGGGTCTGCCATTCCCTGCTCTGACATTAATAAATTTTATCATACCGTGAGTTTTACTTATTCAGAATCTACATTATATTTAGTTTTTAAGTAATATAAAACAAACAAATAAGTAGTTACAATATTTTAACTGAAATTTCTAACAAAGAGAGCGATGATGGCAGCCCCCGACGTGTTTTATTGGATTTGTATTATACTATTAGATAGATGAGTATGTATAGTACCTAAATTAATCAATATTATTGCTGTGTCTATTTCTACGAGAAACCAAAAGGTAAGTAGATACGTATACGTAAGGACTAAGAAAGGTCATAATTAGTTGTTTGTGTGGCGGATTTCGTGAGAAATCACTCTTTTTATAGATTTCTTTATTTGATATTTCTTATCTTATTTGACTCTGGTCGGGGGATTTCCAAAAATGTTATTTCAACCTTTTTATTCTAATATATTTTAACATACGGCGTGGGTTTTTTAAAATTTTCAATTTTGTTTTTTATTTGAATATGTTTTAACATCCGGCGTGGGTTTTTTAAATTTTTAAATTTTGTTTTTATTTTAAACTTTTTAGAGAGTACGTTACTTTTGTTTGTTATCAGCGGTTATCGGCCACCTATCCTCGCTGTTGCAGTATTTCTTTATAGTCTACCGCCATGCGCCATAAAACATGTCCAAGAACCTGATCTGTAAAGATACCGATTCAGTAGTTTTGAAAACTCCTGTAATGCCAACTTATCTGGCTACTGCAGGGCTCCCTGGTGTTCTACCTCCATAAAACGTATCTAAGAACCTGCTCCAAGATGAAGCCTTTTGAATGCAAAAAACCGCATCGAAATCGATTCAGTACTTTTTGAGAACTCCTGTAGTACGAACTTATCTGGCTGCTGCAAGGCTCCCTGGTGGGTGGTCTACCGCCTCAAAACATGTCCAACAACCAGTTCCAAAATGAAGCCTTTTGAATGCAAAAAACCGCATCGAAATAGATTCAGTACTTTTTGAGAACTCCTGTAGAACCAACTTATCTAGCTGCTGCAGGGCTCCCTGGTGGTCTACCTCCATAAAACGTATCTAAGAACCTGCTCCAAGATGAAGCCTTTTGAATGCAAAAACCGCATCTAAATCGATTCAGTACTCTTTGAGAACTCCTGTAGTACCAACTTATCTGGCTGCTGCAGGGCTCCCTGGTGGTCTACCGCCCCAAAACATGTCTAACAACCAGCTCCAATATGAAGCCTTTTGAATGCAAAAAACTGCATCGAAATCGATTCGGTAGTTTTTGATAACTCCTGTGGTACCAACTTATCTGGCTGCTGCAGCGCTCCCTGGTGGTCTACCTCCATAAAACGTATCTAAGAACCTGCTCCAAGATGAAGCCTTTTGAATGCAAAAACCGCATCTAAATCGATTCAGTACTCTTTGAGAACTCCTGTAGTACCAACTTATCTGGCTGCTGCAGGGCTCCCTGGTGGTCTACCGCCCCAAAACATGTCTAACAACCAGCTCCAATATGAAGCCTTTTGAATGCAAAAAACTGCATCGAAATCGATTCGGTAGTTTTTGATAACTCCTGTGGTACCAACTTATCTGGCTGCTGCAGCGCTCCCTGATGGTCTACCTACAGAAAACATATCTAAGATCCTAAGTTGAAGTGATACCTTTTTAATGCAAAAAACCGGAACTAAATCGGTCCATTGGTTTTCGAGATAGAAGGTAACAAACAAACAAACAAACAAACAAACAAACAAACAAACAAACAAACAAACTCTTACCCCAAACGCACCGTAGAATAGCACTTGTGGATATAACCAACTTATACTAGTTAAATTTTAGACATTTTAATTTTAAGTTATTTAAACGGTGGACGCGTGGAATTGGGTCCAATTTATCTGTATATTAAAATTAACTTCCACCGAACATTCTTGATGTTAAAAGACGTCGGACTCGCCATTTATTTGCCTAATTACGTATAAATGAATAACTAACCTTTGTGATGAAATGAGAATACGGTAGAAATGCTTGTATAAATACATAGACAAAAATCAAATAGCACGTTAGTTTTTTACATTTTGCCTTTTTGTCTTTCTTTCTTTTCATTTTATTATCATCATTATCATCTTTAGATTTAGGTAATTCTGACAGATCTTCCTTATTTTTTCTTACGATCTCGTCAGCTGTCTGAACATTGTCTTTTCCAACGTTTCCATCCGGTTCCATTTCAGTGTCACTATCTTCAACCATTGGTTCATCATCATCATGCTTTTCTGTACATTTATTGTTTTTATCAACTTTTTGTTCCTTATCTTCAAAGTTATCTATTTCCTCGTATTCATTATCATTATCTTCGCAAGTGTGGTTTGGGTATCTGTTGAACGTGTTCACGCAATTCCAAATAAAATTTATAATATTCGAAATTAGTTTTTTGATTCGGTGTGCAATAGTTTTAGGCCAATCGAACGGGTAAAACAACGGCATAGTTGCGAGGCAAACCCATGGGAACATACCTGTAACAGTTTCAATAAAAGACCTCCCATTACAATACAACCTACAACGTGTTAATTAAATAACGCAGCACCTCTTGGGTGATTGATCATCACACTGGTCAAGACAATTTCTATGAAAAGTAAAAAAATATGCGATTTTAGAGAACTTCATGGAAAAATATCCATGGGCTGAGTCATCAACCGAGAGGTTTTGCTTTAATTAATTAATAAATTGTTTATCCGAATGCACATAAATCATAATAGTCATAAATCGATGCATTCTTTGAAATGGCAGGATCTCGTATAAAGATAGGTTAATGTTAGGCACTGGATTAACACATATCAAGTTACTTTTTATCAGAAAACGATCTAATAAGCTTCAGAGAAGCTGTAGATGAAGTGAATTTATGTTTCCTTCTAAATAATTCCACAAATTAATTTTATTGTAAATAATACTTTTCATAAATTACAACTAAGTTGTTTTATTACTAGCGCCATCTTAAATCAAATAGCAGAATGATACATGCCACTTTATCTCGGACAGCACGACGCTAAGCGGCGAGTAGCAGAAGCGAAACACTCTTTCCGTTTCTAAATTGAAGATGGCGTTGTTGATAAAAAGTATAATAAATAGGAACGTAATCGTCAATACTAACCGATAGTAAACAACCTGCTATTCATGAAATGGAACATAGCGCAGAATATCATCGCCACGTCTCTGGTTCGCTCCCACATCATCCACATGGCGATTGTTAGGTCGAACACGAAAATGAACCAGTGGACTATCAAGTAATCGATCTGCGGGACTGTTAGGAACAACCTGCCAGATGGAAAACCTCATTAGTGTCTGAACACGCCTCTACCAAGGGTTTTTTCTAGTTTAATCGTTTTGTTATTAAGTATGTGTCTAGCAGTCTTATAGTAGGAGAGCTAGCGACCTAATTCGTCATGTGGCTTCAGCTGTATTGACACTCCGTTAGCTACTTCCCTGAACAACCATTTCCTATAATCTTCGTGCTGGCAGGCCGCGAGCGGTGGGTGCGGGTGTAGTGGGGTGGGGAAAAAAAAAAAAAAGTGGGCTCAGCGACTTTAATTTTTTTTCCAAACAGTTGCTCTGTACTCCCTGTGCATCCAAAAGAAAAATTAAATCGATCGGGTGGTGGGAAGGGGTTGCCAGCGTTAATTAAAAGTACCAAAATAATAATAATTTTCGTGTGGGCTCAGCTGTATTGACTTTTTTTCTGACGCGAGACTAATCAATATGTAAGCCCATAAAAAATAGCGAATTTAATTAATAAAATTTTTTTTAATTATTTTTTTTTAAGTATTTTTCGAATTTTTTTGGGGCTTACATATTGATTAATCTCGCGTCAGAAAAAAAGCCAATACAGCTGAGCCCACACGAAAATTATTATTATTTTGGTACTTTTAATTAACGCTGGCAACCCCTTCCCACCACCCGATCGATTTAATTTTTCTTTTGGATGCACAGGGAGTACAGAGCAACTGTTTGGAAAAAAAATTAAAGTCGCTGAGCCCACTTTTTTTTTTTTTTTTCCCCACCCCACTACACCCGCACCCACCGCTCGCGGCCTGCCAGCACGAAGATTATAGGAAATGGTTGTTCAGGGAAGTAGCTAACGGAATGTCAATACAGCTGAAGCCACATGACGAATTAGGTCGCTAGCTCTCCTACTATTAGGGTTAATGATACAGAGTACCAAATAGATGACCAAATAATAGTCCCTACCATTAGTAGTATGATGAACGGTCAAATAAGTCTATGCTCGTTACTTTTTCGTAAAAAATAAGGTAGTACACACTCACTTGAAGCCGCGGTATGAGGGCAGCGCAGGACCGATCATTGTGGAGATCCTTGGGGCAGGCCTTTGTCCAGCAGTGGACGTCTACAGGCTGAGATGATGATGATGATGACTCACTTGAAAGGATCGAAGACCCAATGTTCCGACAGTTCCATCATGGTGTACCCTGACAACCACTCCACCGTGCCCTTCTTCATCCCCGCCATGAAGTATAGGATGAAGAACTGGTACTTGATGAGGAAATAGTTCCAGTACGGAACGGTTTCCTTCTTTTTGGACGGATCCAGGTACACGTCTAAAGACCTTGAAATGAAGAAGAAAGGACTTTTCAGCTGTTTCAAAGTCAAAGTCAAATTTATTTTTAACTAGCTTTCCGCCCCGCAGCTCCGCCCGCGTTAAACATTTTTCCCGTGGGAATGAGTTTCTTTTTTAATTTCTCTTTGTAAAAACCATCCTTGGACTTCAACGAACATTTAAAAAAAAGAATTGTTTAATTTGATCCAGGCGTTGCTGAGTTATGCGCTTACCAACACATTTTGCGATTCATTTTTATATTATTTATTTTTAACTTTAGGATATTTACATCACTTAGTTAAGTCAGTTACATATTCTTTTGTGGCGAGTTCAGAAATTTGGCTGTCTTCTGTGGAGAAGAACTCGCCGGAAGAAACTCCACAGGCGTTGTATCTTCTCAAAATATAAACTCACCAATAACAGTTTGCTTCGGTAAAGGATAGCAGGAAGGCGACCAAACCAAACAGGTAAGAGTGGTTGTTCCAGTAGCTCTTCTCAATCAGGAACAGGTACCAATAGCAGACGGTGAACATCACTGATGCGTTGCGGTATTTGTAGCCGAGCATTATCCCTAGGGCACCTGTAGGATCACATTTAAACATTTGGCGTAGGCCTGTCGTTTTTAATTTGATGGTGACTTGGTTTTTTATTTATTTATACTTTAAATCCAAACCCGCCTTATCTAGGCAGACATTGTTTTTTGACGTGATGAATCTGTTGAAATTTTCTCTCATTTTAAAATTGTATTGCAAGTAGGTATAATTTTCTCGAATTATTTCTTTCGGCTCTCGATCATATCACTAAACTCCCGAACTGTGACCAATCAACTTTTTATTTAGGTACTTTAATTGTTTTTTAAAACACCATGGCAGCTCTAGTTCATGGTACTTATTAGCTTGTTTAATTCATTGATCATTCATATCACTTTTTTTTTACTTAAGCTAGTTACCTTTACCTACACTAGTCCTTGCTAGATCACATGTTAAATTTTATAACTTACCGAGCCACAAGCCAGCATATACCATGGCCATGTACGGCATGGGAATGCCAGTGATGAAAGGTATAAGCGGGAAGTGGCATAGCTCTCCGCCCCAGCGTTCGTTCATTACAGTCCCACCGCGCTCCAAGGGTATATCAATGAGCATCGCGAGACCTGCCAACGGATACAGCCTATTCATTTGAAGGAGCCAGAGAAGACACTTTAAGTTATGAATCTTTCAACTTATCAAGCAAATAAAGTTTGAATAACACTAACACTTTATCGCAGACGCAGCAAAAAAAAAATCTCTATGATGCTGACACTTTTCAGGTAACAATGCACGCATCCGCAGGCGGGAGCGCGGCCAAAATCAACACTTAAGTATAATAAGGGGCTCCTTAAACGACGACGGTCCGGTCGTCTCCTTCACGATGTTTTTCCGTATCAACGCGCTAGGCCTAGGTTCGAGGCTCCCTCGAGCCACTCCTAGACGCGTTGGTACTCTGGGGTAGAGCCATACGCTCCCCCGCAAGTCCGGTGAAGCTTGATTCATCGTACTTTCTCACAAGCAATAGCACAAATAATAAAAATGATGCTGACACTTATCACATCGCTTTTCGACGATCAATTTTAACTACTTAGGTATTATGTTATCTGTGACAGAAGCATAGAATACCAAATAGTAGTCCCTAGCCATAGAGTGAAGTGATTTATAAAAGCTGCACACTCTAATTTGTATGAAAATCCGAAACAGTATTAGGTATAATTTTGTTTTTATTTTTATTTTATTTTAATATCTTTGGGAAGCTAACAGCACTGAAGTTACACATATAGACTACTTTATATAAAAACAGCTGAGGCTAATAATAAGCTTCCGCATATACGAACTTAAACTACAACTTACATCTAAGTCTTACCGTTATAGTATCTAACGCATTACAAAAAAAAAGGTTAAACAATAGCTTTGATGACAATATAAACCACCGCTCACTCCCGAGCCTATGCCTGCATGCATGTAAAGAATAAAATTAACATCTAAGATAAAAGTAAGTACTATTCACAAGAAAACTTTTTAATTGCCAATGATTTGATCGAGGTAACACTTGAGTGAAATATATCAATATTAATCTCGTCGCTTAGAAATTTATTGAATGTAATAGCTGCTCTAATGAGAAAGAAGTTTTTTCTATAGTTAGTGCGACAAACTGGAACAAAAAATATTGGTCGATTCCTTAGAGACCTACTTGGAGCTGTTATCCCTATTTTGGCCGAGAGAGTAGGACAGTCAATCACGCCCCTAATAATTTTGATAAGCAGTATAACATCAGCGATATCTCTGCGTGATTTCAAAGGCAGTAGGTGAAACCGCGCACAGCGTTCCTCATAGGACACTTTGGGCAATTTAAATTTGAAGCCCAAGTAGCGGGTGAATTTCCTTTGGATCCTCTCAAGCCTACAAATGTAAGCCTACATTTTGTGCTATAATATACAATTTATACTCCAGCAAAAAACAGAATAAGACGAATACGCGACAACGAATAGCGATGTGTAGTACCAACATAATTTATGTATTCGACAAGTAAGTAGAAAATCTTTATACTCGTATAACTGACAAAAAACTTACCAAAAAGTATTCTGGTAATCGCCAAACTTGAAGAGTCTTTTGGCTCATGCAAGTATTGAACGATATTCGTGAAAGTCGTGTCTTTTATACGGAAACCAAACTGATCCAGAAACTTCTCATCGATCGCATTGTAATAATGTTTGATCTTCCTTTTTAATTCCATCCTAAAACACTAGGTAAAATTAGGAAAAAATCGCATAGAAGTAGTTAAACTGTAACATTATGTTACTGGTAAATTTGAGATACTAAAATTCTCATGATCAATGAAACCTAATTTCTTTCTCAAATACTATTAATAGCTAGCCTGTCTTCCTGAAATTTGTTCAGAACAAAGTGATCTTAGCAGGGATTCGAACCCTAAACCTTTCAGCTTATCTTCATACGCCAGTTAATAATTTGGACAAAAAGGTAACTTAAATTACTTACTAGAAACATTAGTAGTCCTTAATTATCACAAAACAAAAATTATCTTCATGTCGAACGAAACCATAAAATAAAAAGTCATGATTCATTAATAGAGTTCGCCATAGTAGCCAACAAAGATACGTATAAAATTAATGAAAAATGTAAAACATAGTGCTGGAATTGAGTGAAATATCATTGGAGTTTTTCTTGCAACTGATTTTGCGCGTAGCTACCACCTACGTAGCTTGTACGAAAAACGATAAGAAAATAAAATAGTTTTTAATTTTCGTAACCACGACAATGTAAATTAAATCGGCGTGTATTAGAACTAGCAAGATGGGCCCAAAGTAAAATTTTATGAATGGGCTGGTATATCAATTATTTAATTATCAAATTATACTGTAAGTGAAAGTAACCGTGCTACCCTTTACTCTTGAACAACTGAATGGATTAGGATATTTTATATACTTAGGCAGCGATAGATATCAAATCAATCATCTATCTATAAGGACAGCACATGGCTACTTTTTAATGCGGGAATATTTTTCTATTACCTACCACCTATTTACCTCTAAAACTATAAAACGCGGGACGGCAAACTAGGTATACGTCTTGTTGAATTGTTCCAGAAACGAGTCTCCGCACTAAGAGTCTCATCATCACAGGTCTCATCTCAACGTTAAATTCTTCTCCAGAGGAGTACATTTACGTTACGGTGCGGTTGTGCTTGTATATAAGTGAACAAATGAAATATAAAACAGGACTGACCCCGTAGCCTAGTCGGTGTGTGCTTGCCTTCGAAGCAACGGTTCACGGGTTCATCCATAGTACAGGCACAAAAGTGTACAATATTAGTACTATCAGGCTCTGCCTGGTTTGGGGTCAGATGGCCGTGTGTGAGATGGCCCAAAAATAATAAAGACAATGATAACTTACCTTACCACATCTCCCGGAGTCGGCACAAACACTGAACTGCCTCCATACAAACAGGTCACACATTAACTCGCGCGCAAGATTTGCTTAATGTATGCTGCTCATCGGAAATTTCATGTCACATTGATTATGCTGAAATTACCAACATAATTGAAAACATGTTAAGTCGGTTTAGGCAAATGTTTAGCGCTTTCAGTTTCCATATGGGTAGGTTGCGAATTGACGTCAGAATATTAAATACGTTTATCAAAGGGTTTTAATTTTTCTGACAATGTCGAGGAATTTTCCGAGTTAAATATAACTAAAATATAAAGATTATATTTACGTGAACGACAGCTTTTAGCAAGCATTTTAACTTTTAGTGCATTGGAGATTTGTGGTTAAAGAAAAAATGGTTTTAGTTAGAGCTTTAGAAAAGCTCCATCACGCGCTAGATAGTTATGTAGATTTTATTAATGTAAATATAATTATAATAGCCTTTTATTTCAGAATTTGGTTAAATATTTACATTTTATTTTAATTATTTTTTACAATAGATGACGAAGTTCTGTTTGTCTATTAACATAGGCCTCTTCCGGCTGCCTCCACTGTAGTCCAGAGCGGTCCCAGGGTTATGTATATTGGAAGACTTTATATTACTTTATTTATTTTTAGGGATATATTTTGCAGCAATAAAAGCGCAAAATTACACGATGAAATATTTATTTACTCAATTTCAATAATATTCGATACAGGTTCAGCTATGAATAGACATTTATTTATTGTCAATGATATAATTCCAACGTTCATAATTTCAACAGTAATGTAACATCTAATATCTAGGCAGGCTTTCCATTTGTCGCCAACATTTTCTAGATTTAACGCATTATTTGGCTACAGTAAAATTTTATGATAAATAAGATAAATATATGAATTTGTTCCTCTTGTTTCATCAAGACTTTTGAAAGGCTTATTTCATTATTTTTTCAAATGAACTATTTAACAAATATTTGTCAGAAAATATGAACAAGTTTTATTATAGCCAAGTAACTATGAAATACATTTATTTCATATTTCACTAATTGTAATAATAATCAATGATTGTGATTAATACATAATTTTGTGAGAGTGGACAATGTAGCATCTTGTAATTGACACATTTTGAAAACATTACAATTATTTTGGCTCAAACTTGTAAAACTATTTTACCGTTATAATAAACAATATCAAAAATCAATAATAATTATAGTTCATAAAATAATAGAACGTTATAAGATTAATAATAATTAAATCTTGATAATATGATATTATAAAGGATTTTATTTTACACTATTTAACTATTTACTTAAATAATGTAAACGTAATCATAATAAAAAAACAAGTTAGCAGCTTAAACTAATCTATGTCGTACACAAAGCTAATAATAATAATCATATGAAGCTTGTCTCTGGTAGCAGAGTTCAACGTGGCTCAATATACGTGCACCCACAGCCATCAATCTCACTGTTCCTACTGCTTAAGGTAGCCGTTTGAACAGAGCGTCAGCGACACTGACGCTGCGACACAAAAAATTAGAATGGACTCTAAGGTGATATATTTAAGGTGGACTTTGGAGGCATGCGACAGAGACGCGAGTGACGCGGCGTTACCGGTGTCTGTGTCGTCGCGCCAACTCACTTTTGAGTGAATTCATTCTTAAATACCTTAGTTAGAGTCCATTATCCTTTTTCAGTGTCAGTGTCGCTGACGCTCGGTTCGAACGGCTACCTTAACCCTTCGTATGCTCGCTGGATTTAATAAATAGTGACTTATAACAGCAACATAAATATTCATAAAACTTATGTTTTTTATTGTATAGAACAAGTAGTTAGACCGAAGCGCTTGCGTTTATTCGTAGGGCTGGAAAAGTGGCGGCCCAGTGCTCTAATTTCTGTTTTTTTTTTTATTCTATTGTCTGTGGTCATCGATTTTTTTCGACGTCGAAAAGTGATTTGTAAAATCTTACTTCGAATAAAACATTTTCATTTTATTAGTTAAGCTGCATATTTGTCCATTTATTAACTAGCATACGAAGGGATAAAAGCGCATTCCAAACGATCTTATGATGCGAACAATATTTCTGTAAACGTATAACTATACACAATAAATTAATAAAATTTGATTATATAGGAACTCGTAACAACAGTACAATTCCTAATAATATTTAATTTCCGATCTGAATACATATTCTTAGACAAAGTCTAAATAAATATATCACTAGTTCATAAAAGTTAATCTCAATAACTGCAAATTATACATTAAATCACAGGCTCAGTTTACACAAAAATACAAACACCAACTGCTTCAGAACAATTGTAATTTTAAAAACCGTAACGAATTATTAGGTTAATAAAATACTCGCGCAGCCGTCGGGACCATCGGCTTGTTATTTGTATATCAGTGTAAAAATTTGAGTAGAATCATGGTCTAACACTCCGACCACGTGACTGACACAAGCCTACGTCATTTTGCGCTGTTCATCCTTGTCTATTATACGCATTCGACAAGGATGAACAGGCAAAATGACGTAGACTTGTGTCAATCACGTGGTCGGAGTGTCAGACCTTGTTTTCTTAGACCATGAGTAGAATATTATTTTTGCCGTGTCATATTTATAATCAACTTTATTTATTTAAAATTATCAAATGTCTCGCAAGAACAGAGGTGTGAAGAATTTGTGTGGTTTTAGACCAAGTTCTTTGGGTAAATTGGTCATGTATGACGGTCAAACGCCATCATTATATAAATTAAACTTGTATGCTGTAGCTAAGTCTGATATATAAATAAGTCTTATAATACAACTGTATTAGATGTGTAAATGAAATTCAAACAAAAAGCCTGGTCCGAGAGCTGTTTTTCGCATGTCCCCATCTTTTGCTGCGCGAGTCTGTATTTATATGCACGTCTATTTACGAATAACACGCAAATAATATTCAGCCTAACCTATGATTAAACTAATTAGCCTAATTAAACAAAACTACTAAATAAATGACGTAGTTATAACATTGAATACTGGCTTAAATCTAAAACAATTGAAATAATATTAAAAACAAATTAACAGGCCCAAATTTAAGTTTTATATGACACTTGAGAGATCACTAACAGTTTGTAACCGAACGATCGGTCGGGATATGTGTCGGTTGTATAAAAGATCTCATTCTTTATCTCATTTTTATAATTTAAATAAATCGACAAAAGTCTACCACGGAATGTTAGAAATAAATTGATATTATCAAACAGTAAATATTTCTTAAAGTAATATGTCGTATTCGAAAATAAACGAAGAAAGATTCGATATAAGTGAAGAAAAAAACAAATTAACTGTAATTCAATATTGTCATATTAAAGACAGCGATTCGATACGACTCATCATTTTTATATATATTTTTCTTTAATAGCATAATTATGTTCTAGTTTTAAATTATGATATCAAAGCGTCAGCAAACTTGCTACTTCTGCTCTAGAGCGCTACCCATTGTGGATCCTGACAAAGGCATACTCCAAACATGACTACTTATTGTCAGTTGATTAACCTAGCTCTAGCTTACCTACTCCTCTCCTCTCTTGACACTAGTTGACACCAACATTTCAAGTCCAAATAAAAGTTATAAAATCGTATAACTTTTGTTTTTTCACATGATAGAATTTTTGATATTTTAAGCAGTTACATTTACATATTATTTGGTTTAACGCGAAACCCATTTCGAAATAGAGCTAACTTCTCACAGTTCCTTTGTCAGGTGTGACATTCAATAATCACCTAGTTTCTACTCAACATTGTTATTTAGATACAAGTTGATTGAAATTCTTTTGACAAAATTTTCTCATGTTTATGTTGCGAGATTCGAACTTTACATTTATTCGATTGTAGCCATACACGATGTGGTTGTAGAGGTATAAAGTTATTATCACTGTTCCTTCTGGTGTGCGTGAATTAATTCCTTGGGTTGTCGGCAAATAGCGCTGTTTTTATAAGTTATACTATTACTAACAACAACTGTTGGGGGAGGCCTTTGTCCAGCAGTGGACGTCTTTCGGCTGAAATGATGAACAACAACTGACGTCGAAATATGACAAAGGACGTAAGAATAAAATATTAAACATGGCCGTCGATTAGATATGGCCTCTAGAAAAGTTCAATGCAGACTTGATGTAGTTTATATTGTAGTGTAGACGTTATTTATTTGCTCATTGCTGGAAAACTGCTCAAAAAATACTGTATTTTACGGCGTTAAATTGTTGAAGACAATTTCAATGTTCAATGGTTGCAGATCTAATTTATATTTGGTGATAGGCATATCTTATGTCTTATACGGCCTCTACGCGCGTGCCGTGTATGCCTAACAGAGCGAGACGAAGTTATGCGTTAGAATGAGGTAGAAATCACCGCGCTCACTTTAGTGCATAACTGCGTCTCGCTCTGTTCGGCATACAAGGCAGACGTATGTAGCCCGTATTAGTAGATGCTAAAGCTGAGTTCATTGTGCCATGCCACAAACAAATAATACATAAGTTCGATTTGGCAAAGACACAACATCAACCCAATAAAAAACTGTTAAGACACGCCCCTAAACATGTCTCTAACATAAACATGGCACAGCGAACCCGACTTGGTTTAATAAGCATAAGATATAATATTCCATAGCGGTGTTCAGCAGTAACATCCTTATCAATATACGACGTGCTAGGACTTGTGCGTGAAAGTACTGTGATTGATCGCACTTTCACTATGACTTTGAGATATTAAACTGATTGAAATTTATTCCATTTAGAGACACAGCAAGCTACTCCGTCAGGCCAGGTATACATGACGTACAATGTAGAGGTTAGAATGGCGATAATGCGCCGTCCGTATGAAATCATCATCATCAATCATCAGTCGTGGGGGGAATGTAGCACAGAAGACTAAAGCTTCGGTCACACACAGCGATTGATCGCTGCGAATTCCATACTGACCGTGTTAATTTTTAGTCGCAGTGAATGCAATTGCAGCGACTATCAGAAAGTTATCTTCGTACCAACTGGCCGCATCGGTTTGAATGTACGCGCCGTGTCACGCACACGCTTGAATTTAGCCCATACTGCCGCCGCCTTATTATTATCGCTAGTTTGTGCGTGACAGCGCTTTCAAACCCACAGAACATTTAAAAGAGGTTAGGGCGGCGCTGTGGGCGGGGCCGGCGCGCCAAGACTATGAGCAAACGCTCATACTCCACGCAAAGACGCGATCGCGCTGTCTAACTCACACATAGCTATAAAAATGTACATCGGTATGCGTGCATGCGTATGATTCGTTTCCATTTGAAATCGCGTGATTGAGCGGCGCTATGACTGGCTAGATTTGAAATTGCAAATATGTGTGTAAACTTCATCTATAATGAAGTACAGATGTAGTGGAGGTGAAAGGTGGGGTGGAATCGGCGACACCGGATTTCATACGGACGGCGCATTATCGCCATTCTAACCTCTTTTAAATGTTCTGTGTTCAAACCGACAGCGGCACGTTATAGGTTATACATGACTTATAGGTTATACTGTGATTGTAGTCTGCTTGTGTGTGTGTGTGTCCCCGTGTGTTCAGTGGTCGAGTATGACGCCCCCCGGGCCGGGCAGCGACGAGTGCGTGTGGAAGTGCAGGTCCACCGCGCGCGCCGCCTGCCGCCCCTCCGATATGGCCCACACCACTAGAGACTGCCCGCGACGGCAGTCTGACAATGGAAACAATCATTTCAATAGAAGGTTTACATGTGTTATTGGCGATGGTTCTAGTGTTTTACAATACAAGACAAATATACTGTATTGCTCATATTATTATTATTTTTTAAATTGAACTATGCTTGTGTCGAAAAAGTACGACGAATCAAGCTTCACTGGATTTGTGGGGTAGAGCAAGTAGTCATGTATTTACAAACGCGTCTAGGGAGCCTCAAACCTAGACCTGGCACGTTTATACGGAAAAACATCGTGAAGGAGACGACGACGCCTAAGGGGCTCTGTCTCTGATTATGAGTTTTGATTTTGGCCGCGCATCCGCCGGCGGGTACGGGCACTGTTACCTGAAGGGTAATTGTAAGCTCATTATCTCAGCCGAAAGACGTCCACTGCTGGACAAAGGCCTCCCCCAAAGATCTCCACGACGATCAGTCCTGCGCTGTCCGCATCCAGCGTAAATATTATGCCACCAGCCCACCGAGGGGCCCGAGCCTGAAATCAGGGTGAGTAGGCCTTGTCGACTACGCTGGCTTAGTGCGGGTTGGTCAATTTCACACACAACCTTTGAATTATTTTCTCAGATGTGTTAACAACGTACTTTATTTGCACCCAGGACATAAATAAAAAAACAGTTCTAGTATTACTCTCTAACTTAAAGCCCGATCCCAAAATTAAAACAATACTGACTATATTGCGGACCTCTGATGGAACTAATTTATATTGGAAATTGTTGCCAGAGACAAAAATGCGGTGCCACCAGAGCAGGTATTTTATTTTTTGGTCAGGCTTTGAAACTCAAATAAAAGTTTTAACCAGTTTATTCCCTTTCTTTTCGGTTCCCATGTGAAATAAAAGGATGGGTTAACTTAATTTAAGAGTGACTCGGAAGAATTATTACCATTGTAAAAGTGTAATGAATGAGTCCAATACAACCCACTGTGTGGTTGTCGTGAGCTGACTAAAACTTAGGGAATGATGATCAGCAGCGTTCATCCATGACCAACATAGAGTGGGATCTATAACCCACCCACTTACCTGCTAACACCTTTACAGCAGAACTAAACAGTCTGATATTAAAAAATACATACATACATAAAGCCACGCCTCTTTCCCGGAGGGGTAGGCAGAGACCACTTCCTTCCACTTGCTACGATCCAAACACACTTCTTTCGCTTCATTCACATTCATTAATCTCCTCGTGCATACTCGTCGGTTTAGAGTACTCTTGACCCGACCTTTTGTCAGAACGTCACCAAAAAAATATATAATTATAATGTTTTTCATACCTCCAGCTGCGAACACGTTCTTGACTGACGTCTGGTAAATGTTCTTCTTGTCTGTTTCGACGTTGCTGCGCGCGTCCAGCGGCAGATCTGTGGATCAATAAAACAAAATATTAAATGGGAAGTGAATTTGATACCGTAACCCACGTTTTTTGTTCATTTTTAATGATGCAAACGAATAACTACGAAACTTAACAAAAAAAAGCGCGCAACGATTAACTGTGTTGCTAACCTTTTTGCAGGGAAACGGGGGCGACCTTCTAATAATTAACGCGCGAGAAGTTCGAGAAGGAGTCAAACAGAGTCATAATAGTTGTCATTATTTCGCATTTGACAAGGTCTCTATAGTAACTCTGCTGGTGTCAAGCTATTGTTTTTAATGACCTACTTGCGAGACCTTTAAGGACACACCGGATACAACACAAGGCCGTTCACACAGTGTCGCAGACGCATGCAGCAGTGCGGTGTGAGTGTTTTCACTGTGAACTTCGTATTTCAGGTTAATAGAATACAGATCGTGTCACACGCAGATGCAACGCAATGCGTCTGCGACTGACGTCTTAGGCCGTGTCAAGTTAATGTTTAGGTTGTAGGTGACAGTTTGAAAAAACATGTAATTTTAGTTACCGAGTTGGTTGGCGACGTATCTCTCGGGTCCGAGGAAGCCCATGGCCAGTAGTACGAGCTCTGCCTTGTATATCTTCTCAGTCCCGGGCAGTTCCTTCATCTCCCAGCGGCCGCCCGCGCCGCGCGTCCACTCCACTTCCACCGCCGACACGCCGCATACGTTGCCTTCGCCTGGACCAACAAACAAATTGGGATGAAAAATCAGACCAGAAAATTAAAACTGCCTCGCCATATTGCGGAATTTCAATGGAACTAATTTTATAAGGGAAATTGTAGCCATAGTCGTAAAAATATCATAGCGCCCCCAGAGCAGGCTTTTAATTTCTTTGGTCAGGCTTTACAATCTTTATTGTGAAAATTTAGTCGAACTAATTTTATAGCGATAATTAATAGAATCTCGAAAAAATAATATAATATGTGACGCCTCTAGAACAGACTGTAATAGATTTGATTTCAGCTAAAAGATGCATGGGCCAACAATCTAAATCAGAAGTTCCTAACCAGAGGGGAATGCCTTCCAAGGGGAGCATAGAGAGATGTCAAGGGGCCGGAGAGCGTTCGCAAACTGCATTGAAACTCCATAATGCAGTTGAAAAGCAATCCGTATGTCTAATCTAAACCCTAATCTGTGGTTCACTTACCATCATCCAAGAACTCCTTGGTAAGCGTAGAGAACTTCCTGGGATCGTTTCCGAACTTGACCTTGACCTCCTCGTGACCGTAGTCGACGCGGAACACGCGCGGCCACTGCGGCCACGGGTTGTCCTGCCCACGCTTGGGCTTCGGCTCCGGCAGGATCTCGAACGTGGTGATGCTCTTGGCGCCCTGGCGGAGGGACGTGGCTATGCAGTCGCAACTGGGGGGGAATAAGGTGGTTAACATATCTGATATTAATTCGAAACTATAGATTTTGCGTAACTCACAACCAACATAGGAACGGGCGCAAAATGGAGATGATATTCACGTTGACGTGGCATGTTCACCTTTACCGAAAATCGGATAGAACTCGCCATTTAATTTGTTGTCAATATTGATAAATAAATGATTGATTACTATGCTGTTCAGTTTATACTCATCATATTAGTATCGTACATAAAACATAAAGCAGACACAATATGGGTTATATTTGAATATATATAATTGGCACAGAAGTTTCACTTGAATCATCCATCTGCTTCTTCTGCCAGTTCTGATTCAACTACTAACCCCAACTGTGACGTCACAACTCACCCGGTGTCGCCTCCTCCGATGACGAGCACATTCTTGTCTTTGGCGCTGAGTTGGGGGTTGTCTTTCTGCGGCTGGTGGGGCTGCGTGGGCCCCATCTGCTTCTTCTGCCAGTTCTGATACAACTACCAACCCCAACTGTGACGTCACAACTCACCCGGTGTCGCCTCCTCCGATGACGAGCACATTCTTGTCTTTGGCGCTGAGTTGGGGGTTGTCTTTCTGCGGCTGGTGGGGCTGCGTGGGCCCCATCTGCTTCTTCTGCCAGTTCTGATACAACTACCAACCCCAACTGTGACGTCACAACTCACCCGGTGTCGCCTCCTCCGATGACGAGCACATTCTTGTCTTTGGCGCTGAGTTGGGGGTTGTCTTTCTGCGGCTGGTGGGGCTGCGTGGGCCCCATCTGCTTCTTCTGCCAGTTCTGATACAACTACCAACCCCAACTGTGACGTCACAACTCACCCGGTGTCGCCTCCTCCGATGACGAGCACATTCTTGTCTTTGGCGCTGAGTTGGGGGTTGTCTTTCTGCGGCTAGTGGGGCTGCGTGGGCCCCATCTGCTTCTTCTGCCAGTTCTGATACAACTACCAACCCCAACTGTGACGTCACAACTCACCCGGTGTCGCCTCCTCCGATGACGAGCACATTCTTGTCTTTGGCGCTGAGTTGGGGGTTGTCTTTCTGCGGCTGGTGGGGCTGCGTGGGCCCCATCTGCTTCTTCTGCCAGTTCTGATACAACTACCAACCCCAACTGTGACGTCACAACTCACCCGGTGTCGCCTCCTCCGATGACGAGCACATTCTTGTCTTTGGCGCTGAGTTGGGGGTTGTCTTTCTGCGGCTGGTGGGGCTGCGTGGGCCCCATCTGCTTCTTCTGCCAGTTCTCGAGGAACTCCATGGCGAAGTGGATGCCGTTGAGCTGGCGGCCCTTGAGCGGAAGGTCGCGCGGCCAGGTCGCGCCCATGCATAGCACTAGCGCGTCGTATCTGTTGGGGGCAAGGAACGTTAGGCCAGCTGTAAGACATTTCGCAAGAAATAAGTGCCTGTTGTGTCTCTTTCCATTTGTGCATTTCTTGTAAATAAATTTGTGTGCAATAAATGAATAAATAAATCGTGGAGAAAACCCGTGAAAATGCGTGTTAGTGCAATTAACAACCGCGAAAATCGAAGAATGTTCATTACTAAGTTTTAAAATAACAGTAGAGAGCATCTTCTGCAGAGACAGAAGATTTTGGATTTTTTAGCGTTCTTATGTCTGTTGATTGGGGCTGAAAATCTGCGATATCTGCTTGTGTGAGCAAGTATCGACGCTGAACTATGACCTTTTTGAGCTGCTACAGCACACAAAAGTCATCTAAATAGGCGAAAAACAAAACTGTTACTATTATAGGGTGAAACAGTTTAAAGCATGACTTCGGGTTTTATTCATAAAAACAATCAAATTTCAAACCTTAGAATGTTTGAAATTAATTTTAGTGTAGTGTAAGCCGCTCCTCACACAAAACTATGAAAATAGAACTGGTTTCAAACTATGAGTTACTTGAACGTCACTATCCATTCTCAAAGTACACTAATTATTAGCAGTGGTGACTAGTCGTTTCTTTGAGAATATGCGAAGTGTGAAATAAATTAATAATTGTGAGAACAGCCCCCGTTATATGACCAGTGACAAACTATATATTCTTAACCGAGCTGTCAAAATACCATTAAGATATATTGTACCTATTGTTTCTTATTAAAAAAATAATAATTAAAAGATGCGACGCTTGTGGAGTTTATTCGGCGAGCTCTTCTCCACAAAAGACAATTTGCTTTGCTGAACTCGCCACTAAATGTAACTTTATTTTACTTAACTAAGTGATAAAAAATGTCCAAAAGTTAAAAATAAATAATTTCATTTCATTTCAATTTCATTTCACTTCACCACAAGAAACCCGCCATATTGATATATCCTCCAGTATACGCACGACAAATTATGTCTGTCACGTGTGAACGGTCATGCTAGGGTGGTAGGTTAATTGTGGCACACTCACTCGGTTGCAAGTTCGTTGGCAGAGATGTCCTTCCCGACGTCGATGTTGCACTGGAAGGAGATGCCCTCGGCAGCCATCAGCCGCACGCGCCGCGCCACCACGTCCTTACCCAGCTTCATGGTGGGGATGCCGTATTGGAGTAAACCGCCCGGACGGTCGTTGCGCTCGAATACGGTCACTGTGTAGCCCGCCTGAACAGTATTCATATCATTAGTAAACAATTACACTCAGATATACTTCCTTATCTTACTAAAAAGTAGTTAGATACTGGTTGTACTGGCTGTTGATTCTCGAGTTAAAATAGGATTATTTTAACAATTTTTGAACAAGTAAGTACTAATACTTTATTAACTACTTTACTAAAAAGTAAATAGTAATACTATATTGCAAACACGCAAAGAAACACATTACATGAAGTGAGCAATTAACCCAGAGAATAGACAGCTGCATTTCTCTGTGTAGAACAATACCTAGGAAACTTTATTAACAAATGTATAAATAAACTGATCGACCCGTCTATCAAACGCGATGATTGTAATAAATAGTAAGTACATCTTTTCAGGGAATAGGCTTCTGGCTTATATTGTACCTGTTGTGTCTGTACTAGTTTTCCCATGAGTTATTTTCCCGCGGTAAAAGGTAGACTATAAGTTTCATTAAAATCCATTTAGTAGTTTTTGCGTGAAAGAGTAACAAACAACCATCTATACATCCATTCATTATCACACAATTTCGCGTTCATAATGTTAGTAGGATCTAGTATACAATACAAATTAATAATTGTTCTTTATTGACACCAGAAATTAATAGTAGGTACTAGTATCCACATTAATTTCCGCTCGTAATCCGTGGATGGGAGTGGTCACTAAGGAACAATCAGTAAGACAATCCTTGAAGATCTTTGTATAGAAGGGGATATCACTACATAGTATAAAACAAAGTCGCTTTCTCTGTCCCTATGTCATTATATCCCTATGTCCCTATGTACGCTTAAATCTTTAAAACTACGGATTTTGATGCGATTTTTTTTTTGATAGATAGAGTGATTCAAGAGGAAGGTTTATATGTATAAAACATGCATAATATACTTAAGGATAACCCACAATAACCATTTTCCCGTGCGGAGCCGGGGCGGGTCGCTAGTTTATAATAATAGTATGATGACCTTATTGAGTTGGTGAGCAGCGGCCAAGCCAGCGGGGCCCGAGCCCACCACAGCCACGGTCTTCCCGTTGCGCGGCGGCGGCGGCAGGGGCTGCATCCACCCGCTCTCGAACGCGTGGTCGATGATGGCGCACTCTATGTTCTTGATGGTCACCGGCGGCTCCGAGATGCCGAGCACGCATGCGCCCTCGCAAGGCGCCGGGCAAACGCGACCGGTGAACTCTGGCGACAAAGTTATACATTACTCCATGTTTCTACGTATTTCTGCAAGTTGATACGTAAATTAAAGATTTGGGAGAATTTTTGAAGGCTGCTGTTTTAAATAATAATTGCAATCGGTGCGATTCGCAATGTTTGAAATGATGAGTTTGTTTAATATTTCGTTCTATTTTTTTTTATTATTATTAGGTTTCTACCTAATGGTAGAAAAACCACAAGAAATCCAGTTGTAAAAATATATGCAAATCATGTTATATTCGAAGTTTTATTATATTTCGCTATTACATATTATGTCAACCTTGAAAGCGCCTGTATTGTGCTCATATAAGAGCTAGGCTAGATTATAAACGAATTATGTTACCTGGGAAATTGTTAGTCTGCAGCAACTGATGCAACGCTTGCTTCCAGTCTCCCTTGAATATGAGGTCGTTCCACTTGGGAATAATATTCCCCAAAGGACATCCATGCCCCGACTGGCAGAAGGGAACTCCGCACTCCATGCACCTGGCGGCTTGAACCCTAAGCCCTCGGCGCACGTGGTTAAAGTTGTAGATCTCGTCCCAGTCGCGAAGACGCTTCTCCGCGGGGCGGTATATCGATGTCTCGCGCGGGTATTTTATAAAGCCCCTGGAATATTTGATAGTTTGAAACATCTTTTAATTGTCTATTATCTTCTGCTTTTGTGTCTATTTCTATATTTTCTTAGATTTGTAAATGTACAAAAAAGAAAATCTGAAAATTGTCAAAAGGGCAATACATAATACAGTGTGTACAGTCAAACAACATTTTACCTTGATTGTTAAGTTAAGACACAGAATAAATAATAGTACTAGGTACAGAAGGCGCACTCTCTGATAGCAAACGTGCAAATTTAATTCTAGCTACCACGCCACTAACGTTCAAATTACTGTGAACGAGTCGAACGTGACCCTGGCTATAATAGCCTACCGTTTGTCGTTGCGCTTGTATTAAAACAAAATGCACCTTAAGACCGCGCCCCGAGAGTCCGTATTATCGTCCGTATAATAGCGTCGTCATAAGCGCGCGCGTTTTTCCCACTAGCTAGGCGTAGGTACGTTCTGGAGCTCTGGCGCGGAGTGCGCCGGGCGGGTCTGGTTAAGGGCACATTTTATTGTCATTCAGATTTAGTATACTTTTTTTTAGGAGATCCCGATTGTCTTTTAGTTTTGACTTACCTAGTCTTATCCAGGATCTTCTCCAGATTCTTCTTATCCAAGTCGATGTCCCGAATGGTGTCTTCGATGTCCTGCACCCCGTTCTCCTTGCCATTGGTCTCCACTTTGGCAGGAGTGGGAGTGTTCAAGGCGAGCGCTTTCAGAGCCTTCTGGTATTCGTATGGGAATACTTTCACGAACTTAGAGGCGGGCGCCGGCCAGGTCTTCAGAAACTCTTCGGCGATTATGGAGCTGGTGGGACGGAAAATGTATTTTGGTATTTTAACTCTGTAGTAATGCCATATAAGGTGTATTTTTTTGCTAGTAAGTTACTACTTCGTATCACAGTAAAACCAGTAAGTTATCTTCGTACAAACGTGCCGCTGTCGGTTTGAATGTGCGTCCGCGCCGCGCGCCGTGTAGGCACGCGCTGTCACGCACACACTAGCATAAGATAAGGGGAATAAGGGGGCGGCAGTATGGGCTAAATGCAAGCGTGTGCGCGACGGCGCGCTCACATTGAAACCGATGCGGCCAGTTGGTAAGGAGATAACTTACTGTTCTGAGCTTACTGTGTTCGTATATTATGTGTGGGCCGCTATCACACTAATCACACTAATGAGTGAGTGTGTGTGTGTATTGTTACTTCTTCACGTCTATACGGCTTGAGCGATTTAAATCAAATTTGGATTTTAAAAAATGGTGGACATGGCCGAAAAACTGTCAGAAGAGATAGACATTTAAAGAAATTCCATCAAATAATTTACACAGATTCGATACGTGGTGCCAGTTTGATACCACCTGTAAAATTTTTGGTTTCTGAACATCGAAAAAAGATTACTGCTAGACAAAGATCATTAGAATACACGGCGAAATTCAAATTATTCTTCTATTGGCTGCTTACCCCGTGTACTGCAGGAATTCTTCTAGAAGTTTCTTGACGATATCGAGGTCTTGCTGCAGCTCCAGCGGCAGCAGCTCCACCATCTCCGGGTTGCACTTGCCCCGGAACGAGCCGTCGATGTCGTACACGTATGCGATGCCGCCTGTACATACATACAACCATTCATAAACATTACAGCGTGGTCCAAGAAAACAAGGTCTAACCGTTAGACCACGTGACTGACACGAGCCTACGTTATTTTGCGCTGTTCAACCTTGTCTATTATGCTGGCTTCTCACTGCGCGTGTTAGCCCGCGCCGCGCCGCGCCCGCACGCGCCCCGCGCAGTGTGAAGAACTAGGCGCGGCGCGGCGCGGGCAGGCGCGGCGCGGCGCGACCTATCCGCTAAAAGTCGGTAACTTCAAAGGCGCGACGCGGCGCGGCGCGCGCGGCGCGGCGTATGCCTGCCTATTGAACTCGTTCCATGGCTGGAGGTGGCAATTCGACTCACAAGACATATGCGCTCAACAGACTGAATCAAACTGAGGTTTGAAGCTAGAAGGCACGCGCCGCGCCGCGCCAGTTCCGTTGGGTGGCGCGGAGTGTCGCGTGGCGCGTCCATGCGCGTGGAGCGGCGCGGCGCGTAGTAGCACGCGCAGTGAGAAGCCACCTTTACACGCATTCGACAAGGATGAATAGGCAAAATGACGTAGAAATGACATAGGCTCGTGTCAGTCACGTGGTCTAATGGGAAGACCTTGTTTTCTTAGACCATGCATTACAGTAATTATATATCGCGCATCTGAGTCGCAAGAGGCTACTGGATAGAGCGGGCTGGTATTTATGAAGATCTCCGGGAAGCGTTTCTTCAGTTGTTGGAATCCTATAGGCTAAAATAATGGTGACGATCTTCTTCTTTTCGAGTCGACAGCAAACTTAGACAGTCAAGGCCCAAAAACCAGCCACACGAATAGCGTCGTCAGAAGCTGACGATAAACACGCGGAAGTAGGTACTAGAAATTATAGGACATAAAAGTGGACCTTATGTGAGTCTTTCACTAGACAGTGGACCGGTGTAGGAAGGTGCAAAAGTGGTAGATTCGCTCTGAAGCTATGCCCCTGTATATACTGACCGCTCATGCCAGCGGCGAAGTTCCGTCCAGTGAGCCCCAGTATGAGCACGGTGCCGGCCGTCATGTACTCGCAGCCGTGGTCGCCTACTCCCTCCACTACTGCAGTGCACCCGGAGTTGCGCACACAGAAACGCTCTGAGGCTATGCCTCTGTAACCAAACAAATCTTATGTGAAGACACGCTTTGCAGGGTTACTACAGATATGTGAGAGGCTTGACGATAAAATGAAGGTATTTTACGGTCTCGAGGTTGTAGTGCGTTACGTAGTAAGCTTACTGGACACTTCATACAATCAGCGCATTTTGAATACCTGCACCATTTTAATTAAATACCGGTTAGCACAAGTCACTTACAGCCTTCAACAATTTATTGCAGGACAAAATCCCCCTTACGGTCGAAGATTTTTCCCACTATCTAGACGCAGACGTTGTCAAAAGATGACGTACGACGTCGTTGTTATTCATTTAGAAAAAAAAAATCAATTTGAATAAGGAAATGTCCTAAAAAATGTAATCGAATTAGTCCGTCAGGTGGATTACAAAAAAATAATGTACACTTTTTTTTTGTCTGGCAAACGAAAAATAAAAATGCAGACTATACAGCACCTTGAAATTTCCAGTGACGACACGCCGCCATACAAATTGTACGGAAAAAGTGACGTCATAGCATTCTTCTACATTTTGATGCGATATTATCTTCGTGAAATTGAAAAAAAAAACGTGTTCCATTTGTTCAATAATCCAGCTGACGGATTAATTAGAATCGATTTCTTGTTTCCAGGACACTTCCCTATTGCCTAGTAAAACCAAGTTAAGTAAAAGCATTAATTACCTGAAATAAGCGCGACCCTGCGTGGCTCCGTACAGGCACACGTTGCCCACGATCACGTTGAGGTGCGACTCGAACGGCGACGTCTTGTGAGGGTAGATGATCACTGTGCCGCCAGACAGACCCTTGCCTGGAATTGTACGTACATCAATATACCAACTTGTTTCTTGACTTACAAGAAAAAATTCTAAGATAATCCGTTGTTTAATTACCATACAATGCGTTTTAACAACCTATTCCTTTTTGAATAACAACTGAATATCGACTACAAGTCAAACACTGACACCCTATATAAACACCCTAAACACCCCAGTAGAGTCCCGCGGCGCCTGCGGGGTGCGGGGCGTGGGGGGCTCGGGCGGGCGGGGAACTCATTTTAGCACAGGGGTTGAGTGTCTTTTCTGTACGGGTTAGTACTTTTATTTTCTTCTGTGTCTTTTGTCCGGATTAATATGAAACAAACCATAGCAACAGAAACATCAGATGTCATCAGTCATCAGGTTTATCTTGTAACGGCTCAATATAGGTACAGTACATACCGACATAGTCGTTGGCGTCTCCCTGCAGCGTGACGGTGACGCCCTTCGATAGGAACGCGCAGAAGCTCTGCCCAGCCGACCCAACCAGGGAAATGTTCACTTCCTTGCCATCTGGCAATCCGTCTTCGCCGAATTTCCTGGACATAAAACATGCAAATGGATAACAGTACAATACAATACAAAATACTTTATTGACACAAACAAATTGAAAATACATACAGGAGTCAAAAGGCGGCCTTATTGCTAAGGTAGCAATCTCTACCAGGCAACCTTAGGGTAGATAAATAGCGCACAGAAAAGATGAAGCGGGAAGATGAAAAGATAACCCCTTTCTTCTTTAGCGTGTGGGTTTCGAGGTTAACCTACCTCACAAACCCTGGTGTCAGAATCATTGAGCCGCCTATGGCTTCTGACATGGCTCATGTAACGACTACATCCGTAGATAGTAACATGGACCAACGGGTTTACGTGCCTTCCGAAGCATCTCATCTTCCTTTTCGGACAATTCAGCCTGCAATATCCTTACCAAACTAGGGAAAGTCTCACAAGGTGATATTTGTTCGACGAATCCCCTCCGGGATTCGAACCCGGAACCGCCGTAACGTCAGGCGAGCTTTTGACCACTCGACCAGAGGCGAACCGACGGCCTTTGGGGCAGAAGGTTCTTGAATGGCGGCCGCGCGCCGAAAGACGTAGTGTGGGCCGGCCCCCCGCGAGGTGGACCGACGATCTAGTGAGGGTCGCGGGAAGCCGCTGGATGCGGGCCAAGCAGGGCCGATCATTGTGCAGATCCTTGGGGGAGGCAGCAGTCCAGCAGAGGACGTCTACTGGCTGAGATGATGATGATGAACCCCATAGGTTAAACAATATTTCCGTCGCTTTCCGACATTTTCCCTCCCTCAATCTTTTTCTATACTACTGTTCGCGACGAAGAATTCAGGAATGTATCCGAACGCGGACATCGCAATAAAACCGACCGTAAATGTATCCAAACGTCGCAACCGCTGATTGTTGGCAACCCATCGATCACGCTATTGGTAGAAACGTCAAGAAAGTTCGATGACAGCCAATCGTTCGAGACGTCAAGCAAGCTCTCCGGAAGCTAGAGAGAGACCGACAGACTATGTGACAAGGAACGACATATGAACATGAATGGCGAACTTTCCGGAAATAGAGACCGACCGACTATGAGCGACGTACGCCGTGAATAGCGAACTTTCCGGAAGTAGATGAGATGACTGTGTGAAAGGGATCGATATATCGTCCAGAGCTGTCATCAGACTTCGAGAAGGAATGGCGGTCTGGAAGTTTCCGCGGGAATTAATATTTAAACCGGCCGCATCCCGAACCAGCAAGTCAGTTCCAAAAGTCAGTTCAGTCAGTTCAGCCGAGCTAATCGGAGCGATCGAAACTGAAGAGAAGAAACAACCGACTACAATAATTAACCGCGAGTACAGTGCAGTAGTGTTAGTGATAATAGTGAGCCGTGTGAAATCGAATACCTACCGTTTTGAAAGTGCCGCGTTATTCTAACCTGTCACCGTAGTGCTGTACCCATATTGTAGTAATTTCTTATCGACCGTAGTGTTGTTCCACCGTTATCGAATCAATTATAACAGTCCACTTTTTGTACCGATTTTTACCGAATAAATTATACTGTCTCTTCGAGAACCAACCGTTTTATTATTTTGTGTACGCATTGGGTAGTCCGGGGGTTTGTGCCAAGCACCCACTATCCAGTACATAGTGGTCCTTCGAGCCGGATCTCGACGGACAGTGAACCGTGTATATAAAAGTGAATAAGTGACTGTTACCAAGTGTACGTAAAGTGAACTATTGACATTCCGCGTAGTGTTGCCAGTGTGTACAGACAAAATTAACCGATTGACTGTAAATAAATTGTTGAGTGTTAACCGCGTAATAGACTGAACAATTTAGTGCAACCGCGTATTAGTGTAACCGTGTAAATAGTAAACCGTGCAGCCGTGTCGAGAATGCCGATTACAAGGTCGAAAACGGGAAAAGATCACCAGGAGATAATCCAAGACCTGGATTATCTGACGCGACAGAGCACCGACGACCTGCCAACGGGTGGAGTGGCTCTAACCGACCAGCCGCTCCCAGGGCCAGCACACCGGATCCCGGCGCAAGATGAGGACCGTGGAGAAGTGATGTCCCGAGGATCCGGAGCAAGCAAGGCTTCGCAGCGTGAGAAGCGCCTCGCAGCAGCCATGGAGGAGCTAGCAAGAATCGAGCTGGAAAATGCAAGAAAGATGGCCGAAGATAACAAACGAATCGGCGAAGCTAAAGTGAAGCTTGCTCAAGCCGAAATTCGTCGCATAGAAACCGAAGACGACGATGACGAAGATGAAGACGCCGCATCCGTCAACGAGCAACCGAGGACTCGACAGTGGGTTGAAGCCCATTCGCGAGTCACACCATGCGACTCCATGGAAAACATGTACCAAGAATACCGAACAACCGTGGACCGCAACACCGCTGATGCTCAGCCGTATGCCGCTCAGCCGAAGACCGTCCAGCCTCGACCGAAAACCGAAAAACCGAGGATGAGAAAACCGATGGACGAAGACCGCGTTGGATTGACTGAACTCGCCGAAGCCATCGCACTCGCAGCACGCTCCGCTCAACCGCCTGCAGTTCCACTATACCTGGCGGAACTGCCCTTCTTCAACGGGGCGTATCAAGACTGGCTCGCCTACCGTGCTGCCTACCATGAAACCGAGGGTCATTTCACCGAAGTCGAGAATATCGCAAGACTGCGCCGATCCCTGAAAGGCAGAGCGCATGAAGCCGTCAACCGTCTGCTCATCGTGAATGGAAAACCGGGGGAAATCATGAAAATCCTGGAAACAAGATTCGGGAGACCGGACGCAATTGCCCTCGCCGAGTTAGAAGCTCTTCGGGATCTACCGAGCCTCACCAATGCTCCGCAAGACGTGTGCCTGTTCTCATGCAAGGTACAGAACAGCGTGGCTACTTTTCAAGTCCTGAAGCGTCACCACTACCTATATAACACCGAGGTGCTGAGGACGTTGGTGGAGAAGCTCACCGCACCGCTGCGCTCCAAGTGGTACGACTATGAGGAGGATCAACCGGAAGATGTACCAGACCTCGTCAAGTTCTGCCAGTTCATCGAGAAGGAAGCCAGCAAGTGTGGGAAATATGCGCCATTGGAGAAGATCAGCTCCAGCGATTCCCTAAAATATGGCAGCAAACTGTCATTTAACCGATCGAGCAACCGAGAACATCACCGTACGTTCAAAATAACCGAAAGAAGAGTGGAACCGAGAGAAGAAAGAAGACAGGAAAGGCAGCACACCGATACCGACCGAACGCGGACGGAAAAGAAGAAACCGAAAATGTACCGAGCTGTCAAAAGCAAGCTGCATCAAGATCGCCGCCCTGTCAAGAAATGCATCCTGTGCGAAGAAACCGGCCATGAAGAAAAGGAATGCAAGGAGTTCAAGACTGCCGATTCCGACAACCGATGGAAGATGGCCAAGAAGTTTAACTTGTGCTTCCGCTGCCTTAAGAAAAGGATGCCAGGGCACCGATGCAAGTATCGACCATGCGCTGTCAACGACTGCAAAGGTTCGCATCATCCTCTGCTGCACTACAATAGGAAACAGAAAGAAACCGAAGAACGAGTGGCAACCGCATCATCAGAGAAACAGTACGCATTCCTGAAGATACTTCCCGTCAAGATCTCAGGACCACGAGGCTCCGTAAGCACCTTCGCGCTGCTGGATGATGGATCGACCGTAACCCTCATCGACTCGAAGATTGCACAGAAGATCGGATGTCAAGGACAGAGGGATCCACTCGACATAGAAGCCGTTGCTGGGGTGAAGCTTAACACCGAGAACTCAAGAAGAGTCACCCTGAAAATCGAAGGTCTGGGAGGTGCATTCCAGATGAAGGCAAGAACCATCGATGAACTGAAGCTGTCACCGCAAACTGTTAAAGCTGAAGACCTGGAACATTGTGACCACCTGAAAGGGATAACCGAAAAACTCCAGTATGAAGACGGAAAACCGACCATCCTGATTGGACAGGACAACTGGCAGTTCCTGGTCACCAGTATCGTCAAGAGTGGACCAGTTGACCAACCCGTAGCATCGTTCACCGCCCTAGGATGGGTGCTCCATGGCGTGAACAACCGAAGCGCAGGACGTCGAGTCAACTACTGCTACGGACTCCGTTCACCGACAGTTCACCGAAAAACCGTTTCGATGCCACAAATGCGAGTGCACCGACCGCAACCGACCTCATCCCGCACTGCATCACCGGCGGGAGGGCCCACCGACAACAGAACCAAGCACAGTCACCGTGTATCGCCAACTCACCGTGTAACACCGCAAGACCGAACCGTATCACGTACTGCAACACCGGCGGGAGTCGCACCGCAAAGCAACCGACGATACAACCGATGGCCGCAGAACTGCTCGTCGCTTCACCGGAATTGATGCGCCGCCGATGACGACGGCGCACGGCGGGAGTATGTTCGCGACGAAGAATTCAGGAATGTATCCGAACGCGGACATCGCAATAAAACCGACCGTAAATGTATCCAAACGTCGCAACCGCTGATTGTTGGCAACCCATCGATCACGCTATTGGTAGAAACGTCAAGAAAGTTCGATGACAGCCAATCGTTCGAGACGTCAAGCAAGCTCTCCGGAAGCTAGAGAGAGACCGACAGACTATGTGACAAGGAACGACATATGAACATGAATGGCGAACTTTCCGGAAATAGAGACCGACCGACTATGAGCGACGTACGCCGTGAATAGCGAACTTTCCGGAAGTAGATGAGATGACTGTGTGAAAGGGATCGATATATCGTCCAGAGCTGTCATCAGACTTCGAGAAGGAATGGCGGTCTGGAAGTTTCCGCGGGAATTAATATTTAAACCGGCCGCATCCCAAACCAGCAAGTCAGTTCCAAAAGTCAGTTCAGTCAGTTCAGCCGAGCTAATCGGAGCGATCGAAACTGAAGAGAAGAAACAACCGACTACAATAATTAACCGCGAGTACAGTGCAGTAGTGTTAGTGATAATAGTGAGCCGTGTGAAATCGAATACCTACCGTTTTGAAAGTGCCGCGTTATTCTAACCTGTCACCGTAGTGCTGTACCCATATTGTAGTAATTTCTTATCGACCGTAGTGTTGTTCCACCGTTATCGAATCAATTATAACAGTCCACTTTTTGTACCGATTTTTACCGAATAAATTATACTGTCTCTTCGAGAACCAACCGTTTTATTATTTTGTGTACGCATTGGGTAGTCCGGGGGTTTGTGCCAAGCACCCACTATCCAGTACAACTACTGTATTCTTATATGTCATTCTTTAAGATGTTGAAAAGGAAAATGCATGCTGGTGATGGATTATTGTTTAACAAAACAAAATTTAAATGAATTAATAAAGATTACTAACATTTTGGCGTTAAACCCAACAAACCGATTTGGGCTCGAAAGTGGCGCATTTACTTTTACATATAAATGACACGTTAATTATCAAAATTAAAAAAAATTTTAGTAGTACCACAGAATAAATAATAGTACTAGGTACAGAAGGCGCACTCTCTGATAGCAAACGTGCGAATTTCAATCTAGCTACCACGCAACTAACGTTCAAATTACTTTGAACGCGTCGAACGTGACCCTGGCTATAATAGCCTACCGTTTCTCGCTGCGCTCGTTTTAAAACATTATGCACCTTAAGTCCGCGACGCGAGAGTCCGCATTACTAAGTCCGTCGCGCGCCTTTGATAAAGCCGCTCCTCTGTAGGGTTGGGCGTAATTACAAAATAATTGAATTAGACCTTTGATATTATATTGGTATTGGTAATAATTCGCTGTTAACTAATAATAATCATAATAAATAATTTTAATTAAACTTGACCAGTTACAATAATTGTTTTACAAAGCAACCACACTAGGCGCAGCCTGTATCGTGGCTACTATTTGATCTAAAGTTCGTCATTTTCAATACATTTCTTTATTTTATTACTTAACTTATGAGCATTTAACTAGTAACCAGTTTATGTGAGCTTGTATTAGTAAGCAATCACTAGTTCTGGAAGGTCTACTTATACTGAACGATTTCTAATTAGAGGTGGTTAACATTTACCTACACGAAAATATAGCAGCTGGGGTAGGGTGATATCACTAAATATGTTAATATACCTGAAGTTATTTCATTATTTTAATGATATAATCAATAAAAATTATATTAAAGACAATAAAAGTATTATCTTACCTTTCGATATTAGTCGGAAGGGAAAAAAACTGTACCTCGACATTCTTATCGTGATTTAAACATCCAAATGCTATACAATACCTTTTTGGGTTTCGTTCACCCATAATAATTAAAATCAGACTTGGAATAATGCGAAATAAAGCACGGGCGTCGTCACTCGGGCGCGCGTCGCTCCTTACTAACTATCCGCCTTAAGGCGGAAGCCGGCGTAGGTACATTCTGGAGCTCTGGCGCGAAGTGAGCCGGGCCTGGTAGTACGTATATTTCTATCCCAAATGACCTACTACGTAAGTGATAAATATGGATAATTTTAGTGTAACCAAACTACTCAGACCCTGTCAAAGTGTAACTCACATAGCGATCTCGTAAGACAGCGTCGAGGTGAAGGCTCTGTCTTCGTTGGTGATCTTCATACTGATGTCTACGCGCGACTGCGTGCCGTTGAAGATGCCGGCGCACTGCTCGATCAGTTGGTTGTCCAGTCGCTTCTCTAGTTGGAAGTCCTGTGGAAGTGACAATTCGATAAAATCTATCAAGGCTTTACACATGTTATATTATTTATGGCTAAAGCCATGTGTGAAGCCGTTTTTTTTATTTGTTTGGCTTCATGTGTTACCTAGGTACTAATAAACATAGAAATTCTGTTTTATTTTGTCACTGCTTCATACTGCTTGAGCCTGTGTGTGCGTGCGAGATTTGACGCATGTATGGATGCTACGGGGCCGTCGATATAGTTACAGGCTCTGCGTAGTTTACGGTCAGATGGCCGTGTGTGAGTTGTCCCTACATATTTAGTTACCTGCGACTTGGAGCCGCCGTGTATGTTGACGCCGGGGCGCATGTGTAGCGCGTTCTTCAGTATGAGGCTGAGGTTGAGCAGCCTCGCTTTGTTTAGTTACCTGCGACTTGGAGCCGCCGTGTATGTTGACGCCGGGGCGCATGTGTAGCGCGTTCTTCAGTATGAGGCTGAGGTTGAGCAGCCTCGCTTTGTTTAGTTACCTGCGACTTGGAGCCGCCGTGTATGTTGACGCCGGGGCGCATGTGTAGCGCGTTCTTCAGTATGAGGCTGAGGTTGAGCAGCCTCGCTTTGTTTAGTTACCTGCGACTTGGAGCCGCCGTGTATGTTGACGCCGGGGCGCATGTGTAGCGCGTTCTTCAGTATGAGGCTGAGGTTGAGCAGCCTCGCTTTGTTTAGTTACCTGCGACTTGGAGCCGCCGTGTATGTTGACGCCGGGGCGCATGTGTAGCGCGTTCTTCAGTATGAGGCTGAGGTTGAGCAGCCTCGCTTTAGGGTTGTCGTTGTTCTCCCGCACTTTGAGCAGGTCCGTGCGGCCGATCAGCTCTTGGAAGCGACGCACGCCCACGCCCGCCATGTGCTCGCGGACCTATACAATGACAAAACATGTTCAAATTAAAACGTAATGGACATTGAATATGATATGGGCCTCTGTTTACATATTTAACATCTCTAAAATAAAATAAATAAATAAAATCACTGGGCGGTCACTCCATACAGAAAGCGCATTTTGACAACCTCCTCCTTTTTGAATATCGACTACAAGTGAATGGCGCTAGGCGCTATGTAAAACACCCCCTCCACCACCGGCGGAGTCCCGCGGCGCCTGCGGGGTGCGGGGCGTGGGGCGCTGTATCGGGCGGGGAACTCATTTTGGCGCAGGGGAGTGTCCTTTCTGTACGGGTTAGTACTTTTATTTTCTTCTGTGCCCGTAACATGAAGTGCTATGGCTTTATGATATGTGCTTCTGTTTACATATTTAACATCTTTATGTAAATATTGCCTGAAATAAATGGATTTATTATTATTTATTATTAAAATGCGTTTTCTGTATGGACTGACCGCCCCGTGTTACGGGGGTAGGTTTTTTGTTTGGCCAGGCTTTACGTAGTTACCTCTTCGGCAAGCATGAATAGGTAGTTGATGACGTGTTCGGGCTTGCCGGCGAACTTGGCGCGCAGCACCGGGTCCTGCGTCGCGATGCCCACCGGACACGTGTTCAGGTGGCACTTGCGCATCATCGTGCAACCTACAAACAAAACATTCATCATATCATACTAATCACTACATAGTATAAAATAAAGTCACTTTCTCTGTCCCTATGTCCCTCCCTATGTCCCTTTGTATGCTTAAATCTTTAAAACTACGCAACGGATTTTGATGCGGTTTTTTTAATAGATAGAGTGATTCAAGAGGAAGGTTTATATGTATAATACATTTTAAGGATAACCATTTTCCCGTGCGGAGCCGGGGCGGGTCGCTAGTATTATATATAGAGGAAAGATTTGTATTTTGTGGTGTGCGTGTGTGTATGTTTGTAATGAAGAAACTCAAAAACTGCTGTGCCGATTTCAAGAATTCTTTCATCATTAGAAAGCTACATTCACCCTGAGCACAGAATACCAAATAGTAGTCCCTACAGAAGCTCCACTAGGCGACATAATTCAAATAAATTGCAACCCTATCTCCGTTATAATAAAGTGCAATTCAGATCGCACGGCGCTAGGCGAAAAAACGAAGTTGCTGCATCTCTTTCTCTCGCGTTGCGCTATCTCTTTTGCCACTCTACTAACACCTTTAGGGCTGTCGTCTTTGAGAAAATAAAACATCTGATTTATTAACCTATAAGGTACCTACCTTTTACTCAAACAAATGATGGTTCAAATAAACCAATGCTACTACTATTTACTAAGTAATAGTATTACTCGTATTATAATGTTTGCAAACTATATTTACTCGTCAGTAGGTAGGTAAGTACTTTAGTTTATGAAAATACGTCATAATGTTACTGTAGGTTTGTCAGAAAAAATTATGAGGACAAGAAAAAAGATCTAAAAAAGACATCCGATCCAGTCCTTTTCCTTTTATTTTTGCATCCATAAACACATCAGCATTTGTCGTATTGTTGTGAAGTCATTTTCGTAATTTGAGCGAGCGGAGCGGCGCGTAATAACGACGCGTCACGCGCGCCCGGCGACTGTTCGCGTACTGATGTAGCTAGCCCTGCCTTTCATCGGCCGGGGCGATGTTTCGCCCGTCATACCTATTCTCACGAGTGGAACCCCCCTGCCCTGAGTAACGTAGGCTACCTTTTACCGCGGGAAAATGCCTCATTCCCACGGGAAAAACTGTGAACGCGGGCGGAGCTGCGGCGAAAGCTAGTAAGTAAAATAATAAAGAAGTTTGCGGGAATCGATAACAAACTAGCAGAACACACAATAGCCAAAAGGCATCAATGAACTTTTGTCCTGTACCCCTACCATGAGTTGCTAACCAAAATAAACGCGCTCGATATCAACAACGTAAACGTGGATTTAGTATGGAGAAATTTTACTTCAGCTAACTGTCAATAGATGGCGTAGTTTCAATTTCATACAAAATCGCGTTTACGCTCTCGATATCGAGCGCGTTTATTTTGGTTAGCAACTCATGGTAGGGGTACAGATATATGAAACAAACCATATCTTGTCCTTACCTAGAGCAATAAGGGGCGCAGTACTGAATCCAAACTCATCAGCTCCCAGAAGGGCCGCCACCATCACGTCAAAACCGGTTCGGATTTGACCGTCTGCCTGTACGACCACTCGGGACCTATAAGGGATTTACACATTTTGTTAATATTGCTAAATTATTAAATACCCCCGCCACAAAACCCTTACTAGATCCTTTCAAGTAGAAAAGAGCTGATAATCTTCAAAGAGCTGAAAATATTTTCTTGGTCAATACCTAAAAACACCCTCGATTGTGACACCTTGCAAACAAAAAAAAAACTGGATCCAAATTGCTGTATCCGTTTAGGAGCTACGATGCCTCAGACAGACAGACACACACGTTAAACTTATAATAAGAATAAGAATAACTTTATTTTCTAAAATTTTGGTACAAGATTTATAGCACCTAACCTTCGCACTAGGATTCTGTGTTGCGGTGGGATACACATTACCATGCAAACTTCCACCGAAAATTGGTTTGAACGAGATTACTTGGCCGCTTTTTTTATACATGTACTGATGTGGTCCGGCTGTGTCGTGTGTGTGTGTGTGTGTGTGTGTGTGTATACCTGAGGTCGTTGAGCACGAGCACCTGATGCGTCTCGGCCACGCCCAGCTCCCAGGGCAGGCCGGCGGACTTGATGCCGGTCCACGAGCTCGCCCCCGTGCCCCCGTCGTGACCCGATATCACTATGTGTGTGTGTGTGTGTATACCTGAGGTCGTTGAGCACGAGCACCTGATGCGTCTCGGCCACGCCCAGCTCCCAGGGCAGGCCGGCGGACTTGATGCCGGTCCACGAGCTCGCCCCCGTGCCCCCGTCGTGACCCGATATCACTATGTGTGTGTGTGTGTGTGTGTGTGTATACCTGAGGTCGTTGAGCACCAGCACCTGATGCGTCTCGGCCACGCCCAGCTCCCAGGGCAGGCCGGCGGACTTGATGCCGGTCCACGAGCTCGCCCCCGTGCCCCCGTCGTGACCCGATATCACTATGTGTGTGTGTGTGTGTGTGTATACCTGAGGTCGTTGAGCACCAGCACCTGATGCGTCTCGGCCACGCCCAGCTCCCAGGGCAGGCCGGCGGACTTGATGCCGGTCCACGAGCTCGCCCCCGTGCCCCCGTCGTGACCCGATATCACTATGTGTGTGTGTGTGTGTGTGTATACCTGAGGTCGTTGAGCACCAGCACCTGATGCGTCTCGGCCACGCCCAGCTCCCAGGGCAGGCCGGCGGACTTGATGCCGGTCCACGAGCTCGCCCCCGTGCCCCCGTCGTGACCCGATATCACTATGTGTGTGTGTGTGTGTGTGTATACCTGAGGTCGTTGAGCACCAGCACCTGATGCGTCTCGGCCACGCCCAGCTCCCAGGGCAGGCCGGCGGACTTGATGCCGGTCCACGAGCTCGCCCCCGTGCCCCCGTCGTGACCCGATATCACTATGTGTGTGTGTGTGTGTGTGTGTGTATACCTGAGGTCGTTGAGCACCAGCACCTGATGCGTCTCGGCCACGCCCAGCTCCCAGGGCAGGCCGGCGGACTTGATGCCGGTCCACGAGCTCGCCCCCGTGCCCCCGTCGTGACCCGATATCACTATGTGTGTGTGTGTGTGTGTGTGTGTATACCTGAGGTCGTTGAGCACCAGCACCTGATGCGTCTCGGCCACGCCCAGCTCCCAGGGCAGGCCGGCGGACTTGATGCCGGTCCACGAGCTCGCCCCCGTGCCCCCGTCGTGACCCGATATCACTATGTGCTCCGCTTTACCCTGGAACAACAACCTAACATATACACCCACGGAAAAGTTAAAGCACAATTAGGTAATCTTCATACAGACGTGCAGCGGCGGAGTAGATATCGTGGTGGGGAGGGGGGGAGATCAGACCCACGCCCGGGACCGAGCAACGGGTCTTTGCTATGTTTACCTTAGCGACCCCAGAAGCGACGAGGCAACTTCAGAGACCAGCTTGACGGAGATCCGGGCGTGAGGGTTGGCGCACTTCAGGTCGTAGATCAGCTCGGCCAGGTCCTCGACGGAGTAGATGTCGTGGTGGGGAGGGGGGGAGATCAGACCCACACCCAGCACTAAGCAACTGCTCTTTGCTATGTTTACCTTAGCGACCCCAGAAGCGACGACTCCAACGCCAACTTCAGAGACCAGCTTGACGGAGATCCTGGCGCGAGGGTTGGCGCACTTCAGGTCGTAGATCAGCTCGGCCAGGTCTTCAATGGAGTAGATGTCGTGGTGGGGGGGAGGGGAGATCAGACCCACGCCTGGGACCGAGCAACGGGTCTTTGCTATGTCTTCTGTCACTTTGTAACCTGGGGGCAAAATTGTGGGTGGGTAAAACTGAAATTGCGTAGTTAGTAAGTCCTGGCGGTACTTTTCCAACAGATGACGTCGGCGTCTATTTCCAAACTAGATAGAGCCTGCGTATTAGGCAGCTGATAAAAATACAAACAGTTTACTAGGGACAATAGTTTGATTTTCTTTTCTAATATTAAGAAATTTGCGCTTTATTTCAAGCGCTTACGATGTTATTGGGATTATTTTTCTCATTTGTAACCTTTGGCGACGAGACCCCTCTTAAAAATCTCATCTGGAAAAATTGGTCATTTCGTCCCAACGACCTATTTATATATAATGCCTGACAAAATAATAAATAAACCTGCTCTGGGGGCGCCACGTGTATATTTTAATATTTATGGCAACAATTTCCATAATAAAATTAGTTCCATTGAAATTCCGCAATATGGCGCGGTTTTTTGTTTCGTCAGCTTTATAGGAGTGAAGTAATGATTTACCTGGAAGTTCGCCCCCCTCGCCGGGCTTGGCGCCCTGAGCCATTTTGATCTGCAAGTCATCGGCGTGCGCCAGGTAGGACGCCGTCACGCCGAAGCGGCCCGACGCCACTTGCTTGATGGCCGACCGCCGGTTGAAGTTGGGGTCCTAGTACAATACCAAATACAATATAAATCAACATTATACAGAGGGAAAAACTTTTTTTATAAAACGATATTAAGGCGGGGTCAGATGGTTGCACACTGTTCCCCCTCTTAGGTTTTCGAGGAATATTAAGTAGAAGGTTCTTTAAAGAACCTTAGCCGGCTCAGAAAAATTAACCCGAGTAGTCGGGTTCTTTATATTTCAATACTAGCTGGCCACCCACAGCTACGCTCACGTTGTTTTTTGACATTTACATTTTCCGTGCAGTTCGCCGTAGGAATGAGATATGTCCCCACGATAAAATATCTATTCTATTTTATTCTAGGATGTTGAAAGGTCATAGAAAATTTCATTCAAATAGGTCCAAATGTTTCGGAGACTAGCCCGTACAACAGAAAATAAACAGAGCAACAAAAAAAAAAATCTGTTATGTTCTATATAACTTTTTACATCCCCCTGACTCGGTTTTCAGCATTTTTTTCAATGTGATGGCTGGTTTCTCGCAGCTTTATGATAGTTAAATGTAAGATAAACTCTTGTCATAGCTCTGCATGCTACGGGGGCTAAAGTGGATAAAGATCCTTCGGTTGGACGAGTAATTTTTTTTGGTTTACTAACAACTCACTATACAAATAATTGAAGTACACAATACAGTTTAAGATAATCGTGAAGCCAACATCGTTAACCCCGAATTACAATTTGAGAAACATGAGGTGAGTATAAATTATAGTATAATCAGTATAATCACAAAAAGTCCAGTTATACCATAGTAATCAGAAAAAAGGTGTTATTAAACAACTAGCGACCCGCCCTGGCTCAGGACGGGAAAATGGTTATTGTGGGTTATCCTTAAGTATATTATGCATCTATTCACTACATAGTATAAAATAAAGTCGCTTTCTCCGTCCCTATGTCCCTATGTCCATATGTCCCTCCCTTTGTACGCTTAAATCTTTAAAACTACGCAACGGATTTTGATGCGGTTTTTTTTAATAGATAGAGTGATTCAAGAGGAAGGTTTATATGTATAATACATGCATAATATACTGAAGGATAACCCACAATAACCATTTTCCCGTGCGGAGCCGGGGCGGGTCGCTAGTATACATATAAACCTTCCTCTTGAATCACTCTATCTATTAAAAAAAACGGCATCAAAATCCGTTGCGCAGTTTTAAAGATTTAGGCATACATAGGGACATAGGGACAGAGAAAGCGACTTTGTTTTATACTATGTAGTGATATGGTTGTTAAGTAATGCGTGTGATGGTACCTGGTTGAGGTATCGGTCCTTGTTCTCGCCGCCCTCGCCGGTGTTGGACTTGCCCCCGATGCGGTTCATGGCCACGGCCAGCGTGGTGTGCGCCTCCAGAGATATCGAGCCGAACGACATGGCGCCTGCACACACAACACATACTTGTCAATTAACCGTACACTACCGGGAGTTAACCAAATTTTTGGTCAGAGTTGCCACCTTACAAATAATTAAATCACTAAGTTTGCTTTATGGTGTATCCACACATGCCGCCGGGTTTACCGCCGGCTGTCAGACTGCCTTGCCGCTGAATTTGACACCGGCTTTACCGGCGGGCGACCTTGCAGATGCGGTTGCAATTTTCGCAGTAGTGTTGTGACTATTTTCGAAGTTACGTACGTAGGATTGAAAGATGTTGCCATGTTGGACTATAGTATAGTTGCGTGTATCGCAAGTGTAGTGTTGTACGTTATTATTCATAAAGAGAACCGCAAAGCAAACTGCCGCCGGCAAGCAAAAGCCGCGCGTGCCGCAGATATAAGATACACGTGCCGCCGGGCATGTTGTGTGGATGCGCCATTAGAAAGTCACTAGATAATCGAAATTTTGCTATAATTTTTTTACCAAGAAATCTCTAAGTCTAGATAAAAAAGGAAAGTTAATTAAATAAAAATGCATTAAAAAAAGTGGGATTACCTAAAAGTAAACATTTATCTAGTGATACGTACCAGTAGCGAACCTCTTGACAATCTCCTGCGCCGGTTCTACCTCAGCGAGCGGTATGGGCTCGTCCAGTTTCACCAACTCTAGTTGACCACGTAACGTGCACGCGCGGGTACTCTCTAGGGAACTCTCCCTGCAAATACAACACCAATTTAATCAATATCCAACCAAGGGCTAAAATATTTACAGCGCGGAATGGAAACGATGTTCGTAAATAGACAAAGTGGTTTGCATTTTTATTGGAGGGAGACGCTTTACTTTAAGGTAGGTTAAAGTAAAAACACCAAGTTGTACTTTTTTTTAAAACATTAGCCAAATCCGTTAGGTACGTAATTTTGACATCATTCATCATATAAAAAAAAACAATATATTCGTGTCTGAAACCTAAAAACACTTGTCGAAGGTGAACTATAACACAGTCTAATATTGTGTTAAAAAATTCATTCGTTTGTTTCTCGCGCAATTGTACATCAATTTATGGCGTAAGAAGGCTCTTTAATATACTCGTATTTCCAAGTCTGGTGAAGCTTGATCCGTCGTACTTTTTCGATTCAAGCATAGGTCAATGAAAAATATATATATATTTAGTTTATTTACTTGCTATAGTGGCTCAGCGATCCATATTTTTGCGGATAGTATGAATGTGGGGCAGTAACAGTTACCTGAACTTGTCATAGGCGCTGTGGCTGTTGTTGAGTGCGGCTTCTTGCAGGTTGGCGATGTACATGGGGTCGTTGATGTGCTTCTCCCCGCCCGCGCGCCAGTGGTAGTTGCCGGGGGTCCTACAGCAAGGACAATGTGGGGCAGTAGCAGTTACCTGAACTTGTCATAGGCGCTGTGGCTGTTGTTGAGTGCGGCTTCTTGCAGGTTGGCGATGGACATGGGGTCGTTGATGTGCTTCTCCCCGCCCGCGCGCCAGTGGTAGTTGCCGGGGGTCCTACAGCAAGGACAATGTGGGGCAGTAGCAGTTACCTGAACTTGTCATAGGCGCTGTGGCTGTTGTTGAGTGCGGCTTCTTGCAGGTTGGCGATGGACATGGGGTCGTTGATGTGCTTCTCCCCGCCCGCGCGCCAGTGGTAGTTGCCGGGGTTCCTACAGCAAGGACAATCGCACGTTATTTTGATCTTCACGGTACATTTGGAATAATTGGATGTACCCCATATTTTGAGTCCCTTCCTACCCACCGTCCACCTGTCGAGACCATCAGTAATTTCCCTATGTAAACTTCATTATTATATTTATTCTTTTAGCCTTTGAAATATAAAATAGGACATAAATGAGTTGGTAAGGTCATATTACTGTATTTTGATTAAAAAAAATTACGTTTAGCTACCCTTGACGGCGATTCCGATCCGTCGACATTGAGATCGGGCGTTTCGTACTCTCTAATGCCACACTAGCGCCACATTGGTTTCATATTGGGCGGTTATTGAGTGAACTAAATGAAATCGGACATTTGTCAAATCTTTGTGAGCAGATTTTCAAGAGTGGCGGTCTAAAATTGCTACAATTTACAAAAGTCTATATTGCGTAGTCGATATGAAAAAAATAGCATGGTTAACACTTGAGACTAACTGGCTAAGCAATGACCTTCAAATTGTAATTTGTAAATTGTAGCTTCTTGTGATTGCTCCCAATGAGTTTTATTCACAGTGAAATAAGCAATTAGTATGATCTAACCTCAGCACCAAAGCATCTCTGCAATCGCCGTAAGTCAGCGCGTGTCTGTCGAATATCTCCGTAGACAATATCTCGAAGTTTACTCCACCTGTAATTTTAATTCATTCATCTAAAAACTCGTTTAGCGGGTCTAAGAGACTAAGCAAATACTGTAAGAACTTGCTGAGTAAATAAATTATTTTGAGCTACTTTCCCGAGAAACTTATCGAAAATTAAAATAATTGTCGGTAATCTCATATACAAAAATTAATGGAAAACGGTAAATAACCGGTCCCGTTTTAAATCTTAATAGTTATGAAAACAACCGTGAAAGTTTTAAAAAGTATATTAATGGAAAAGTTAATCACGTTCCTTGAATGAGCACGACTTTTATTTTTCTGTTTGTCATTTTCACCCTGTATTTTTTTCCTTTTATTTTGTATAGCAAATCGTTTAAAATAAGAAAAAAGAAAAAAGCAACTTACCAATTCTAGATTGCGTCCCCTTGAAGCATTTATCAATAACCTCTTCGTTCAATCCAACCGCCTCAAATATCTGAGCGCTCTTGTAGGACTGTAACATGCTGATGCCCATTTTAGCCATCACTTTGGCTATACCGGTTTCTATTGCTTTCTGATAGGAGATGTATATGTCGTCGTCCGTGAGATTGGGGTCGAGAATGTGGTCGTTGCGGAGGGCAAACGCTAGTTCGAATGCTAGGTATGGGCAGATCGCGTCGGCTCCGTAACCTGCAAAGGAATACAAATGAAATAATAATAATAATCAATTTATTTCATACTCAAGTCCATAGTTTGTTAGTAACAATAATCCACTTAAAAACTGCAAGTAACAGCAACTACAGTAGCAGCTGCAGTTAGTTACAGTAACTGCTGTAACATTAGGCATTGTTAACAGCTTCTGTGGTCAAGTGGTCAAATACTCGTCTGACGTTACGGAGGTTCTGGGTTTGAATCCCAGTGGGGACTCGTCGAACAAATAAAACTTAGTGAAACTTTCCCCACTTTGGTTAGGACAATGCAGGCTGAATCACCAGATTGTCCGAAAAGGAAGATGAGATGCTTCGGAAGACACGTAAAGTCGTTGGTCCCGGCTACTATCTACATATGTAGTCGTTATAGGAGCCATGTTGGAAGCTTAATGCCGACTATCTATAATCTATAATTCCGACACCGGGGTTTGTAATATGTATCATCAGGTGGTGGTGGGTGAGTGTGAGTGTGTGAGTGTGTTGTTGTACTCACCCAGCAACACACACATGTGGTGCACCTCCCTGGCCTCGGCCGTCTCCACGATGAGCCCCACCTTCATGCGCAGCCGCGTCTCGATCAGGTGGTGGTGGGTGAGTGTGAGTGTGTGAGTGTGTTGTTGTACTCACCCAGCAACACACACATGTGGTGCACCTCCCTGGCCTCGGCCGTCTCCACGATGAGCCCCACCTTCATGCGCAGCCGCGTCTCGATCAGGTGGTGGTGGGTGAGTGTGAGTGTGTGAGTGTGTTGTTGTACTCACCCAGCAACACACACATGTGGTGCACCTCCCTGGCCTCGGCCGTCTCCACGATGAGCCCCACCTTCATGCGCAGCCGCGTCTCGATCAGGTGGTGGTGGACCGCCCCTGGAACACACACAATCATCATTAACAGCTCATGTATGTCCCCACCGAGGGGCCGCACGCATCCACCAATGCAAATGAAAATGTTATGTCTAATAAAAAAAAAATCTCAGATATTGGGTGTATTCTTCATCCGACAGTGTTATAGCTGTATCACTGGTCGGTCACTCCATACAGAAATAGCGTTTTGACAAGCTACTTCTTTTGAATAACAACTGAATATCAACTACAAGTCAATGGCGCTAGGTGCTATGTAAAACACCCCCGAACACCCCTGGTAGAGTCCCGCGGCGCCTGCGGGGTGCGGGGCGTGGGGCGCTATATCGGGCGGGAAACTCATTTTAGCGCGGGGTGAGTGTCCTTTCTGTACGTGTTAGTCAGAGAGATGGGAGCCGCTTCGCTAAGCGGCTCCCACCTCTCCGGAGTTAGTTATTTTCTTCTGTGCCCGTAACATGAAGTGCTATGACAAAGGTTTTTCGGACATTTAGCTGTCAAAAAGTTGCGAGATACCCGCTTTACCAATAGGATAAGTGAATACAAAATTATGTCTGTCGCGCGTGGACGGGCATGTTAGAGGGCCTGCTCTGGGGGCGCCACGTGTATATTTTTACGACTATGGCAACAATTTCCCTTATAAAATTAGCGATGCATGTATGCCAAATCTGCATACTCTACGATTGCCTGGTAACTTTCGTTGGGACTTCTTCTTATTTCCTTCTGTGTCTGTATCTCACCCAGAGCCAGTAGCGTGCTGACGGGCACGGCGGTAGGGCCGGCCGCGCGGTCCGACAGCACTATGAGCTGGTACCCCTCCAGCGCGGCTCGCTCCGCCTGGCTGGCCAGCTTGGTGAGGGCGGGCTCGAGGCCGAGCGGCCCGGCTGAGTAGTCGAACGTGCAGTCTAGGACTTTTGTCTGGAAACAAAATATAAGGGTAAAATATTTCGTTATTTATATTTATTTATTTATTTATTGTTCGGAAAACCATCAGCTTCATACAACTCATGTGCACATCTGGTTAACATCTTATAACTAATAATAGGTTTCCACATGTAGAAATTAAATAATAACTTAAAGACTAAGATGCTCTAAGCACAGACGCAATAAAATAAAGCTTATGCCAGTAGGTAAAAATAAAATAAAACTAAACATTTCAAAAATGGTATGAAAGAGAGAGAAAAGAAAAGGTTCCAGGTTAGCTAACACTCTTTGAAAAATTCACCACTTAATAATCGTCTAGCTATATTCGCGCCGCGCGCTATGTAGACACGTGCTGTCACGCACACACTAGCATAAGATAAGGGGAAATAAGGGGGCGGCAGTATGGGGTAAACGCAAGTGTGTGCGTGACAGCGCGTGCCTACATGGCGCGCACACATTCAAACTGATGCCATCAGTTGTTATGAAGATAACTTACTGTTCTTAGTCTAATATGGTAGTACTATATAATTATATCTGTGATATTACCTTCCGCTGTCCGGTGGACCAATCGTTGTGAAGATCTTTAATAATAATAATAATATGTGGGAACATTTCACACACGGCCATCTGACCCCAAACTAAGCAGAGCCTGTACTATGGGTGTCAGACAGCCGATATATATAAATATACAACATCCAGACACAAGGCAAACACAAGTACTCATCACGCGAATGTTTGCCCTGGACGGGATTCAAAACCGCGACTATGTGCTTTGTAGGCAGGCGTACTACCAACTGGGCTACGGGGCTGTCTTTAGTGGAGGTCTTTATCCAGCAGTGGAAGTAAGGCTGAAATGAAGACAATGCTTACCTTCCAGCCGCGATGGTTGGTGCGGACCAGAGCCCTAAGGTCCGGCAGCGACAGGATTGGCTGGTCTAGGAACAGCCGGTGCACGAACGAAGCGCTCGGGTGGAGGATGTTGGCGCAAGGGCCTATTGGGCACAGCAGAGACATCACCACCTTCTCTCTGCAAAACAAACAATAGTTGTACGATACGGCCTCAACGAAAAGCAAGAACCCGAATAAGGAGTGGAGCACTGAGTTTTTTTAGTTTAGTTCGGAAATATTTTACGACACCAGCCAAGATAGCAAGAGGTTTCACGAGTTCGTGTACTCTTATCCTATTGGAGGAAATTACAATGTGCAGCACTTTTAAGGATACGTCTGCAACACCGTGTAATACAAAGTTTACGTCCGCCTTCACGCGTGCGACGTTGCCGTTCCGCTGCGCCATAGGGGTTTGTGTCTCGCGGACTGCCGTCTGTTGCACGCACACGGGCTGCATTGCGTCTGCGACACTTATTTATTTATTAAAAGCTTTTATTTAACTTGCAATGTATGTATGTATGTATGTAAGTTTGTTCGGGTGGAATCTTTGAACTCAATTTTGAAGTAGATATCTTCAACCGATTGAGCTAAAAATTTGTATACACGTTTAGTTTGGATGACAATGCACGATAAGGTATGTGACGTCACTCTAAATCCAATATGGCGGGCTATCCAAGATGGCGGAGTAGTTATTTTTAATGCACTTCTACAATATGAGTATCAAATGAAAGGGCTCGTTAAGAGTAACTTGAAAAATAATGTAACATGCGATAACTAAAAAGTAAAAAATAAATTAAATGCAAAAAAACTTTTTAAAAGAAGCTTTTATTTCAAAGCTCTAAAAAGAAGAAAATAATTTTATCCTTAAAAATTTTAACTATCAACTTATAACCTCATTTTATATACAATTCATATAAAGCTTGTCTACCAATATTTAGTAAATTGTAATTGAAAATAAAATAAACTTAAGTACTATTTATTTTAATCGCGCGACAAGCTTTTATGATCATATGAATTGTAAATAATGAGGTTATAAGCTGATAGTTACAATTTTTAAGGATAAAATTATTTTTTTCTTTTTAGAGCTTTGAAATAAAAGCTTCTTTTAAAAAGTTTTTTTGCATTTAATTTATTTATTTGTATTTGGAAGATTTACAGACATGCTCACATTAAAGCCGAACAGTGTGAACTTCGTATTTCAGGTTAATAGATTATAGATCGTGTCGCACGCAGATACAACGCAATCCCACATCACTACGCCGGTGTGTGGCAGCCTTAAATGTGATATAATATTTGTTTAAGGCTTTCGCGCTTTATGGGCTTGTATGTTCACAGTGGTCTAGTAACATTGGTGGTTGCATAGTGAGTGTGAGTGACCTGAAGGGGTCGATGGGCGGGTTGGTGACCTGCGCGAACAGCTGCTTGAAGTACTCGTAGGGCAGCGGCTGGAACTGGGACAGGCACGCGAGCGGCGCGTCGTTGTATGTTCACAGTGGTCTAGTAACATTGGTGGTTGCATAGTGAGTGTGAGTGACCTGAAGGGGTCGATGGGCGGGTTGGTGACCTGCGCGAACAGCTGCTTGAAGTACTCGTAGGGCAGCGGCTGGAACTGGGACAGGCACGCGAGCGGCGCGTCGTTGTATGTTCACAGTGGTCTAGTAACATTGGTGGTTGCATAGTGAGTGTGAGTGACCTGAAGGGGTCGATGGGCGGGTTGGTGACCTGCGCGAACAGCTGCTTGAAGTACTCGTAGGGCAGCGGCTGGAACTGGGACAGGCACGCGAGCGGCGCGTCGTTGTATGTTCACAGTGGTCTAGTAACATTGGTGGTTGCATAGTGAGTGTGAGTGACCTGAAGGGGTCGATGGGCGGGTTGGTGACCTGCGCGAACAGCTGCTTGAAGTACTCGTAGGGCAGCGGCTGGAACTGGGACAGGCACGCGAGCGGCGCGTCGTTGTATGTTCACAGTGGTCTAGTAACATTGGTGGTTGCATAGTGAGTGTGAGTGACCTGAAGGGGTCGATGGGCGGGTTGGTGACCTGCGCGAACAGCTGCTTGAAGTACTCGTAGGGCAGCGGCTGGAACTGGGACAGGCACGCGAGCGGCGCGTCGTTGTATGTTCACAGTGGTCTAGTAACATTGGTGGTTGCATAGTGAGTGTGAGTGACCTGAAGGGGTCGATGGGCGGGTTGGTGACCTGCGCGAACAGCTGCTTGAAGTACTCGTAGGGCAGCGGCTGGAACTGGGACAGGCACGCGAGCGGCGCGTCGTTGTATGTTCACAGTGGTCTAGTAACATTGGTGGTTGCATAGTGAGTGTGAGTGACCTGAAGGGGTCGATGGGCGGGTTGGTGACCTGCGCGAACAGCTGCTTGAAGTACTCGTAGGGCAGCGGCTGGAACTGGGACAGGCACGCGAGCGGCGCGTCGTTGTATGTTCACAGTGGTCTAGTAACATTGGTGGTTGCATAGTGAGTGTGAGTGACCTGAAGGGGTCGATGGGCGGGTTGGTGACCTGCGCGAACAGCTGCTTGAAGTACTCGTAGGGCAGCGGCTGGAACTGGGACAGGCACGCGAGCGGCGCGTCGTTGTATGTTCACAGTGGTCTAGTAACATTGGTGGTTGCATAGTGAGTGTGAGTGACCTGAAGGGGTCGATGGGCGGGTTGGTGACCTGCGCGAACAGCTGCTTGAAGTACTCGTAGGGCAGCGGCTGGAACTGGGACAGGCACGCGAGCGGCGCGTCGTTGTATGTTCACAGTGGTCTAGTAACATTGGTGGTTGCATAGTGAGTGTGAGTGACCTGAAGGGGTCGATGGGCGGGTTGGTGACCTGCGCGAACAGCTGCTTGAAGTACTCGTAGGGCAGCGGCTGGAACTGGGACAGGCACGCGAGCGGCGCGTCGTTGTATGTTCACAGTGGTCTAGTAACATTGGTGGTTGCATAGTGAGTGTGAGTGACCTGAAGGGGTCGATGGGCGGGTTGGTGACCTGCGCGAACAGCTGCTTGAAGTACTCGTAGGGCAGCGGCTGGAACTGGGACAGGCACGCGAGCGGCGCGTCGTTGCCCATGCTGCCGAGCGCTTCCTTCCTGAAGTTACAAAAATACAGTTAGACATAGACATCATTTCCCGAGCAACAATTAAAAACGTTAGGTTTTCTTAATTCTTTCTAGATTCACGCATGAACAAAAATCTGTCGGTTTATAGCAAAAACTTTTGAATTACTTCGCAAGCTTTACACAAATTTCCAGTCAACATCATCATCATCTCAGCTTGTAGACGTCCACTGCAGGATTTGTCCTCCTGGACCCCTCAAGGATCTCCACAATGATCGGTCCTGCTTGGCCCGCATCCAGCGGCTTCCCGCGACCCTCACCAGATCATCGGTCCACCTCGCGGAGGCCTGCCCACACTACGTCTTCCGCCATTCAAGAACTTTTCTGCCCCAACGGCTGTAGGTTTTCCAGTGCGTCAAATAAATGCACAAAAGCACTCATGTTTACCTCGCAATATACAATAGAACAGATTTTTTAAAGTCGCAATCGGAATATTAGGATGGTTCCATTACAATGTGTTTGAATCTGAACTTCTGTATCCCTTCTCGTGATCATGGTGCATGCAACTGCTCGCATACTCACACAATACAAACACCAAGGTATATACCTCGTTTTAAATAACAATTCTTATGTAAACCACCGTTAAAGAATAGACTGGACAAATGGTGTGGTGCTAACAAGGACTGTAATAATTCTAAAACTGTGCGCGTGTGATGTCACTCTAACATACCTACATAAAATAACAATCATAATAATATTAAATTTAAAAAAACCAACTAACACCTTTTAGTTAGTACCTATCAGGTGCTATCAGCACAATTGCTGCCTGTCCTTAAAATAATGATAATAATAAAGTCAAACTTACTTGTTCTGAATCATAGGCAGCAGCAACATGTTAATCTGTTCGATGGTGTATCCGAACAGGCCGAGCCTCCTGTCGCTCAGGCCTGAGATGGAGTTCTCTTGCCCGCCGTTCAGGTGAGCGATGGTGCCGTTCGCAGATGCCACGGATTTGTGAATGTCTGCCATGGTTATCTGCGAATTTAAGTTTTTTGCTTGATTTTAGGGTCTTCTTTTGTTTGGTATGTTTTGTTGTTGGGTTTATTTAGGTCAAGTCAACTGGTGTTAGCGTTACTACAATAGCCTCTATAACACAGGTGAGCGATGGTATCGTTCGCGGACGTCACGGATTTGTGAATGTCTGCCATGGTTATCTGCGAATTTGAGTTTAATATGCTTGATTTTAGGGTCTTCTTTTGTTTGGTATGTTTTAGGTCAACTGATGTTAGCGTTACTACAATAGCCTCTATAACAGCGTCCCTTGAAAAAGGGCTTTTGAAAGGCCTGGCTTAGAAGCCGTGAGAATCGTTATTGGTTTGAACATTACTTTGCAGTCCATTTTCTAGGTTGTGTGACTTCTACGGCTTACCAATAGAGGTAATCTACAAATTTTCTTTTTTTGTTAAATTCAGATCTCTTTCACATCAGAAAAACTTTTTAATGTCTCTAGCTAAGTAGCTAATGCTTCACCAAGTACCGAAAGTATAGTCTTATCATTAAACGCCTGTAGGTTTAAATTAAAATAAAAAAGCTATTCTTGCCGTTGCAACGCTAAAGCTATCAAAGATATAGCTAGCAGAGAAAGTGGCGTTGATCGTTTATATGAAGTTTTTTTGGTACCTGCATTTACTTGCAAAATACGGTTTGCATAGGTTGTAATCGCGTGACTATGAAATCTACTCTCCTACTTATTAAATTAAAAGCAAGACACCATCAAAATCATATTTTTAAACAAAACAAACTTCAACATTATTGTTAGTTTAGTTAAGAATAATATTTTCTTTTTTTTGCAAATCAACCATTTCGCCACTCCATGCTTTTTGTCACTCACCATCTGCCAAAATATCGGTATATTTATTTTCCAACCGCATTCCCATTTGCAGCATATAAACAGACAAAATGTACACCTTGGTTATAAATAAAATCTTTCCATGAATGCATAAACTTTTAGTAGGAAGGAAGGAAGGAAGTATATTGTATTGTAGGAACATTTATAAAGGAAATTAGGTAATTAACATGGTGATAAAAAAACTTCTATTAATCAAGTCATTCAAGATATACATACCTAAGTAAATTCAATTTCTTATGTTATGTATTCAAACCACAGAAAGTAAAGGTTCAATCAACAACGTCACAAATAGATAACATAAAAATGTATCATGTTTTTCACATATTTTTGATTATTTCGTCGATATTACGGTTGAAAAGTAGTTGGAAATCTAAACTTAGTTGCTTGTGTCATCGCAGTACAGTAAAGTCATAAATATAGTCCTGAATAATCAGAACCAGGAGACTTGGTTATTTTCGTCAAACATTCCTTTAAAAAGAACAATTCATTTGGCTTTCATACACATGCGTCAACTGAAAGAAATACTATGTTATAAATCCATTCATGGTTCTGAAAAGTGTGACGAATTATTGGTACAGGAACGAAGATTTTTTATTGCAACTTTACCAATAAAAATATGGTTAATCTCATGTGTACCATTATAAAGTCAAGAGTTGCACTGGTCACATAGACAAATCAAGAAATTTTGAGCTGATAAAAGGAAACAGCGTGTCTTTATACACCGTGAAATGTAACTGGTTATTTATCCGCAACATAGTCACAGAAGAAAATAATAGTACTAACCCGTACAGAAAGGACACTCACCCCTCCGCGCCAAAATGAGTCCCCGCCCGATATAGCGCCCCCCGCCCCGCACCCCGCAGGCGCCGCGGGACTCCGCCGGTGGTGTTCGGGGGTATTTTACATAGCAACTAGCGCCATTGACTTGTAATTGATATTCAAAAAGAAGTAGCTTGTCAAAACGCGTTTTCTCTATGGAGTGACCGCCCAGTGACACAGTGGTAGTACCCATGAAACTGAACTTTCCCTAAGGAACATAGGTTGAAAACTCAAAATTAAAATTAAATTTGTCATACATAAAGTGGCCGGTCACGTGACTGAAATTTGTATGAAAAGTTGAAAATTATTTTTTAGATTTCGACCTGTGTTCCTTAGGGAAAGTTGTTAAGTTTCATGGGTACTGCCACTATGTTGCGGATAAACAACCAGTTAATACATTTCACGGATATTTATGTGTAAGAGGTGTAGACGTAGACGGCCGCGTAGGAGATGGCGGGGCCAGCTTGATAGCTACTTAAAAGACTGGCCACAAGTAGCTCATGACAGAGAGCAGTGAAAGAAAAAGAGGGAGGCCTTTGCCCAGCAGTGGGACAGTTTAGGCTAAATAAGACAAGATGAGAGCGTCGGTGGTCAAGTGGCTAGGGCTGTTGACTTCCATTCGGAAGTTCGCAGGTTCAAGCCTCGGCACGTACCAATGTGTTTTCGATTTTCGAATTCATATGTACGTTTATTCGACGCTCTTACGGTGAAGGAAAACATCGTGAGAAAACCTGCACACACCTGCGAAAAAATTTCAAAGGTTGTGTGTAAGTTGACTGGGCCAGCGTGGTCGACTAAGGCCTATTCACCCTGATATCAGGGTAGGCTCGAGCCCCTTGGTGGGGACATGATATGAGCTGAACAGAAGACAAGATATATTGATGTGAACTGATAATATCACCTGTTCTTTAAGCCACTGTCCGTGCGGGCGGCTGCGCGATATGTTCAGCTTGAGCTCCACATCCTGAATGATCTTCTTCTCCTGAGTGTCCACCAGCAACATACGGCCTGGCTTCAGGCGGCTCTGTTCAAAACATACTGGCTTTAGTTCAAAGTCAAAGTCAAAAAGTTTTATTCTAAGTAAGATTTTACAAATCACTTTTAGACGTCTCGAGGCGAGTTCACAATTTGGCTGTCTTCTGTGGAGAAGAACTCGCCTGAAGAAACTCCACAGGCGTTGCATCTTTTCAAAATATTTTTACAACATTATAAATTATTATTTTATACAATTTTATTAATATTACAAAGAGTGCTAACGAAATATACAATTAGAGGAAGGCAACCAGTCAAAGTGGAAAAACTAAGCTATATAACCAATAAATCTATCACAAGCACAACAACCGGCAATCGACTAGAGCAGACCAGTCCCCCCAAGCAGCACCACGTTCACGGGTTTGACGTAAGGTTAAGTTCTAATAGAAGCATTAAAAAACAATCATTTTTTTTAATAGCCCTTTGCTAAGCTTGTCGTAAAATCGACGTATCAGCAAGTACTTATTAAATCCATGGGTATCAAACTTTACCAGACTTAAGTGACGTCATAATATTAATTAAAATTCACACGAAACCTCTTTTTAAAATGACCTCTATCCTCATCTGACAAACAGGTTACCACACCTTGGAATGGAACACAGTAATAAGTAGTTTACAGAAAAAGGTTAGAAATTATACCTTAAAAATTACTTTCTCAGGGTCAACATCATAGACACCAACTTCAGAAGCCATGACTAGAATGTTCTCATTGGTTACGTAGAATCTCGAAGGTCGTAGACCGTTCCTGTCCAAAATGGCACCTGAAATATTGGCTGATGTTTAGAAGCTGATAATGTTATTTAATGAAACTTGGTTTGTACCAAGACAGAATAGACCGTGGAGAGTAACATAAGCTACCATTTACCGATAGGCCGGGAGATGATGACAGAAATTTTTAGGTCATTTGTTACAGTATGGCGGTTTAACAGGGGTCTTAGTACGCAATGACAAAAAGAAAAATGATAGTCATAGCGCTGGTACTGGCGGCCCAATCGCGTGGGCGTTAGTGAACTAGTCGGATAAATTACGAAAGTCAAACGATTTGTACGAAAAATTTATTATTTTCCGATAGCCCGTACAAAATAACTAGACGACAGTGTCATGCCATACTTCTCCGGTGTGACTTACAGCCCGCCATACCGACTTATAAATTAAAAATTCAACCATTTGTACCAGGGTCATTTTTGCACAGTTTGATCATCTTCGTGCAGTCATTTACGAAAATCACCATGCCATACTTTTCGGACGGATCCAAATGGTCGCATACCGCCGAAAATCTGCATTTTTTTTTTCGCGATTGGGCCGCCAGTACCAACGCTATGACCATCATTTTTCTTTTTGTCATTACGTACTAAGACCCCTGTAAAACCGCCATACTGTAACAAATGACCTAAAAATTTCTGTCATCATCTCCCGGCCTACGAGGAAAAATCCTCATTCCCACGGGAAAAAATGTTTACGCGGGCGGAAGGCTAGTTATTTAAAAAAAACAAGAGCTGTTATTAAAAAAAAGCATTATTTAGAATCAGCGACATCAAATTAGTTGACATCAAAAGTTAATCATCAGACATAAGTTGTAATTTTCTTGTGCATGGTTAGGTATACATATAAACCTCCCCTTGAATCACTCTATCTGATAAAAAAACCGCATCAAAATCCGTTGCGTAGCAGACGGGAAGCGACTTTGCCTTATAGTAGTGATTTAGATAGAATCATTGTCAAATTGCAGTTATACCATCACTTACCAATGTAGCGTCCATCAGTAAAGGACACCAGAGCGGGTCCGTCCCAGGGCTCCATAGCACAGGAAGCCCACTGATAATAATCCCTCTTTTCCTGAGGCATGGTAGGGTCGTTGTGCCAAGCTTCTGGCACCATGGTCATCACGGCCTCGGGCAACGTCCTCTGACCGCAATGGACGAGGAACTCTAGCACGCAATCCGCGGAACCAGAGTCAGAAAGGTTGGGCTCTACTACTGGGTAGAGTTTCTTCAGTTCTGTAGAAAAGGAGGTGTTGGTTTAATGATATCAACGACGAAATGACTAGAAATTCGTCATGCTTTGTTCCCAGTGAACCTTTAAACAATTATTATTTTAATACATGCACTAAACCCCTTATAATGCAAAGTTCCATAAAAGTAGCTTTTCAATTTGAACCTTACATTTTCGTGGGAATTTAGTACTGGTTGAAAGGTTTGACATGACAAGTGGTTCTTATAAACATATAACTTACCAGCATCATCAAAAAGGTCGCTTTTCATGACACCCTCGCGAGCTTTCATGAGGTTGACGTTACCTCGTAACGTATTTATTTCGCCATTGTGGGCAAGCACTCTGTAGGTAACAAAAGTATCAAATGAGAGGCCAATCTATTTGGTGTATTGTGGACATTACAGATAGACCATGGTCTAAGAAAACAAGGTATTCCATTCGGACCACGTGACTGACACAAGCCTACGTCATCTTGCGCTGTTCATCCTTGTCAATTGCGTGTTAATAGACAAGGATGAACAGCGCAAAATGACGTAGGCTTATGTCAGTCACGTGGTCGGAGTGTTAGACCATGAGATAGACACTGTTTTAATCAACTGACCTCAAAGGATGTGCTCGTTCCCAACTGGGGAACGTGTTGGTGGAGAATCGAGTGTGCACCAACGCGAGGTAAGTGGTGAACGCTGGGTTTCCCAGGTCCTTGAAGTATTCCTGGGAAAAGGGACACCATTTTAGTCTTATGCATGATGCGACATGTTGTACTGTACCTAATACAACAACTAAGGAATTGCCAATTTTTAGAATTTAGCGAAGAACCACGCTAGGCTCGAGCCCCTCGGTGGGGACGTATATTGGCTGTTAACGACGAAAGGTCAAAATAGAGAAGATTGAATTACCCATAGCTGGTTAGAAGTAAGCAATCCTTTGTAGACAACAGTCTTCAGGGACAGACTGCAAATGTAGAACCTGGCTCCCGGCACGACCAGCTCATGGGACGCTCGCTTGCGCAGCACGAAAATCTGCGAACACACATCCAGATTCCATATACTGGAGGAACAAGGGTCTAAGGATACTAAGGGAGGATGAGAATTACGTTTGTGATCCAGCCCCGGCGCCCGACTGCCTCGCGATCTGAAAAAAGCCTTATAATAGCCTTTTGATGTTTAGAAAATACGAGTTTGAATTTGCAATAACGCTTCTTAATTGCAATTTCATACTCCTTCTTAGTCTGTTACTGGTAGTCGGTGGTTATTGTGTTTGGTCGTGTAGTCTTCCTTACCTGGCGGGCTAGACGCTTCTCATCGCTGACATCTCCGGTAACAAACACCTGTCGCATATATGGCTCCGAGTTACGGGCCACCTGACCTGAAAGCCAGTCAAAATGGGCCATTACTCTCGTTGCCTTGGCTTATCCTCTTTATCATCTACTGTTTAACCAATGTCATCTATTAAACTAATCTTTGTTTGACGAGGATTATTAATTATCTACTTATCGTTAAAGTTATTTTGAGGAGATCAAAACATATTGTATTTTAAATGGTGTTTAGTTAGACTTCAACGATTGAAGCTATTATGTAACTAAAATAGTCGTATGAATCGGATTAAAATCTACGTAATTCAAATAGAATGGACACTTTGATGGGATTATTCTGTCGTTGGTTTACAAACAATATGCAGTTCTTGACGCCATAAATGCATAATGGAGAATGTGAGAAATGCACACAATGAGACGAATACTAGGAATATCAAAACATGTACATAGTTATGTAAAGCATTTGTGACGATCAAGAATGGTGTGAAGATGTACGGTCAACAACAGTATTAGCATACCATTTGGACAAGATAATCATTTATACAAGCATTTATGGTACAGTTTTGAAACACGGTAATGCTTCATACTGTATTGTTGGCTGTACTTTAATTGATGGAGAGTGTCAGTCTCAAATTTTATAAAATATATTTTTAAAAGAAGATTCAAAAATTATAAGAACACGAAGTGGTTTATAATTCGTCGATAATTATTGGCACAAGTATAATAATAGTAAATAATAATTAACCAACAAAGTGATAGCTGTAAATATTTTGAATTACGGTTGTTATAATTAAAACGTAAACCTATGATAGAATAACAAAATTTTCCTGCTTGTGGACAATGAATACTTGTACGGTACTATGAGACACAAACTCACCGACATATTGCAACTATAGGCACTTTAAGTTTTACATATCTATTTAAAAAGTATATTAAATACTAAAAAAATCCATGAGTTTGTCTCACATATCGAAAGAATGAGCTGAAAGCAACTTTTCGGTAAGTCTGAAGTATTTTCGTTCTGGTGTTTAGTAACAAAGCGCAAACAACGAATATTAAAGTACTACGAGTTTCCGTCGAAAACATAACGAGGTATAAGGAAATTTCCGACGTCTTTCTTAATATTTGCTTTCAAAGTCATGATATAATGATAATTACATCATGAGGTTTGGCAAATAATCATCTTTTTTTTTTTAAATTAGGAAAATAAATGCAACAGTGATTTTTCCTAATTGCCATATTTTTTTTAAAGAATTTTAGATTGTGTTTTAATGGACTGTCAGTGGCTTTAGGTGCATTGCAGAGTGTGTTTTGTCTGCTAACTCTGTATCAATGAGAAATTTACAATACAAAATTATGAAAAATATTTATCGTTCAGACATACCGAAAAGTTGGCTCTATCGAAAAAACTGAACAAACCAATAATCATGTGGTCAAGCTTGGTGACCTTGACCAGGGTGACCTGGCCTGCCGGTTACCCGGACTGACATGACCTTGACTCTAATGACCTTCACCTGGAAATGACATTTACAAAAATCGCGACATTGTGACTCGGGAAAGCGAATAACTTACTTTTATCAATGTACTATTTCAAGACAATTTAGGTTATTTCCATCAAAGAGCTTTCCTCGAAAATGTATTTGTGTGAACCTTTATTGCTTGATCATTGGGAAAATAGGATATTATACTGTTCTGATTATTTTACTTTACTAAATATTTTTAATGAATAAGAGAGTTAAAAGTTAAACAATTAATCTTAATTCGTACGTAGAAAGCTCTTTGAACGAAACCAAATGTTAATGAGAAAACTTGTTTCAATTATACCAATTCATTTCAAAGATTTAACCAATGAATGGTGATTCGAAATAATTTTGAACCAATCCAATTAAAAAATTAAAAATCTGGATAAACATTAAACTTTGATTTTACAATCCTCAATTAGGTGCATGGTCTTAAACTAGAATACACAAGTAATTTACACACACATAGAGAAACTAAAGCTACAGGCGATTTTTAGTTATTATGTAGAGCGAAATGTAATCTGGTATGAATAATTTATTATGGAATATTACTAATATTATTTCATCTTCAAGAATGTGTTTAAGTTGAGTTCGGTTATGACCCTACACCCTGTTTTCAGGGTAGGCTCGGTGGGGACATACAATATGAGCTGTTCACGATGAAGACCTTACAACAACATAAAAAAACTAGCATAACGTAAAGAGGAAAGAATAAAAAGCTTAAATTTGATAAACATACAACAGATTTCTGTCTGAATGTCTGTGTAAAATTTAATAAGACTATCCCTAATTACTTGGACATAACTTTTTGTCATCATGTTGGGTGGTTGGTAAAGTAATAGTGGTTTTATCTTTTTTAGTCACCGGGCCAGATAACCTTATCGCATCATAATGCTTGCATTCACTCTTAGTGCATGCGATGCAGTTGAATGAACAAGTTTTTTCCATGACACAACCGAACTCGTCAATTGGCAGCGACTTATCACTACCTATATAAAGATGACCGAACACAAAAGTTAAACTATGTTTAGTCTAGACCATCAAAAGTCTAGTAAAGTGATACGGATCTTAGGTATTCTTCACAAACCGGAATAACGGAGAGCAACCTACTTCGTTTCAAATAATTAGACAGATTGTAAAATATGTAGTGGGTACCTACAATAAAAGACGTGCAATGGAAAATGGAATCAAATTCTGTGTCTAACATCTAGTTTTTCTACAGCACAACCATACTTCTTTGTCTTTCTATTATTATACTGCATAGGTGCTTGAAATTCTGTCTTATGTTATTTAAAACGGAGTATTATTTAAAAGGATGCTCCGAGAACTGTTAAGTCACAGTCACAGGTATGCATCGGTATACGCTTGTTATATAATCACAAAGTACTTACCAATAGAAGCGTTGTTGGTAGGCACAGTTCTCCAGCAGATGACCTTCAAGCCGAGGCTGTCGGCCAGAGTCCCGAACCTGGTCTCGATGTCCTGATGATGCAGCTTGTCCAGGAAGAAGATGCCGGTAGCGTAGTGCCCGAATTGAGGCAAGTCGATTTGGTGCGAGTCTCTGTGGACAGCAATATTTTGGTTTAACTGTGGTTTAACCTAGTTATTTCGTAGTATAACTATAAAACTAAGGCCTCTTCTCTTCACCCTGATTCAGCGTAGACACGAGCCCCTCCCTCAGTGGGAACACTAATAGGCTATTAAAATCATACTTCATACTACTATAATATTACAAAGAGGAAAGATTTGTATTTTTGTGTGTGTATGTTTGTAATGAATTAACTCAAAAACTAATGAACGGATTTCGAAAATTCTTTTACCATTAGAAAGCTACGTTCATTCTGAGTAACATAGGCTACCTTTTACCGCGGGAAAATACCTCAATCCTTCGGGAGAAAAACTGTTAACGCGGGCGGAAAGCTAGTATGCTATAAATGTCAAATGTTTGTCCTGTTCTAAGACATAGATCGGCGATTGTGATACCTCTACAAATTACCTCTATTTCGATTGACAACCTACGATACTCTAGCTAGTAGGAAAAGCTCAAAGACAACGATAAATTATGGTGTTACCGCGGCGGGGACAGCTTTGAGTAATAATTTTGTAGCCAACTCATCAGAACGTTTTACGAAAAGGATTTTGATATTGAGAATCTCTTCAAATAGATTTATCTGCTTCCCGGTATTAGGGATATATTAAACAGGATTTTCAATAGCCAATTTCTGCGAAGGCCTTTCGTGATAATTATCAAACCAAGATCAAACTAAATTAATATTTTAGGCAAGATATTATTCGGGTAAGCTTGCGGATCTAGTGGAAGCTTGTGGATTGAATTCAAATCGAAAGATACAAACTAAACTATACATCAATGAATTCAAAATTATTTCCTAACGTAGGTAAGTAAACATTTTTTGAAAAGCAAGTCATTAATTTAATCATCAAATTGATAATAAATTATAGGGCTATAGATACATAAACCCATGAAGGAAGAAAAAATTTTACGCGCCCAAATGGAGTAGTAATCAAAACGTACTATGGGTGCCGGCTATGAGACAATTTTGCAACTCACACACACATTCACACTTTTCTTTCAAATACTCGTACATGGACAACATCACTGTCATAAAATATCAGAAATAAAATAAATAACACGAAATGGTCAATTGTGCGGTGAAATTGTGCCGAAACCATACCGCAAGCAAAACTACAAAGCTTGCTGGTATCACATTTTTCTGGTGAGTAGTAAACCGCTTGGTTTTTACATTTTTCGTGGTCAAGTTTTTAGCAAAAAATTGTTGTTGATTTTTAGTGATGTGAAGTAGTCGATAAAAAATAATATAAAATCGAGTCATCAGCTAATTACTTTTTTATTTCATTTATTTATCGCAGTTTTCCAAAAGATCTGGCGCAAAAACGTAAATGGGTGCCAACATGCGGGAGAGACAAAGATTGGATTCCAACCAAATATAGCAGAGTCTGCTCAGCTCATTTTAATAACAGTAATTACGAATTAACTGAAGCCGGCAGAAAAAGACTTCATAAAGATGCCATTCCAACCGAAAACCTATATCACAAGGTAAATGTAAAAGTAGTTTTTTCCATCCTCAGAAATCCATAATCTCTACCAGCTATCCCATCTGGAAAACAGCTGTATGTACGTTTATAATTGATGTTTTTCTGTGCAGTGTCCAAATAATATGGTATTTTCATTCTTACAGGTGGATGAACAAGTGTTTTCCCCTCATAACTCAACAACGCATGCTTCCGAAGGTAGCTCTATATTGACAGAAACCAGATTAAAATACAAAATTGAAGAGCAAAGAAAACAAATAAAACGTCTAAATGAATCCGTTCGTAGAAAAAAATTGAAAATCTTAAATTTAGAAAAAATTATCGAAAATTTACACAAAAATACAGATACATTTCATCACTATTTTCAAATTCAGCAACCATGAAGTTTTTTGTTTTTTACATGCCAAATAAAGACAAATAAATGTCATACTTTATTGATATTTTGTTTTTAATTGGGCATGTCATAACATGAATGTCTCTATCTTTTTCTAACTTAACGTATTCAAAGATGTGTGATAGAGTTAAAAGATAAACCCCGTCTCCCGCTTCCACCTACCCTCCCACCCCTCTGAGCGGCCGCATTGGTTTCGATACAAAATAGGCATGATTACTACTCCATATGGGCGTGGAATTTTTTTTTCCTTCATGGTGCCGGCTATGAGACAATTTTGCAACTCACACACACATTCACACTTTTCTTTCAAATACTCGTACATGGACAACATCATGGCACTGTCATAAAATATCAGAAATAAAATAAATAACATGAAATGGTCAATTGTGCGGTGAAATTGTGCCGAAACCATACCGCAAGCAAAACTACAAAGCTTGCTGGTATCACATTTTTCTGGTGAGTAGTAAACCGCTTGGTTTTTACATTTTTCGTGGTCAAGTTTTTAGCAGAAAATTGTTGTTGATTTTTAGTGATGTGAAGTAGTCGATAAAAAATAATATAAAATCGAGTCATCAGCTAATTACTTTTTTATTTCATTTATTTATCGCAGTTTTCCAAAAGATCTGGCGCAAAAACGTAAATGGGTGCCAACATGCGGGAGAGACAAAGATTGGATTCCAACCAAATATAGCAGAGTCTGCTCAGCTCATTTTAATAACAGTAATTACGAATTAACTGAAGCCGGCAGAAAAAGACTTCATAAAGATGCCATTCCAACCGAAAACCTATATCACAAGGTAAATGTAAAAGTAGTTTTTTCCATCCTCAGAAATCCATAATCTCTACCAGCTATCCCATCTGGAAAACAGCTGTATGTACGTTTATAATTGATGTTTTTCTGTGCAGTGTCCAAATAATATGGTATTTTCATTCTTACAGGTGGATGAACAAGTGTTTTCCCCTCATAACTCAACAACGCATGCTTCCGAAGGTAGCTCTATATTGACAGAAACCAGATTAAAATACAAAATTGAAGAGCTAAGAAAAAAAATAAAACGTCTAAATGAATCCGTTCGTAGAAAAAAATTGAAAATCTTAAATTTAGAAAAAATTATCGAAAATTTACACAAAAATAATTTGCTAACAGAAGCAGAAGGCACTGTTTTAGGAAATATTAGCGTTGAGTCTAATGAATTGTTAAAGCGTCAACTACAGACAACAAAAAATGGCAAATTGATCGTTAACAGCTCATATATGTCCCCACCGAGGGGCTCGAGCCTACCCTGATACCAGGGTGAATAGGCCTTAGTCGACCACGCTGGCCCAGTGCGGGTTGGTCAACTTCACACACAACCTTTGAATTTCTTCGCAGGTGTGTGCAGTTCCTCACGATGTTTTCCTTCACCGTAAGAGCGTCGAATAGACGTACATATGAATTCGAAAATCGAAAACACATTGGTACGTGCCGGGGTTTGAACCATCGAACTTCGGAACGGAAGTCAACGGGCCTAGCCACTTGGCCACCGACGCTCTGGCAAATTGATCAAAACTAAATATTCTCCAGCATTAAGAAGGTTCGCTTTAACATTAAATTATTATTATTATTATTATTATTTTGGGTACCAATATTAATAGCAAGACGATTTTTTCCCGGAATATCCCGCGTCTTTGAAAGATGTCGCGATAATAAAAAGTAATTATATAGTTAAGACGCATACACTGAGATACATTTCAAATCTGTTGGTCGATATTATTAGATTTTTGTTTTTTGGGGGGACGTTTTGACACATCGTCCTTTACGAGAAAAATAGGTGGTCAAGTTTTTTTACACGTAATGTAAATATGTTATACAATAATGTAAATAGTTAAAAATATAAATTAAAAATATTGTTTTAAAATTTGTAATGTATTTTTATTTGTTTATGTTTAATCTGACGCGGTCCTTGCAATTTTATATCTAATTCCGATAAGTGATAGATTTCATCCTCACTACCTGGATGTGTGATCTCGAACTAACGTACGTGGATAACGCTTTTACTGCTCACGTGCAAGGTGTGGAATGATCTCCCTCTCGAGGTGTTTCCTTTGCACAACAATTTGGGGTCCTTCAAAAGACAAGTCTACAGACATCTCAAAGGCCTGCACCGTGTCTGCTACCCTAAGTTGCAGATGTCCTGGACGACAGTGACCACTTACCATCAGATGTGTATGTGTGATCAATAGCCATGGTGATAAAATTTGTGATGGTCATAAGATGTATGTGTACAATAGCCATGGTGATAAAATTTAAGTAAATAATCGATAAATATACGTTACGCTTCATACCACATCACATCACTATTTTCAAATTCAGCAACCATGAAGTTTTTTGTTTTTTACATGCCAAATAAAGACAAATAAATGTCATACTTTATTGATATTTTGTTTTTAATTGGGCATGTCATAACATGAATGTCTCTATCTTTTTCTAACTTAACGTATTCAAAGATGTGTGATAGAGTTAAAAGATAAACCCCGTCTCCCGCTTCCACCTACCCTCCCACCCTTCTGAGCGGCCGCATTGGTTTCGATACAAAATAGGCATGATTACTACTCCATATGGGCGTGGAATTTTTTTTTCCTTCATGCATTAATTTAATCATCAAATTGATAATAAATTATAGGGCTATAGATACATAAACCCATCAGGCGATTCGCTGCCGATCAACTAACTTATCAACACCATCTGTTATGAAAGCTTATTTAAAGGTCAGAGGAGCAGAGACCGGGGGGAAGACGAGGGGTGGGGAGGGGAATGTGTGCGCGCGCACTTGTGACGTCACGGAAACTGGCTGATATTGACCAATGCGAGCGACGTCATTACATACCGCAAACGTTTAAAAAATATTATTCCTTTGATAATCTTTATCTTCTTCAAAATGTGGACCTCCTTCTGCAAGAAGGCTTTTGTCACAGAATGGATCCTGTTCTGGTGTTTTACATAAAGTATAAGTATAGGTTAGGGATCGCAGTTGCTATTGGTAATACTGGTGAATGCTGTAGCCTATTATCTAACTTAAGACCAAGTCTTAAAGATGATAACCGCAGGAAAATAGATTAGCCCTATACAAAACTAACTCAAGAGGGTTTGCTTTGAAGACTGATACTAACAAAACATTTGCACGAAATGACGTCAAAAGAAATGTTGAAATTTCCGGAGTATACATTATGGAAATGTTTAGCCACTTAAAGCTAGCGTCACACATAGGGGTATTTGAGCCAAAAACTTGGACATTGGTCGAAAGTAACGAAATTGAGATTTCCTTTACACAGTTAATGAAAATCACTGACTGATTGTTCAGGTAATCAAAAAATATTTATGTTTCGATAAAAAGTGTAGAGAATTTTTGTCTATCGCCTGTAGTTTGAGTGCTTTATTAAATGTACGTGCAGTAACGGCGTACGAGCGATTTTAAGTGTTATCATTTAATTTGCATTTTATATGAGTTTAAAGTGGTTTTATAGTTATGTCTACATAACAAAATGTAACACCGGGTATGTGAAAAACTATTCAGTACAAAATATTTTAGGTTTTTTGTTTGGTAGTAACAATATTTTGAATTTGCGTAACTACGTTTTTCGACATTATGATTTATTTCACTTGGTTTCGAGTCAAAAGCCTAAAAGTTCATTGCCCCACCTTCCCCCACTGATTTTCTTTTTTTATCTAGTAGTCGACATCGTCTTCTTTTGTTTAGTTAAAAAACTAGCTGCCAAAAAGTGCCAATAGAGTATATGTATATTTTTATTTCAGGTTCGAATTTTACCAAACAAATTTAACTTTGCGGTTTTTTTAGATTTCATTTAGATTTTTACTTACATTTTCTTCTGGGGTGAAAAATATGACGCGGAAATATGTATTTCACATTAGCAAGGAATAGGGAGACCTAGATTTCTCAAAAAACTTGATGCAGTGGAGAGTAATAATATTAATAAATTATTTTTGACCAAAACCAAAAACATGAATTTTCTTTGCAAATTTTCACGTTTGTAATCTGAGTGTAGGTAGGTTCCTACATTTCCAATTTAGGATACTTCTAAAAAAATACAAAATTCTTTTACGGACGACCAACAATTAGATTTTTGCGGCTGAATGGAATTTATAAGATTTATTTTTAAAGATTAAGGTGATTAACAACCTATTGTTGTTTTAAAAAAAATATCTTTTGTTCTTTTAGAGTATTGCCTCCTGAACTTACTTACACTCAGATTACAAACATGAAAATTTGCAAAGAAAATTCATGTTTTTGTTTTTGGTCAAAAATAATTTATTAATATTATTACTCTCCACTTCATCAAGTTTTTTGAGAAATCTAGGTCTCCCTATTCCTTGCTAATGTGAAATACATATTTCCGCGTCATATTTTTCACCACAGAAGAAAATGTAAGTAAAACTCAAAATGAAATCTAAAAAAACCGCAAAGTTAAATTTGTTTGGTAAAATTCGAACCTGAAATAAAAATATTCATATACTCTATTGGCACTTTTTGGCAGCTAGTTTTTTAACTAAACAAAAGAAGACGATTTCGACTACTAGATAAAAAAAGAAAATCAGTGGGGGAAGGTGGGGCAATGAACTTTTAGGCTTTTGACTCGAAACCAAGTGAAATAAATCATAATGTCGAAAAACGTAGTTACGCAAATTCAAAATATTGTTACTACCAAACAAAAAACCTAAAATATTTTGTACTGAATAGTTTTTCACATACCCGGTGTTACATTTTGTTATGTAGACATAACTATAAAACCACTTTAAACTCATATAAAATAAAAATTAAATGATAACACTTAAAATCGCTCGTACGCCGTTACTGCACGTACATTTAATAAAGCACTCAAACTACAGGCGATAAGGCCTGTATTCACTTTGATTAGTGCGAGTGCAGGTGATTAGTAATTGCGAGTGATTAGCACAAGTGTGTAGTGCAAGTAGTGTCCAATTCTGTTTAGTGGATTTGTTTAGTAAATTCAGTTGTTAGCCATCGACCAGCAAGTATGGACCAATGGCAGGCGCGCTGCGTGTGAGGGGGAAGTGAGGGCGCGCGGGACGTGGCTACTCGCAGTCCACTTGCAAGAAAAATAGAACACGCTTCTAATCACGTTACTACGCAGTCAACTAATCACTTGCACTAATCAGTCGCTGTCCACACGTATTTTCTCCTAATCACTAATCACCTGCACTAAACACCTGCACTAATCACTAATCAAAGTGAATACAGGCCTATAGACAAAAATTCTCTACACTTTTTATCGAAATATAAATATTATTTGATTACCTGAACAATCAGTCAGTGATTTTCATTAACTGTGTAAGGGAAATCTCAATTTCGTTACTTTCGACCAATGTCCAAGTTTTTGGCTCAAATACCCCTATGTGCGTCACTAGCGTGGAATTTCACGAAATTGCTAACGCTTTGGCCAATATAGGGTGGTTAATTCTAAGACATTCGGAATGTACGAGTACACGTGATGTAAAAGAATGGAAATTCGTGGACAGAAAACATATAAGCCAATTCCGCATATTTGTGAAAAAAACCTACTGCATCCTTGCTGATTAAAGCTACAACAACCTTAACTAATGAATCGCGCAAAGTTACGACAGAATTAGCTCTGGCTATTAGTATAATAAGATATATAAACTAAGTAAGTATAATTGGCGTACTTAAGTAGAAAGAGAGTTCAGTGGGCCATAATGAAGTCACGCAACATCCCTGGAGAATAAGGTGAACTTTTACTTACTAATGTTATTAACCAAGGAGGGTTTGTTGCATTTGAATTCACCATCCATGTTGAAATCTTCTTACAGAAATTTTTAACAAAATGAAATGTATAACATTGCATAATATTATAAGTAGTTGATAAACCTTTGTGCGAAAGCGTAGGAATTTTATTGAACACGGGTCTGATCAATTTCAACAACTTGGATAAAGATGATAATGAACCTTATAATGGCGATCGCAAAACAAACACCTTAGGTCAGTATCATGTGGTAGGTACTACTAGTCTAAGATCACCAAACAATGAACCACCAGCCCTTTATATTATAAACAGTCTAGGGCTTCATATACAGGGCGTCCCACGGCTATGCCACATGGAGGGAAAGTACCTTGAATATTGTAGTTAGAACATTTTACTGAAAGAAGACATTATTTTATTTCTAAAAACTATTAAAACTGCATTCATACATTTTTTAATAATTACATGGTTGAACCGGGAATCGAACCCGCTACACGAGAAAAAAAAATCACCCTGTAGTTTTATCATACCAATCGAAAGGCTTCATCATAAGAATTATTTTTTGCTAAATACCTAACATAGTAACAGAAATAAAAGGAAGACTATGAATTTTAACATTTGAGGTGGCCGGCCTAGATCGCCAGATCTAGCCCCGTTAGGATTTTTTTTATGGGATTATGTTAAGAAATTTAGTTCACAAGAACCGGTACGAAAGTGTCCACGAGCTACAAACAGACCTAAGACGTATTATTCTAAATATCCACCACAACAAGTTAAAAAAATCGACAAGGAGTGAAATAAAGAGTGTGATTTGTAAGTATTCAACAGCGTGGGGGTCATTTTGCGCATTTGATAAAATTGATAAATTTTGTGTTAAAAATGTTAAAATACATAGTCTTCCTTTTATTTCTGGCACTATGTTATTTAGCAAAAAATAACCCTTATGATGAAGCCTTTCGATCGGTATGATAAAACTGTAGGATATATTTTTTTCTCGTATAGCGGGTTCGATTCCCGGTTCAACCATGTAATTATTAAAAAATGTATGTATGCAGTTTTAATAGTTTTTAGAAATAAAATAATGTTTCCTTTCAGTAAAATGTTCTATCTACAATATTTAAGGTACTTTCCCTCCGTGTGGCATAGCCGTGGGACGCCCTGTATATTACAGCATTTGGGTTTTTAATTGGTACAAAACTATAAAATTAAACGTTCAAGGGCTAACAGAGAAGTGAACTAAGGAAAAATTGTACGCTCATGAGAAATTTGAAAATAACTTGCTGAGTGCAGACTCAACGTCATATTTACCTGCCATAATAACAGTTTGTGGTTGACATCGTTGGGATTTTGAGAAGAGCCGAGCAAACATTGCAGTTGTTTGAGGCCACTACTGAGAAATTATACTCCATCTATCTATAAGAATGCTTGCATATAAGAACCGTTCAACAGACAAACTTCCGGTTTAATTGCTTATCCGTTCTAAGAAAACTATGGACAAACAGACAAGTCACAAATGGCAAATCGCACTGAGGTCGTCAAAAATTAAAATACCATTGGATTTATGATATTATTACATCACCAGTCTTCACGATAACTTTTCCAATAAGGCAGACAAAGCTGTCAGGAATTTAATCAAACTTCAATGTCTGTCTGTACCAGGAACAGTAAAAACTTTGAGTGGAAGTAGTTGTAACGTAATTTGATTTGATATTTAGGGCACAAAAATATATACTCACTGAAATAAAAGCTGGATAACTACAACCTAAATTAGGTATTGTAAGCTTTAAGAAAAAAATCTTTTGGCACAAACTTTATGTTATCTAGGTTATGTACCCCACTAAATGTTTTAATGGGGCCAACTTAAATAATTAAAACTTCCACTATAAATTACCTACTCTAATCACTCTAATGTCAGTAAAGTTGTTTCTAATCTCCGTAAATTTAAGAAAGAGCAAATGATTTCAAGTTTTAGTTCTAAACAATTACCATTGAATATAGTTAATCCAGCTTCATGCTGATTAATTTGGAAAAGCTATTTTTGCGGAGTTATTCCTATCGGATCCCAACATCAGATCCCACATCTAATTTAATTTCCTAACGGATCCCCCATACATTTTGTTATTCCTAACCGATCCCCATTTACCTATACCTAAAACGTTAGATTGAAGGTACAGTCAGACAAAAAATTAGTTATGCTATCCAATGAAATCAATTACTTAGAAATGAAGTGAAGAATTGATAAAAAATGTGAATATAGGGCAAACAGGTTAGGGAAATACAAAAAATCATTTATTTTTTGTCAAAATCAGTCTTATATTATTTTTTATAATCACAGTCTTTTATAATTGCTCAACTTAAACTATCAAAGAAATAAACATTGGTTTGGCTGCTTATACCTATCATTAACTTTAGGTCTCGTTAAAATCAATATACAAGCAACAGAAAAAGAGTTAGATTTTGTGCTAATATCTAATATTTACTAAATTATATAAAACTATAAAATAAATCAACAATATTAAATGAAACCCTTTGATTGGGGAATGAGAGCCTTAGTATATAAAATTATCACAAAATCAACAAGATATAAAAAAAACTTTGATTGGATGCTTATGTGTACAATCTTAAAACTATAAAAAAAAGTTTCAAAACTCAGAAATTAATTATAACAAAAAAATTTCAAAATCTTATTTTTTCTAAACAGTGGCCTACTGTGATTTCGCCCATCAAAAGTTGATTTGTGACATGGTTGATCCATTGATTTCTGTTAATATCATCGGTCGCTCTACGTTTGAGAGGCGTTGCTTTATTTTTTTGCCGTTCAATAACTGTTTTTTGGTAATTGGCGTCGTCTTTTCAAGTGCGTAACAGCTGATACAAGTTGTTATTTTTTGAAGTGCTGCGTTTTACTTTTGCAAGCTATGATTCGCATTAAACGCTATGCATATTACACTCTTACTTCCACTAACGTGGCGTCCCTCAGACCAACTGATAATGATATTATTATCGATCCCTTCTCCTGTGCAAAAAGCATTTGTTCTATTTTTAGAAAAGCGTAAAATCGCATCCTCTTACTCTGATTGGTTGTTTATAACAATAGAAGTTAGACACCGCACTGCATGGTCTGTGTCAATTAGGCAGGTAAGAAATTCTTAGAATACCTATTGTTCACGGTTAGATAGCGCCTCTAGCGAATCCTTTCGCCCATCGGTCAACTATTACGCTTCATAGTTTATAGAGTAAGTTAAGGGGTAAAATAAATATTTATTTGTTGAATTATAAAACTTTTCAGACTGACTGTACAAATTTACTGTCCAAAATACTAATACGTTTACTAGGGATCGGTTAGGAACAACAAATTTATTAAAAATTACGATTCTTGCCTGATCCCACTTTTCTGGGATCGGTTAGGAATAGAAAATAAATAAAAAAACAAACTGATCCCTGATGGGATTTCTTTTTGGGATCCGTTAGGAATAACTCTTTTTGCGTTGCGGAGGACGTTTTTTTTTTAAATCCATCGTAGTCAATAGGCTATTTGACAATGCGAAAAATAAAGTGTTAATTACTGTAATCAATATGTAATGTAAGTTTAAAAATGGATATTTACTATAGGAAGTTGAAAATAATAATTAATTTATGTAAAAATCCGTAAATAAAAATGTATTTTTTTTGGCGTTTGTCACGTGACTCAAAACGCTCCTGTTTGGTCGGGTATAGGACATATGTCACTAGCCAGTAAACATCGTTTTCTACTTAAGCAACTTGTAGTAGTAGTACTGGCTAGTGACGTCACCGATGCCATTGCGACGCCATATTGTCAAAGTAGCGTTTTGGCGCGCTACTTAAATATTGAATTTTTATTTTGATATTTTTCAGGAAATATGTACCAGAATTAAAAAATACAACTATTACTGGGATCCACAAACTCTACTGAATAATAAAACATATATTTTAAAAACCAGTCAAATAGCCTATTGGCAAAACATTTTGCTTCCTGCAGTAATCTAACATGTCAGAGAACGCACATGGCATTAATCTCGCAGGGACAAACCGGAATGCCGACTTGGCCAGGTGCCAGGGTGGCAGCCGAAACGGGACATTTACAATAGATGTCAACTGGGGCGCTGAACTAAAGACTGCGGGACTCAATTCCGCGTTGTTCTGGACAATTTCAGTCAGGCACTTCATCGCTTGAACAGACCACTGACTCAATAGACATGCTAAATATATTGATTGTACTGGTGGATTGAGTGGTATCAATTTTATTCCTTTCTTAACCTATTCATACCGCAAAGATTTAGTTGCTAATAAAGTTTTCATTCTTATTATATAGGTACTAGCGACCTGCCCCGGCTCCGCACGGGAAAATGGTTATTGTGGGTTATCCTTAAGTATATTATGCATGTATTATTCATATAAACCTTCCTTTTGAATTACTCTATCTATTAAAAAAAACCGCATCAAAATCCGTTGCGTAGTTTTAAAGATTTAAGCATACATAGGGACATAGGGACAGAGAAAGCGACTTTCTTTTATACTATGTAGTGATGGTTGGTAATGTTGGTATCCAGCTTTAAAAACTATTATGAGGGAATCCTTCATTAGCTTTCTTTAGGAATGTTTTTTGATTTTAAAAAGCATGCTGTTTGGGTAAAAATCTAAACAAATAAGCCTTTGAACATTCTTCAAGACATCAAAGAAAACACAACAGCACTCAAGCAAATGTCTTCCAGACTATAAATAGCAGGTGTTAAATTAAATTATTCATGATCTATAACAATTCAGCCAAATCAGTTGTCGATCGTAAATTATCAAGCAGACAAGCAACGCCAGATCAGGAGTCACAGCTGGTCTTGTCAGAGAGAATTGCAAATAAACATCGTGTCATATGTAACGTTAAAAATATTTATTCAAGTGCAGTAAGCGTCTATTGACATGTATATATTAGGTCCTTACCTATGAAATTGCCGTTCAGTATCAAAAAAGTGAAACAAGTTTTTTTTAATGAAATTATTATTTAATCAATCGAAGTATGCGCCGTTGTTATCGATACACTTCCGCCATTTTATAGGCAGATCATTGATACCTTTGGAAAAAAAATCCTGGGAGCGAGAGTCTATGAACTGTTTGAAGGCGGTTTTGACTGCCTCGTCAGATTTGAATTTTTTTCCTTGTAAAAAGTTATCCAAATTTTGAAAAAAGTGGTAATCGGTTGGGGCAAAATCTGGAGAGTATGGTGGGTGACGCAGATCTTGCCCCAACCGATTACCACTTTTTTCAAAATTTGGATAACTTTTTACAAGGAAAAAATTTCAAATCTGATGAGGCAGTCAAAACCGCCTTCAAACAGTTCATAGACTCTCGCTCCCAGAATTTTTTTTCCAAAGGTATCAATGATCTGCCTATAAAATGGCGGAAGTGTATCGATAACAACGGCGCATACTTCGATTGATTAAATAATAATTTCATTAAAAAAAACTTGTTTCACTTTTTTGATACTGAACGGCAATTTCATAGGTAAGGACCTAATATATCGAGAAAAAGACATCAACAATTACATTACAGGATAAAGTGTCGGCGTAAGCAAAAATCGAAAAGACATCCTTAGTGCACCTGAAGAAAATAGTTCTGATCAGCTTTCCAAAATGAAACTAAAAAATTATTATATCCAACGGCCCAAATTGTTTCATAGAGTTTCTATGGGAAAGATCCTAGAACCGTTGACAGAGCATGTTTTTTCAGTATTTGCTAATCCGCCACTAACCTAACTTAACACTACATATATGTATAATAAAACCATCTTTGAAACATTTTCTTGTTATGTTTCCTTCCAAAGTGCTGCGATGCCTGCCAGTTTTTTTCTCAAGCAGTTGCAAAATATGCAGCACTGATTGTTCCAGTAACGTTTACACCAGTAAACCCTTCGTGAGGGCGATTGAGGATCACAAATTTTTGATCACGAATTTGTGATCCTCAATCCGCCTGCCAAGTGTGGGAGAGACCATAATTCAAAGGCTGCTCTGCTGTGATAGTAGTTATGTAATGAATGAATGAATGAATGAATGAATGAATGAAAATTCTTTATTGCACTTATAGTGTACACAGGCGAACTTAATGCTACAAAGCATTTTCTTCCAGCTAACCTTTGGTAGTCGAGAGTAGGCTAAGGGTAGTGTCGCTAAACAGCGATAAACAATTTTTGAGTTAAAAAACAAAATAAATTAATCAAAAATAAAATAAAAGGAAAGGGGTAAAATTTTATAATTACATTTAATAACAGTAATATACGTAAAGAGAATATACATAAGTAGATAATATATATTAAATATACCTACATATAATACATACTAAAATAATATAGTATATATAAATATATAAACATAAACAAATATAAAATATAATAATCAGTCATTCACATTGCTTTTGTAAGAAGTATTCAGACACACGCGATTTGAAGACGTCTATTGACGGAGCCTCCCTAATCTCGACCGGCAAACCGTTCCAGAGTTTTGCTGCTGCACAAGTAAATGATTTAGTAAAATATTCCGTACGGCATTGAGGGGTAGATAAAAATTTATTATATTTTTTGCGGGGTGCGCTACTGACGAATGTTTTATACTCAAAACACTCACTCAGATATTTTGGAGACCAGTCGTTGTGAAGAATGTTATATAGCGTAGTGAGCACGTGTAAATTTCTTCTGTTACGTATGTTAAGCCACCTTAGCTGAGTCCGGTAGTGAGACACATGGTCATATTTGCGTATTCCAAAAATGAAACGTATACACAGATTTTGTAGCCGTTCTAGTTTATTTAAAAGAGTTTCCGTAATATCTGTGCAACAAACGTCAGCATAATCTAGAATGGGAAGTAACAAAGAAACGGCTAAGGTGATCCGAGTGGGCAATGGAAGAAAATTTTGCAGGCGTTTCAGTGAGTGAAAAGACCCAAAAACCCTCTGACTAACCTTCGCAACATGAGCAGTCCAGGATAAGTCATGTGCAATAAGCAGCCCAAGGTTTTTTACTGTCTTACAGTACGGGAGAGGTAAGCCATTAAAAGTCACCGGCGGTAAGGTGTCCATATTAATTAATGAGATGTTTCTGGGGCTGCCAACCAATATTATCTGTGTTTTCGCAGGATTGACCAGTAACCCGTGCTGTTCCGTCCAAATCCTGATGTTGTCGAGATCCAGTGACAGTTTCCTTATGGATGGTATTAGATCGGATTTCGTAGAGGTTATGTATAACTGAAGATCATCAGCATACAGGTGGTATTTGCTATGCTTGATAGTACGGGTTATGGTATTAATAAATAATGAAAATAATAAAGGTGACAGTACCCCACCCTGTGGAACACCAGAACACACACCATGCCATTTCGAAAGATGATCGTCGATTTTCAGGCGCTGACTTCGATTACTCAGGTATGAGGTGAACCATAAGATAACATCCTGCGTCATGTTGAGCGAATCCAGAACCGAAACTAAAATCTCATGATCAACACAATTAAAAGCATTGCTAAAATCTAGCAATGCCAGAAGAGTAAGCTGCGTGTCATCCATACCCTTGCGGATATCGTCGATGATCCTGACTAGAGCCGTACTTGTGCTATGTGCCGGTCGAAACCCAGACTGAAACGTATTCAGAAGTTCGTGAGTTCTCAGATATCGTAGCAGCTGATGTTGGACGACTTTTTCCAGCACTTTCGAGAGAAAGGGTAATATGGAAATGGGGCGATAGTGGGTTAATTCAGAAGGATTGGGAATTTTGGGAATGGGTATTATAAAAGCTTGTTTCCAGGCAGTGGGAAAATGTCCTGAGGATAGCGAGAAATTTAAAACGTGGGTAATAACGGGTAGTAACTGATCAAGGACCGGAACAATCAAGTCGCGGCCTATTTCATCGCACCCGATAGCTTTGCTTGTTATGGAGAGTATAATTTTTCTCACTATCCCTTCAGACACGGGCTTGAATGCAAAAGAGTCGCGAAGCTCGCGTGGCAGGGACTCGATCCCTTGTATAGTTTGCCTTTTTAAGGAATCGTTGACAGAAAACGGCGGAGATGAGAAATGACTAATCAAAGGATCGAGCCCAACCGCCATTTGCGCCTCCGAACGACACCTGCCAATCCCCAATGTGCGCAAAAATTTCCACAATTTTTGTGGGGAGCAATTGCTAATAGCATCAAATATATGTTTGCGCTTGGCGTTCCGCACAGCCTGATTACAGCGGTTTCTTGCCGACTTGAATGCAGTCCAGTTTTCTTCTGTAGGGTCTTTTTTATGCTTCCTTCGCAGACGGTCACGTCGAGCCATAAGAAGACGAATACGACCAGTGAGCCATGGAGCAGGAGGCCTCTTAACCCGCACTTTACGAACAGGCGCATGTCTATCATACAGCTTAATTAGAGTGGAGTTGAATAAATCCACTTTAGAATCGACTGTATCAGCACTATAAACCGGCGTCCAGTCAATCTTCTGTGCATCCTCAATAATCATGTCAAGCAATGACAAAAGGATAACTACAACTCTACAGCTCAGTAGTATTGATTGAATAGGATCGATACAAACACTATATTAATTGACGGTTATCATCTGTCCGTGAATGACCCGTCGGCGACCCAATTTCAGAAATATAAGTATGACCCGTTTATTTGCGCTTGTTGTACTCCTTTTATAATACATCGTGGTCGTAGAGCGGCAGCAAAAACAACTTTGCAATACGGTATTTTTATTTTTTGCGTTTCGATTGTCTAATTTGCTTTCGCACTGTTTGGAACAGGTGCACCCTTGGCTGCAAATTATCTTGGTACAAATAATCGTGCGCACGTTAACTTGAGACTCATGGTCTAAGAAAACAAGGTCTTGCATTCGGACCACGTGACTTGACACAAGCCTATGTCATGCTGTTCTTCCTTGTCGAATGCGTGTTAATAGGGAAGGAACAAGGACGTGGTCTTGGCAAGACCTTGTTTTCTTAGACTATGCTTGAGACTGCAGGTTATTGGTCATTAATTCCACTACTTGAAGGTGTGTTATCGAAAACTGCAATTCAAACTAGATATTTTGTGCACTGTATTTAAATTACTGAAAAAATAGCTAAGGTTCATTTTATAGAAAATCATTTCTAAATTAAACTAAAATTACATTTATAACAGGTAAAGGTATCCGTTAAAAAGTAAAAACTATTAAACTAAACTTTCCTTTTAATGTTTTCCTTATTAGTCGACGAACGTCTTTTTACTTGCAAACCTTTGATTTTTCTGCATGCCAGTCAAATACAAATACAAAATTCTTACCGACCGATTCTTCCTTCTTCTTTCTTCTTTTCTTTGTGTACCGACTAATCTTTCAGATATCAGATTTACAACACTGATTAGATTATTTACATATGAAACTCACTACTATTTACAACACCTACTGCATTACAAGATTGTATTTACAACAAGTAAATACAAAACAATAATATAATAGTGCAATTCAATTTATCTTATCTGCGATAATAGTTGACGATAGTTGAGGATCATAAAATTAATTTGATATAAGATAAGTTAGGAAATGCACCCAATTCTGGCAAATAGAACAAAAATATACTATGCATCGTTTCGGTTTTTTAAGTTCTGTTTCCTGCTAATTAAACTATGGTATCAATCAAGTTATAATGCACTAATAGAAGTGGTTTGTTATTAGAATTGTCGGTTTGTGTTTCTCTAAAACAATTAAACAGATTTAAAAGAAAAAAAGGTGATCAAACAAATGGCAACACTCTCCTTCTTAATTTTGGTAGCACTTTGGTAGTTGTTCGGCAGAATCGTGTCCAACATCACATTAGCACGTGAAATTTACCTACCTCTATCATTCTTTGATTGTTACAAAAGAACCACCAAATATAAGACAAGACAGATAAGGTTCAATAGAGGTCGAAAGAAATAATAGGTATTCAAACATAAGCTATGTACCTACATACCTAAATGGTAACCTAATTACTAGCACAAAAAATAGTGAGGACTGGTTTGAAACATGTTACCGCCCTGGAAGGATAATATAAGCTGTAAAACAGTTGTAAAAAACCTGCCCAAAAAATTTTAAAATGCTTACGCTGGGGGCGCCACATGTGTTTTTTATGTTACTTGTACCTGGCAGCCTTTACTATATTTTGAAGAAATAGTCATAGGTTCGACTTTTTTATTACATTTCTCTTATTATTTAGATCCAGATTTGCCATTATATGTACAAGTCTATATGTAGTTAGTTAGTATAAGGCCGGACCATCAATTAAATTTGGATTAATTCTAAAAACATGTCTTTCTGAAATGTATTAGAAAGCAACACAGATTTATTCAAGCCCATCATAAACTTACATAATTCATCATAGGCTTACATAATTATTATGTAGTTGAGCTGAATGAAGATTCATGCATTGGCATAACGAAAGAAAGACAGATTGCTTTTGCCATTATAATTTATAGTTTAAAAGCAACTAGCAACAGCAGTCCACAAGTAAAAAGACTAGTTCAGAAATATCTCAAAGGCTAATGACCCAGATAGCTAATCCGTACAAAACTGTGACGTTTTATATAGGAGACAAATGTAAACAGAGATAGCACGCGATGACCATGCGACGAACACGCGCCTGTGATCTTTATCAAGGTTTGTGGTGCTAACTTGATACCATTAGCTTCTTAGACGTAGAGTTAAAGAACCACTTCTTATCTCGTCAATATTATATTATCTATCGCGTAAGTATTGTGTATTTCTGCCGATTATGTATGTCATATCTGTCAATTTCCTATTAGTTACAATAGTTTTTTAATAAATCCATCCAATGAAGGGCTACGGCCTCTCGATTAAATACATATATATCATAATCCCCATGCTTGGTAAGGTAATCCTCATGCTTAGTAGGTGATTCGTGGACATATTGCACATTTTAGTTACATAGAACATCGATATAAAAGAACCCCTTTGCACTTCCGTACTATGTGAAAATATCAATTTATAAATTTGTGCCAACCATATACTCGTAAACGCTTTAATATATGCACTGAACTAAAACATCAGTTTGCAAATGTTCAGTTACCACAAATAATGACGTCACGCCGATAACCAATACCAATCGAAACTGACAATAACTTATCAACAAACGTAGTAAGATTATTCTTATTATTCTTCATTGGGGGAGGCCTTTGTCCAGCAATGAACGTCGTCGTTCGAATGATGACCATTTCGCATCGCCTCTTTAAATTTTAAGAGTTTATTGTGAAACGAGAGTCAGCCTTGGTTTGAGCAAAACTTAGTATATTCATTATTTGACGTCGAAAAATGATTAGTAAAATCTTACTTCGAATAAAAACCTTTTGATTTTTGATGATGATATTATTAGCTTTAAGAATATTATGTATTTATATTTTCAAAAAATAACGCGTCCAAATTCCTAATTTACCACTTATACTCGTATATAACTTTAGTAATGACGCCCGTTTGAAGTATGTTGAGCTCAAGAATGTTATATATATACATATAAGTACTACGGTTCCTTGATTGAGCTATATCGAGTACATAAGTATCTGAAGAAATGAAATGACAACTTGAAACAGCGATATGAAGAGCCAATAAGTACATAGAGTAAGGATATTTTTACATTTGAATAACAATTTAAGATATAAAATAATTTGCAAATGAAATGTCGCCTCATAATCATAATAATCATAATCATATAATTTATTGCTTCATTACAAAGGTCGTAGGTACAAGTAAAATATGGTCCACACATGACCCTGCAAGGGCACTGCAAATATAACAGAATCAATTAAATAAACTTAAAAACCTACTTTTACATATCATGTAAACTGGATTTTGAGTTATTATCATATAACAACATTATATAACTTCTTTTTTTACACAAAATTATCAATTCTCCAATTGAATGAAAATAACATAAAATTAAAAATATCATCTAATTTTGTCTTTGTATCTATTATCGGAGCAATTATGTAAGTATTATCGGAGCAATTATGTAAGTATTACATAAAGTGCTCGTTATATTATAAGGCGCCAGCGATATGCTTGACCTTGCAATAACTACGCAGTATGGTATATTCTTATAACAATATTATTTTGTTGGTACTTGGTATGTCCTTATCGCAAAAAAGGTTAGGTTAGGTTAGGTTATGGCAACAAGGGAATCCTAGTACTTGCGCGGCGCGGTTAAGATATTTTCTTGGATCGAAACACTCTCGATTGTGACACCTTGCAAACAAAAAAAACTAAATAAAAATCGGCGCATCCGTTTAGGAGCTACGATGCCACAGATAGACAGACACAGTCAAACTTAAAACACCCCTCTTTTTTGTGGGGGGTTAAAAATAGGGTCTTTTTACAGCGTAAAAAGCCTCATAGGTACTCGCGGGAAAAACTAGTAGGTAACGCGAGCGGTGCAGCGGGGCGACACCTAGTTATTTATAAACAATAGGATTGATTAAAGATAACTACGATCATACTACAAATTGTTTTGTTAGGTAAACATTCTTACTTATTAATTATTTACACGTGTCGCGGAAGGGATTCACGATAGCGTTCCTATTATTCTCATTTTCCAGGAACCTTGAGTCCGGAACAGCTATTTCTGGACTCAATAAGGGCTCCACGTGCGACTCCCTTTCTAGGAAAATCTTTCCAGTAAAAATAGCTACATAGAATTAAATACAATGTATTTCTTTAATAGAAGATACAGAATACAATAAGAAGAATACCAATAAAACTAGTAATACCAAATAATACCATATTGAGGAAAGGAATTTTTATGTGGATAGAAATCCTTCATTGGTTTTACGGCAGAATTAGATCAGCCTAGGCTATTTCTGTGTATGTTGCACGATACGGATAAATAAGGTAGGTAATAATAGGAATTTTAAAACTTTGCATCTGAATAACACAAAGGCTACCTTTCACCGCGAGAAAATCCCCCATTCCCACGGGAAAAACAGTTAGCGTAAGCGGTGCCGCGGGGCGAAAAGCTAGTAAATAAATACACTATTACCAAGAGATATAAAGGGGTTTTATGTTTGTATTTATTGACCTTGTGGACGCATGCATTTCACAAAATTAAGCCGTAACAAACATATTTTTCTAATTTAGACAACATAGAATCAAATAGTTCGTTTTCATTCAAACGAAAACGATGTGTAATTTAATTACGGCCCAGTCAGTAGCCTAGTTGGTAGTACGTCTGCCTTCGAAGCACAGGGTCGCGTGTTCGAATCCCGCTCAAGGCAAACATTCGTGTGATGAGCACTTGTGTTTGCCTTGTGTCTGAATGTTGTATATTTATATGTATGTATATCAGCTGTCTGACACCTATAGTACAGGCTCTGCCTAGTTTGGGGTCAGGTGGCCGTGTGTAAAATGTCCCCACCCCACATATTATATTACAATTTTGATATAGATCGTCAAAGTGAGAATTGGAATATGAAATTATCACTATTTATTAACAGAACTATAATAAATCCGCTTTCAGGTGGTTTTCACTCTGTGCAACCGTGGTGTGACCAGACCAGACTGTCTAACTGAACATCTAACTAATATGTCCTTCACCAATGAGGCGAGATAATCAACGTACAGTGGTTGTGTCGTGATTTTATTACTTATTTGATTGGTATACTATTTTTAAATATTGACGGGTAAACAAACAAAACAAAACAGACCTGTCGAAGATATACTTTGATGATGCAGTAAATTATTGCTTATTAGCCTCACTGAGAATATAAACCGAAAAGGTAGACGTTCTACAGCACATACGGCTGGACATGTTGATGTTAGCGGTAGTAGGGGTGAATTTCGTAGAGCGAATGTCCAAGCGCATGTGCTAGCTTCTGTACCATTACTCGTCTCAAATGCGAATAACTATAAAAAGTAGCGATATATTTATAACAAAGTATTTTCACGCATATTACGCAATAATAGTGACACATCTTTCATATATTACGATGCAACTAAAGACAAATAAACAACAACAACCTAATTTAGACGACACGATCTTAAAATAATATCTGACTTCTTAAATATAAAACTATAAGAGAGCGAGCATCATAAAAACAACTCAAAGTCCAATATGAAAGAATAAGTGATGTTTTTTGCGAGCGCGACATGTATTAGGCCCAAACCCATTTCCAATAAACTACTAGCCCTGGGGCGAACTCAAATGCTAGAAAAACAAACAGGACGGTAAGCGATAACCCCATCATCATGTTTCATGGGTGCAAACTTTCGACCAGGTTCAAACTACAAACAGGAATGTATACATGGTCTAAGAAAACAAGGTCTTGCATTCGGATCACTTGACTGACACAAGCCTACGTCATCATGCGCTGTTCATCCTTGTCTATTAACACGCAATCGGCAAGAATGAAGCGCATGATGACGTAGGTTTGTGTCAGTCACGTGGGCCGAATGCAAGACCTTGTTTTCTTAGACCATGGATGAATATGAAGCCGCGCTAAACCTACACAACTTGACCGTCTGTCGTAAAGTTAATGCGACAAAAAAATGTCGCGTCAGTTGTAGCTCCTTACATTTACGAATCACAAATATCACAATAGCATAAACATTCAATTTATGTAACTATCCTGTCAATTGCTATAAGCGAGTCCATGACCTAGGAATCGGGCCCCTCCCCCACATCGCGCGATGCCAAGCAAACAAATGTATCAATGCCTGCCTGATGTCAACTGCGTAGTAGGTAGTTGCTGAGACGCAATAGATCTGCCTGCCTGTTGCTAACTGGGAGTAGGCACTACCTATTGTCAATTGAAATTTATTATTGCTTTACAATACAACCAAGAATTTATAGACGTTTATAGCAGATTTTGAAATGAATACAGTCCATTCTTTCTAATGTCTATTTGTTTGCTGATGATGATGATGATGATGGATCGCACATTATCGTAAATTTTAGTATCTTTGGCCAGTTGGAAACGAGTCCAGTGCTACATAATCGCACTGTCCACGTCCAGCCTGGCCGCAACAGTCCGCAGGAGGCTATTGGAGCTGCTCTGCACGCGATGGATCAGGGATGCTAATAATAGCTGAGAAGCTATCAACACCTATGTATGCATAAGTATGCGACAATATAATATTTAGCCCTACACAACAGCTAGACCATACAAATGTGATACAAACACATATAGATACACTGTTGCAGCAGTTTGGTCAACATGTTCTGCACTATTTGCATTTTAATATGTAATAACGTACAGCAAATAAGTTACTTCTACCGCCAGTTCTATTCTACTAACTGGTATAAATCGGTACCTACTAGATACTAAGGGGGCGTCCATAAATTACGTGAGATGTTTATGGGGGGGAGGGGGTCGAGTCAAATCTCATCTAATCTTACGTTGGAGAGAGGGGGGGTCTTGGCAAATATCACGCAATTTTTTTTAATAATTGAAACAACAAAAAATTATACTATTTTGGTCCATTTAATCCAGATTGTACATGCTTTAGATTTAATCTAGTTACGATTTAAGTATTCTGTTGTTAAATTTTTATTACACTTATAATTAAACTCTCAGCAATATTGATTACTAGTCGTAAATAAAAGCTCGAAACATTTTTTTTTTCTTTTTACAATAACAATCCAACGCGTTTACGTAAAAAACTCACATTTTGAAAAATCTCACGTGAGATTGGGGGATGGGGGAGGGGGTTGAATAAAATCTCACGACATCTCACCAGGGGGGGAGGGGGGTCAAAAATTTTAAAAAAACACCTCACGTAATTTATGGACGCCCCCTAACGTGTTGTATGTAGGAGCGATAAGCGTGTGAACATTGTATTTATGTGTTATCAATAACGTTCTTAAGGTCACATTAGTCGTTGCCGTTTATTGTTATTTGGATACTGAGTTTTATATAGGAACACGATAATCACAGACGTCTAATGTAATTTTCCGAGAAAAGGATAATGTTGGGTTAGGTTACGTCAGGTCCGGTACTTAGGTTTGAAAGACGTTATAAAATATTTGTCTGTCAGTGGTACGCCAGTTCGAAAGTAGGTACGTCGTAGCATGAACCGCTGTGATAAGAGTTAGTCGTACATTTGACTGTCATACTCGTGTCGTGATGCTGTGACAAAGCCACCATTATGGAATTTCCTCCAATAGGATGAGAGTATTATAGACGCGATAAAACTGTGTCATATCGCATATGAAACGTAGTTGAATAGTCGAAGCTACGACATGATAAACAGAGATTCAGATTTAAGCTATTGTATCCATATTATGTCCTACTGCCGCCACAGTTCCTAGCTTTATGTAATAATAACCTAGGTACCTATTTCGTACTCGGTCAGTCAATTAGATTCCAAATAAACCTAGTTTTAGTTCCACGGCCAAAAATTGACTTTGATCTTTTGATTATCGCTGGAAATTCAGATTTTAGATCAATCCAATAAACCTAGGCAGATTTATTTAGCTCCTTGATATTAGCGTAAGCTGCTATGTTAATCGATAATCTTATCTGCTATTATTATTTTGGGGTTCCTAGGCAACCGCAAGTTTCTGTTTTATATGTACAGTAGTACTTAAAACATCCTTGGTTTTATAGCTCCGCAATGCAGCTTGTTTACATAATTTTATTTATTGTATTTTTTTACACTACATGTATAACATGATACCATGGATTTACTAGTAGGTACTCCGTACGTCTTATTAAATTTTCGTGACACCTCGTTACTAAGCATATAATATATCACAGTATTACTTATTATAATAATAACATCCTTGTGGTCACAGCTAAAATTATATTATTAAGCTAGAGAGAGACATAAATGTTTTCTTCCTTCGTTCCCTGGATACCTTGAAGGAGAAAATATTCAGACGAAGCCGTAAGAGGGCGACTAGTCTGCTAATATCGTATGCTATGCGACACGTCTCGACATTTTGGGTTCTATAAAATTCTACGCGGTTGCTTTTATTTATTCAAGCTTTCTGTAGTTCGATAAAACGAGGGTCTAGGACAGATACAATATTACAATATGTCTTATACCAATTTTCCACGATTTATTTGATCATTATGATGTTTAAAATTATAGAATAGAATAGAATATACTTACACTAATACTAATATTATAAAGAGGAAAGATTTGTATTTTTGTGTGTGTGTATGTGTGTGTACGTTTGTAATGAATAAACTCAAACTACTAAACCGATGTAAAAAATTCTTTCACCATTAGAAAGCTACATTCACCCTGAGTAACATAGGCTACCTTTTACCGCGGGAAAATGCCTCATTCCCACGGGAAAAACTGTCAACGCGGGCGTAGCCGCGGCGGAAAGCTAGTAGTTCATAAAGAAGCAGGCAAAAAACCAACCCCTCCCTCTCTTAGCAAAACAGCTAAGTATGGTGACTGACTAAATCTCTTCTTCTTTCTCCGGCCTTATCCCATGTTTAGTTGGGGTCGGCTCTCCTAATCATCTTTCGCCAGCAATCTCTGTCCTGGGTCGTCAAAGGATCCACGTCCAATTCCTCAAGGTCCCTTTTTATAGAGTTGAGCCATGAAAGGTGAGGTCTACCGCGTCGTTTTGGTCCACACTGCATCTCGAGGGGCTTCCTGGTCATGTGGCTTTCAGGCCTTCTCATCACATGACCATACCATCTTAGCCTGGCCTCTAATAGTTTTTCCGGAAGGGGTCGAACTTTTAAACTACCGCGGATGTAGGTATTGGGTCACTTTGTCCAGTAAAGTCACACCTGCAGACCATCTAAGCATCTTCATCTCGGTGACTGACTAAATAAATAAATAAAATAGATAGATGATAATGTCCAGAGAGCTGCCAAATTAAAATGAGACTAGGCTAGGTATGTTAGCTGGATGCGCCTAGAAATAAATGTACATACTGTCGCAGAAATTAGTACAATGCGGCAGACTTCTCTTTTGTCTGTCCCAGTTCTCTAAGGAATATAAGCACAAGGTCGACACTATTATACATTCAATAATTGAACAACACAAGATATCTGTCATTAAAAAAAAGAAGATCAGTATTTAAAAATCGAACCACGTGAGCAAATCGGATTGGATGGATAGATTTATTCGATTCCAAAACCGTTGTTACATAACAGCCTTGCCCTTACAATGCGTTCCAGTTTCTATCGATTTTTAGTAAAAACTACTGGCATCGGGCCAACTGAAACGGGTCCAGAATTGGCGAGATGCCAATCCAGAAAAACAAATAAAATGTTGTTAATCGGGTTCGTATATGTTTGTGGGTGTTAATGTACAAATTGGTTTTCAAAGGTTTTAGTCGTTCATGTAAACAAATATGTGGTGAAATATGCAAGACAAAAAAGGTATATAACATAGTAAAAAATAACTGAGAAAATTATTACATTTTAGGATTTTGCTAATCTATAAACCTAGTTCTGTAATTTTCTATATAATAACTGAATGATTGCAAACCGAGGCGAATGAATGTTTGGAAAAATCTACTAGACAATCCAAGGACGGAGACAGGTATCCTTTTGTGGCGGGCACTTCAAACCGAAAGTATATTTACTTTTACAAATTCACATACCCATTTAATATAAAAAAATAATAATCATAACGGCAGGTAATTTACCCTAAAGTACTAAGTGTTATAATATAGCGATAAATAAATTAAATTATTTAATTTTCCTTTTTCAGTTAATACATCATTTAGTGCAAGAAAACTTATTTGTGCCTTTGATATGAGTAAGTAAAAAATATCTGCAAAATAAATTAATAAAAAAATACATTATTCATCATAGTAATAATTCATAATAAGATATGACCTGTAGATATCGCAAACCGTGGCAATGGCAATGCCCGGCTCATAGTCTGAGCATGTTTACGGGAGTTTAATATTCCAGTTTATTGCAATCACGCTGAGTTGGATCACGGAAAAATAGTCACGCGATTCGAAGTAAATAAAAAGATTACTAAGTAAATAAAAAGACGACGAAGGCAATAAAAAGTGTTTCCGATCTAAATCGAATCGTAATACCTTATTACCACAGCTATTACCTGGAATGAATTTCTAATTCAAACTCAATCCTTGATATGATAGAGAGGGCTTATCATCTTCAACGAAAAATGTATGCAAGCAATCTATACTAAATTAAAACTGAAGAATCGGCGTGTCTCTGTACATTGATTTGTTTTTCAAAAAACTGATTGTAGGTGATAAAGGGAGTGTAGCTGAACACATAAAAACAAGTTTTGAAAAAAAAAAACCGTCGGTATGTCTGTTTGTACACGCTAATCTCTGGAACCGTTGTTGGACCGATTTAAATGAAATTTTGAATGGTGGTACCTTATAAGCCCGGTCAACATCATCGAAACTTTTTACTACGGGAAATTAAAAAATCAACGCGGGCGTAGCCGTAGGCGGACAGCTAGTTAAATAATACTTGGACTAAAATAGTATTGTCATTCGTACTGCTAAAATGACTAATTATATACGTACTCTAAGATTCCCTCGTCAATAATAGAATCGGGTATCTTCAATAGTATTTTATTTATTCTTTTTTATAGTAAACTGGTCATTTCACGACCCACACACTAATCATAATAAATATATTCTTTTTTTTACGCGAGACAATTCATAATTTAAAATCAAATAGTTTTTCTAGAATTACGGCATAAGCGCCAGTTACATTTAAAAGGAGTTGCAAACGCGATGATGCAAACTCCACAGTACCAACGGGAAGCTTTCTCAGAAACTAAACGAGAACACTTAAAGACAAGATACGTCGTAATTACATGAAACTGATTTTCAGATTTCAAGAAATACAGAAATACGTTTAAATCTCTTTTTACATCTAGTTATTCAGATTCAGGCCCTGTTTCTGTCAGTCATTTTATTTCTGTCTGCCCACCTGTCTTTCTGTCTATCCTCTTGCACAGAGCTACTGAAAGAATTGTTTCGAAAACTCTCAACATAAATCACAATCCAGTACCGCGTAACACAGAACAAAATACATAATAATAGTCCCTACAGAAGACTCACTATGCAACTTTATTCGAATAATTATTATAGCATAAAGAGGAAAGGTTTGATTGTTTGTTTGTTTGCATCTAGGCTCCGAAACTACTGAACCGATTTCAAAAATTCTTTTACTGTTAAGAAGCTACATGATCCCTGAGCAACTTATATCCTATTTTCAAAAAAATTTGGAAAACCTTTAATTTACAGCCACTCCCGACGGCTCGCTAAGGACCTGGTGAGCCGCAGGCGTGACAGACCTTGCACCACTACTGACCTTAGCTGAGCGCAGTAGAAGTGGTGGGGGATGGCGGTGAGCACTCCTGCGCCGTCGCCGGTGTCGTTGTCGCACGCGCACGCGCCGCGGTGCTCCATGCGCTTCGCCAGCGTCTCTGCATCGCGGACGATCTGTCATGAAAACGAGAGTGAGAGAGCAGGAAGAATCATAAAAAAATGCAACCCAGGTAGCCGCCGAGCGTCAGCGACACTAACGCTCGGTTCGGAAAAAGGATAATGGACTCTAAAGTGATGTATTAAAGGTGGACTTTGGAGCCATGCGACAGTGACGCGAGTGACGCGGCGTTACCGGTGTCTGTGTCGTCGCGCCAACTCACTTTTGAGTAAATTCATTCTTAAATCCTTCACCGTAAGTCCAATATTATTTGTCGTTTTTTAATACTTGTCGGTTGGTAACGTGGCCATACAAATAATTTCGGATGGAAACAAAAATGTATGGACCCAACAACGCAGCGCACTCATCAGGTTTATAAGATCACTCGTGGCTGGCTCTCGCTCGTCTCACACAAGAATTAACACTTAAACTTTATTGAGGCGATGCAATATTAGTCAGAACAGAACTGGCAGGTTCGCAATGTGTGCGCTGCTGTAGAGAAGAACCCGCCGAAGAAACTCCATAGGATCGCATCTTTAGTTCTTCTCTATTTTTTAATACTTGTCTTTACAATATTGCCTATGTGATAGAATACATACAATTTCTTATGTCGTGCTGGAGCGTCTAATAAATAACTATGCTTTCTTATCATCTAAATAATCATCTAATTTATATAAAGCTTTTTTACAAGCCAATTCCGAAAATATTGGTATTTTTTACATCTATGATTAGTGATTAATAATTGAAAAATCTATGACCGAACGTGTCTACAATTTTTTGGAAAAATATAATTTACTGCATACTAACCAATTCGGGTTTAGGAAAAAGCGGTGTACTATAGACGCTGTTATTGGCTACGTCCAGGAGGCGTTAGGATATATTCAGGACAATCATTACGCGGTTGGCATATTACTTGACATGACAAAAGCTTATGACAAAGTCTCCCATAGCATTTTACTATCAAAATTATATGACTTAGGAATACGCGGAAAGGCTTACGGGTGGTTCAAATCATATTTAACAGATAGGCAACAATATGTTGAAATTGATTATTGTGACAATGACAAACGGGAGATAGGGACGGCGAAGTCTACAATAATATGCACAAATTGGTCTATCCCGCAGGGTAGCGTGGCTGGGTGTGTCCTTTTTCTGGCTTACATAAACCAGTTGCCCGGTGTGGTCAATTCTCCGTGTATTATGTTTGCTGACGACGCCTCGTTATTGTTCAAGTGTAAAGACGACGACGAAAGTCGTGAAAATATCATAAGGAGTTTTAAAGCTGTTGAAAACTGGTTATCAGAAAATAATCTTGAAGCAAACGTAAAAAAGACTAAAGTAATACAATTCAAACCTAGGCAAAAAAGTAGTATGAACTTAAAACCAATCACGGAAATTTTGAAGGTAGATGAAACGCAAGAACATCAGTTGTTGGGGATCATTGTTGATACTCATTTAACATGGAAAAAACATATAGAATTAGTAAAATCAAAATTGTCTCAATTTACCTACGCCCTAGCTATCCTAAAAACAAACACCCACTACGAAGCAGCGCTGGCCGCATACTACGCGTACGCCTACGCATGGATGCGATATGGAATTTTGCTGTGGGGAAATGGAACTGATGCGCATGACATATTTGTTTTACAGAAAAAATGTGTGAGAATCTTGTTAAACATTAAACCAAGAGATAGTTGCAGACCCCATTTCTTAAAAGAAAAAATATTACCTTTTCCTTGCATCTTCATTCTTGAGGCCGCACTTTTCGTTAGAAAAAATATAAATAAGTTCGAGTTTTGTTCAAGCGCGAGACGTAACCATATGTTAAACCTACCTATAGGGAGTATGCAGATCTTTAAGAAGGGCCCTCATTACACTGCTATTAAAATATACAACAAAATTCCGCGAAGTATGAAAGATGAATCAAACGGCAAACCTTTTTACAAAACAATGAAATCTTTCTTATTGACTAAATGTTACTATTCGATTGATGAATTTCTCTGTGACAAATTGGAATAGACATAATTATTTAAATTTTATTAAAACATTATTATGTAATTATTGAAGACAAAAATTGAATATTTATCATCATAAAATTAATAATGTTATTGTGTTTATTGTAATGTATTGACTATCTATACTGACTGAGAACATATTATGCTGTAATTCTAGACATTGTTTATTTATGACGTAATTAAGAATATTGTTAAATGACTTGCATGCCACTGCTCACTTTTTGCGATACCCTCTAAACAGGGTTCATGTAGTTTGTAAGTGCTTTTGTATTTTACCTGCATGAGAGCAATAAATAAATAAATAAATTAAACCACTGCTGAACAAAGGCCTTTCCTAAAGACCTAACAACAAACGTAGATCGTATGGACTTCCAAACTCACACTAGAAAGTAAGGTAGTCGACTTGTTTTTACCTGTAAGCGTATAAATAAACACAATGCGCGTGTATTCCTATGAGAAAACTTAGAAAAGGTAACATGTTTATTTTCAAAAGAGCAAAGTTCATATTTTCCTTATTGGAAAGGGACTTCCAGCTCCTTGATTGGGTGATGTTAGTAGAACTGCGTAGGTGACGACCGTTCGCCTTTAGAAAAGATAAAAAAGGTATTTTCATACAGATTTGTCGTTCGTATATAATAAATCCCAAAAAGTGGACCGATTTTTAGTACGTTTCGGACTTCGTTTTTATAACTATTCAAAATAACAAAAGTACATGTATATTATGTCACACACAGAAGACCATAAAAATTGTCTGCCAGGGATAGTGACTTAAGTGCAGTCACTGTTTGAAAGTCGGCCAAATGGTTCAACTTACCAAATCTTGGCATACTTTTATGTTAAGCAAATTGGAATAGCTACTTCGATGCAAGATGATAATAATAATATGTGGGGACATATTATTATATATCACACACGGCCATTTGACCCTGTAATTTGACTCCAAATTAGGCAGAGCCTGTACTACGGTACGAGTCTCAGACACTTACTTACATAAATATAAAACATATAGAGACAAGTGTTGATCTATTCCCATCCAATCCCACAAACTAATACCATTTGGTATTAGTTTATTTCCGAATGTTTTTTCTATTCCTAACGAGTACCACATAAAAAAACCAATCCCAAAACAAGTTTTAAGGAATAAGGTACAGTCAGGTTCGGTAAAATTAAAATGCTTTGATTTGTGATTTTAGTAATGTTTTATAAGATTTGATATATATAAAACTCATATATATTTTTTTAAATATCATGGACTATTGACTTATATGATTTTGGTTGATATAATTGCGTATAATAATAATAAATCAAGTAAAAATTTGGCAAAAGACGAATATGAATAAAAGTACAAAAAATCTAACAAAATTATAAAATATCACAAATAATCAACTTTTAATAAAAAAATATTTTTGGAAAAAACTTCAAAAATGGAAAATTTACTTACAATGTACCTACATTGTACGTATAAAATATCACAGACAATCAACTTTTAATGTAACAATGCGCGTATCTTGACGATAAAATCACATAAAAATTTGGCAAAAAAATCAAATATGGATAATTTACATAAATCTAACAAAATTATAAAGTATCACAGATAATCAACTTTAAAGTAACAATGATTTTGGCAAAAACATCAAAAATGGATAATTTACCTACAATCTAACAATAGTTATAAAACATCACAATCAACTTTTATAATATAATTATGTACTTTAAGTAGTGATAAGTTAGTAATCATAAATCATCATTTTTTGGCAAAACCATCAAATATAAGTAATTTGCCATTTAAAAATTATAAAATATTTAAGGTAGTTAAGAAATAATCAGCTTAATTTTAAAATATCGCCAAATAGGTTAGATTAGACCCTTAATTTTTCTAAACAATGACCAACGCTAATTTTCTTTTCGCGGAGTTGGTCAGTAGTCAGTAACGTATGTGATCCAACGATTTTTTGAAATCGTTTCTGTTGCACGTCGTTTTGCGTCGGGTACCTACATTGGTCATGTATTGATTTACAACCACTGATTGCAAATCTGCGTCTTCTTTCAGAGCTTTTAAAAGCTGATACAAATTCGCGTTTTTGGGCACAGTGGAGTTTATTGATTCATTTCAACAATGATTTAATTATTTTTTCTATAGTTAAATTTTATTTATAATTGAATTTAATTAATGATTTGTTTCTAAAAATCGTGGCACGTAGTTAGTTTGGAAAGTTTTAGACTTTTAACATTCAATTACGATAGTATGTAAATGTCAGATAATAAAATAAAACTTTGTGTAGCTGAGTGTACAAAAAGTAACGTTTTGGTATTCGTTGGGAATAGATTTTTTAATTTGAAATAACGTGGTACTCGTTAGGAATAGAAAATAAACTCGGAAATAAACTAATACCAAATGGTATTAGTTCGTGGGATTGGATGGGAATAGATCCAAGTGTTCATCACACGAATATTTGCCCTGGCCGGGATTCGCACCCGCGACCCTGTGCTTTGAAGGTAGGCGTACTACCAACTGGGCTACGAGGCCGTCTAAATTGTCAATAATTGTCATACAGTATGTTCGGCTACCGGTGTCCGACAAATCCACTATGATATTATTTTTTTCCTCAACTATTTTGAAATGGCGAACAATTTTTTATTAATTTTTTGTTAATTGAGATCTAGTGCGTTTATTTATTTAGATATACCTCCAAAAATATAAATAAACTATTCCACATGCTTTTTTTTATTTCTCTTTTCTCGTGTTTAGGTAAAATAGTTCAGTTAATCTTGGTCACGTTGAGTCATGTCATTAGGAAAACTTCCTTATTGATAAAAATTGTTATTTGTCTATGTATACGATAATACAACGTGTGCAACGTGATAAGTGAGTGTTGTCTGTCGCCTCTGTCGGTCACACGACATTTTATAGCATAATAAACATTACGCAATATTCGGTAATCGATATCTTATCATTATCACGATGTCATTTTAAGTAGAAAATTCATAAAAGGTCTGAGCTAGAAAGAACTAGTTCAGATTATAAAATTCTGGTATTTGTAAACATTTCCATTGGGTATTATTTTATTGTAGGGTTTACAACACTATACCGTGAAAGCGTCCGTTGGGTTGGCAGGCCAAATTAGCCCGACGAGACGCGACGATCTGCAGGGGTAACATAGGTATGTATAAAGTTTTACGCGTAACAAGATAAAGTTTTTTCACAGAAGAAATTCGAATTCCTATATATGCGTATTTCTCACAACATTGCATTGCCTTTAATGTCTTGCAGTAATCCACTGCCAGTTAATAAAAAGATGGTACTGGTATTCAAAACGCGTTCGTACTAATAATTAGATAGATAGATGTTTAAACATTACAAACATTGCATAAACTAACACATACACGAATACAAACAAGAAATAACAACAACATAATCAACAGGGAGAATAAACAATCCAAGAATTTAAATTATTTATTACTCTTTGTGTGGTGCAGTATGCAAAGGGCCCGGGGCAAATACAATCTAAGTGATTCAAAATAGAAACAACGTTATTCAAAATTACTCTGGTTATTGCTTTAATTGTATGACTTGCACGGTGTTTGCTTTCAAAAATTAAAGAATTTACAGACAATCTATATGACAAATAAAAGACGGTAGTGCTTAGAGGATCCTTGGATAAATTACATTTAATAAATGACAATAATTAAATGGATGTAAATGGATTGTACTCAAGACTATTATTAATAAGAAAATCTAATATATTATTATTCTAAACGGGAGAAATACAGGGAGTACCTATTGCATGTCAGTGGCAGCAAAATCTTGTATGATAAAATCATTTTTCTATACTAATATTATAATAAAGAAGAAAGATTTTATTGTTTGTTTGTATTAAATAGGCTCTGAAATTTAGTATAAAGATAGAATAGACGCTGGTGAATAACATTATGCTATCTTTTACAGCGGAAAACTAGTAATTACATAAAATTGACATTGCAGGATGAACTTACTTTATGAGTGCGCTTCCCGTCGATAGCAACAAGAAAACCAACTCCGCAAGCTTCGTGCTCGTTCTGTGGGTCGTACAAGCCTTGCTTGGGCGGCCCTTCCCACTCCATACCTACAAACAACAAAGATATTTTTTTATTATACATAAGAGCGTCGGTGGCCTAGTGGCTAGGGCCGTTGACTTCCATTCAGAAGTTCGCGGGTTCGAACCTCGGCACGTACCAATGTGTTTTCGATTTTCGAATTCATATGTACGTTTATTCGACGCTCTTACGGTGAAGGAAAACATCGTGAGGAATCCTGCACACACCTGCGAAGTAATTCAAAGGTTGTGTGTGAAGTTGACCAACCCGCATTGGGCCAGCGTGGTCGACTAAGGCCTATTCACCCTGGTTTCAGGGTAGGCTCGAGCCCCTCGGTGGGGACATGTATGAGCTGTTAATGATGATGATGATACATAATTGAATAATTCAGAAGAAACTGTCAAGTTCAATTTGTCTCTTTCTAAACTGGATAACCAACACATTTTACTATTGGAGTGCCGGGAAACAGCCACATACCGAGCTAAACACCTCGGTACACCTCGGTCGATTCCTAAGGCCCTCAGGGAGGTCAAAGGCCTGCTGAGGTTCTACGAGGAGATAGGGTGGCTCGAGTAGCAATCCCACCCATACGCAAAAAAGGCGTATTAGACGTCGAGTTGCGGAAATCAGCCCATTCTTACCATTACTATTGAAATCACTACATAGTATAAAATAAAGTCGCTTTCTCCGTCCCTATGTCCCTATGTCCCTCCCTTTGTACGCTTAAATCTTTAAACTACGCAACGGATTTTGATGCGGTTTTTTTTAATAGATAGAGTGATTCAAGAGGAAGGTTTATATGTATAATACATGCATAATATACTTAGGGATAACCCACAATAACAATTTTCCCGTGCGGAGCCGGGGCGGGTCGCTAGTTAAAGATAAGCAACAAAATTAAATAATGAACATTTGCTTTTTTTTCTGTTTTAGGTGAAACTCCAGAAACTTCAATGGTAAATTAAGTCTTAGACACCCCTCACACTAGAGTCTTTCGAGCGTTGATGTCGCGCATACAATCATCTCCGTCCCTCTTTCCTTTCACTCACCTCGCTGCCTATGATACTATGATTGTATGCGCGACGCATGACACGATGACGCTCATAAGATTGGGGGAGGGTCTCTTATATTTTTATCTTAACTTTTCACACAAAATGAAATACTGGGATAAATCCCAGGGCTAAAGACAAGTGAAATATTTTTTTCTGATTGGAAAATCTGTTCCAGATGCCGTGTTCAACCATTTCGGTGTAGGCCTCCTTCAAAATACGCCATCTATTTCTATTCTGTGCCACGTCCTTCCAATTCTTTCCCGCAGTCTTCCGCACGTCATCCTTCCAACGCATCTGCGGTCTACCTCTGGGTCTTTTTTCACCCCAAGGTCTTCACTCCAAGACCGCTTTACCCCACGAGCCATGTTTTCGGGCTATGTGTCCTGCCCACTGCCACTTCAACCCTGCCACTCGCTTCACTGCATCGGTGACTTTGCTTTGCTCCCTTAGCCAAGTATTAGTTTTACGGTCTCTCAGTGTAATTCCGACAAGCTTCCTTTCTAGTTTCCTCTGAGCGACTTGTATTTTGTTAATGGTTTCTCTAGAGTTTCAGGAGGTATTTCAATAATTACTCTCCCCCTCCTCAAGTTAATGTCTTATATCAAGTTGCAGTATTTGCCATCGTTTCAGTCTAATAATGTTGTTATTATTATTAACCAGGTCCCTGGCTAGTTAACAAGATATATAAACATAATAAAACTGAAGAATCGGTGTGACTGTCTGTACATTGATTTGTTTTTCAAAAAACTCATTCATTGTAGGTGATAAAGGGAGTGTTATAGCTAAACACAAAAATAAAAGTTTTGAAAAAAAAAATGTCTGTCTGTTTTTTTTGTGATAAAGCTGATAATGATAACAAGATACATAATTGAAAGTGAATTAAACATGATACTGGAAACCTACTTTACAACATAGGGGGTAAAGCAAAGTGTAATAAGAATATTATTGCAAGCTGTGATTTATCTGTGAACCAACACCGTGGACTCAATTCAAATTGGATTCAATCATATCAATACCAGAGTAGTGGTCAGCCGGCATTTGTTTCGTTCGAATGACAAACGAGAAACGTGTTTAGTGTTAAAGTGCCTTACGAACGAGCCCCATTCATGTTTTATGAGACAAAAACCCACGCACAAAAATACACACCACGTATGCACGCGTTGACGGAGCTGAGCCGTCAAACTATGGAGAATCGAAGGCCGAATGTAAAAATAAATGAAAACTCTTCGTCTTACCTCAGAGTAAGTTCAAAGGGTTCACAAAACTGTCTGGTGACAACTCTTTCAACTGTCCGCACTTTCACAGACAATTGTTATTATACCACAAAAGATAGTAAAGCAATAAGGATAGAAAACGTCTTGAGCACTGAAAATATTCCGGCAATGCGTAGTGACCCTCTACAGTCGACTACGACAACGACCGGCGGCGATGCGCGAATGACTGGAAGGAAATGAACGAAATCGAAAACGAACGAATGATTAATGTTGTTTTTTAAAATATGTTCTAGTAAAAGGTAAAGGTAACTAAAATAGACAGCCAAATATTTAGTATTTCTCTTCATCAATTAAAAATAATTATATTTCTAAGAAAACAGCTTTTCTTTTGATAAGGTATGCCTATGGCTAGTGATTGAGTAAGCTGAAAATTGCTTGGTTAAGCAATTTTCATTTTTCGGTACCTCGCGGCGTCGTCGGTATGTAAAAAAAATTACTACTTATCGTAAGTTTTATTTTTCCCGCTTAATATCAATCGTTCATTTTTACTGTCAAGTCAAGTGTGTTGCTATTAAATTAAATTAAAGTTATATAGTACATACTAATACTGTGGTTAAATTAAGAAGAAAGAAAATACATAATTGTTTTCTTAGACCATGGTACTAATTAAACAGAATGGCCCAAGCAACTTGTACCAGTAAAGGCTTGTTAAGGTTAGCATCAGTGTTGCCATTGCTACGGCAATTGCCGTGTTCTACGGTAATCAAGCCCCAAAAATCGATGTGCTACGGCAGCTTTTCCAGACTTCCATCATATAACTACGGCAATTTTTCTTTGTTGGGATTCTTGGGATTCTTACAAAATAATCAAAACACGGCAATTTTGTTAATTTTTTTCGATAACACGGCAATCGGACACCTAAAACACGGTAATTATAATTTTATTGATGGCAACACTGGTTAGCATGTCTTTGCTGGCTAAGGTAATAGATTACTATTACCAGGAGACGCCAATACCTATAGTTACCTGTATGGACCCCCATATTATGTTCCGCAATTTTTTGTAACTTTTTTATTTATGATTATGACTTTTTCTGTGTGATGTTGAACATTGTGGACTAAGCAAAGCTCATTTGACTTGAGTTAACATGAACTTGACCTTATTAGGTAGGTACTCGTAGTTTGAAACACACGGTACAAAATCAAAGCAATTTATTTATGATTATTTTTTAACAAATTGTAACGAATAAATTATTTTCATTAACCACATAGCCTTGGCCAATTTGGTGCAACTTAACACTGTAGTTCCTGTAGTTAGAAGATAAGACTCCTACAGTCCCCTACCTACGTGCCTACGTTTAAAAAGTTTTTTTATAAGTAACTATTGAGATTTAAAACGGGATATTTACCGTTGTATTTGTTTTGTGTGAGTGCCCGATATTACAAGTTATGAAAACAACCGTGAAAGTTTTAAAAAGTTTTTATATTTATTACATAAATATTAAGAATAATGTTTATTTATTCTAGTACAAAGAACAACTAACTACAATTCTTTTTTAATTAGTTTAATTTATTACTGGATTTATTAAAAAGCCTTAGCAAAAAAAATCGTTATAATTTTAGAAACTAATTTAAAAGTAGAGGTTGTTGCTTAGACTTTAATACTTGTATAAAGATCACGTCGCGCCTCTGTAGCAAGTATTTTATTTATCTGGTTTACATACCCACACCACATTGTTATTTAAATTAATGTGGTAAAGCCTGACCAAAGAAATACGACACCTGCTCTGGGGGCGCCACGTGTATATTTTTACGACTATGGCAACAATTTCCCTTATAAAATTAGTTCCATTAAAATTCCGCAATATGGCGAGGTTTCTTATTTCTTTGGTCGGGCTTTATGGTAGATTATAAACTTATATGAAAAAAATACTTATTTACCTTTCATTAGGTTACGATGGCAACATTTTATTACCTATTCATTCGTTCGTTCATCACCTTAATGGGAGAAGTTTTACGCGGGAAATTAAAAAATGAAGGTGAAAATGTTGATTTTTGTAGTCAGTACGATAGTTAATAGAATATCTAAATAAACCATGTGGCTCCGGATGTAGGCCCCTCCTTTTTTAAACATTGATAAAAAAAACGGATTTTCAGTAAGTAACATAACATCATAATATTTTTATAAAAATTTCGACTACAAAGTCGGCTGTATTGTTCAGTTCCTATGCCTTTTTTAAATAGCAAAATAAAAAAGAAGAGTGTGAGTTGTTTTTTTATCAGTCTGTTATTTAAGCGCGAAATGTGCAGTTGTTGTTCATAAAGTTTTAAACTTTTTAGTTTTCGGCAATTCGTAGATTTTTGTGAGAATAAATGTTGCATTAACGTTATCGTACTGCAAGAAAACACACAAAGTTTTATTCTTAAGTTTAAACTTTGTTCTGTTTATTTTTAAATATAATTTTTACTTAGTAAGAAATACCACAAGCCACAAATTAGGTACGGCGTGTTATATTGACTATCACATTATTCTTTGTGATTGAAGAATTCATAAAAAAATAAATATGAGTTTGAGCCGATTAAGAAGTGTAGTGCGGTGCGATTTAGTGAAAGTGTGTTCAAGTCAAATAGTGTCGAAACCATTGCCTTGGACTCGGGACATTAGCACTGGGAATACTCAATTCGGAGTTGCCCAACACTCGAAGACCGACTGGAATCGCGCCGTTAGTGAGGCTGAGAAGATCGTGGGCTATCCAACCTCCTTTCTGAGCCTTCGATGGGTGCTCAGTGATGAGTTAGCGAACGTAGCCCTTCATTTAAGGAAGCTGGTTGGAAGTAACCATCCTGTGCTGAAGACTGCGAAGTAAGTAGGAACAGTTTTGAAGTCGACTGTCATTGTGATACCTAATTTAACCAACATGACATGTGAAAAGTTAAAATTTTTGCGTGGTCAGTTGGTATGGAGGTGCAGCTTTATACACCAGTGGTAGTTGTAAATAGGTTCGCTTCCTAGCGTGATCTTTTGATAACAAAATTTGTTTTAGTAAGTAGACGGGTGCAAATGTATTAAATCGCAACTCAAAATACGTACCTACCTACCTACCTACCTATAATTAAATTAAATTAAAGTAGTGGTAGTAGAATTAATCTCATGTACCTATGCTTACCTATGGGATGATAGTTAGGATATCTCACATATCTCCTGTATTTTTTTTTATTTGCTATGGGATTGCGTAGGAGGAGATATATTTATATAGGTACCTATTGTTTGGCAATCACTACGCAAAGACATACTTAAATTCATAAAGTAACGTAACGCGGCGGTAGCGCATAGTAAGTGAGAGTGAAAGAAAAGCATTGATACTTTTTTAAGCTTTTTATTACGTTCATTTCTGGAAGTTCCTAAATGACTATTGTCACCCCACCCAATGTATTTATTAATGTATTTTTTTACAATAAATAAATATCGAACTCTCACAAGTTAACATATTTTATACACCGGTACGTAATTTACATAAATTACATTTTGATGGAATGCTTATAAAACTGAGGAACACGCCATTGCGTAATTGAGAATCGCAAGCGCAACACGCATACTATACGTAGGTGTTCATTCAAGTGTTACTTAGTAACAATATTAGATATTTACTTCCCTAGAATTAATTGTTTAATACCGGCACTAAGTACATGGGCGCCGGCAGAAATAATTTCCAGGTGGTGCAGATTTTATAGTTTTCTTACAATCTTCGCCGTATCAAGTCCGGTGAAGCTTGATTGGTCGTACCTTTTAGACACAAGCATAGGTCAATTAAAAAAAAAAAACCTTCGCCGTACCATATGATTGTTAATAAAAAATTGAAATTTTATTTGGAAGCAAACATCTGTAGCCCGGTTTATTTTATGTTCGAGACATTTACTTTCTGACTATTCATTATGAATTTATTTTGTATGTACCTACCCAGTAGTCACGGCTCACACACACCTATTTGTTCGCGACGATCGAAATTGGTTTAAAAATTCTAAGTTGGTGTGAGTAAGTACTATACCTACCTACACAGCCATCATGCATCAAATCGTCATCAGCTCATTATATCCTCAGAGGGACTCAAACCTACCCTGAGTTCAGTTGAACTGGCCTTAGGCGACTACGCTGGCCCAGTGCGGGTTTATCAACTTCACACACAAGTTAAGATTCTTCACGGCGCAGGATTGGTCCTCACCATGTTTTCCTACCAAACATAGCTTTACATACAATTCGATAATCGAAATAAGGTTGTACACGTCGAACTTGCGCCGAATGAGCTTTTTTTTTTTTTTTTGAATTGACCTATGCTTGTGTCGAAAAGGTACGACAAATCAAGCTTCACCGGACTTGGCCGATAAAGCTTGGGCGATAACCACGGAATATATAACGGTTCTAACTCATGCGCAACCGGCTACTTACAGGTCTTAAAAAAGTTAATTAATTAATTTAAGGATTAACATTGTAAATACTTACATTGATTTCAATTTTTAACGAAACCATGTATCATCGCAATGTCAATTAAAACTTCTAACCAAATTAGCTAACGCACTATAAGTGAAATTAGTTAAATACCTACTCCCCGCAAAATTATCTTAATTTTGATAAGTACGATAATTTACTAAATATTATTTCTCTAATAACCTTATAGGAATTTTAGATAATTTAATTTCAACATTTGTTCACCATAGACGGGTGAATCACAATCTTTACGTTTTTGTACAGTAGCCAGCACATGCGGCTGGACATGTTTACTTTGACAGCGTCCGTATTCCGTTCCGTAGCAGTAGGGGCGAATTTCGTAGTGCGAATGTCCAACCGCATGTGTTGGCTTATTATCACCATCGTCAGCCTACGGCAGAATTTGTACCTCAGAATTATAAAATAATCCCTTATACCCTCCCGAACTATTGAGTGAGTTAAAAACCTCTAACCGTATAGGTACTAAGAGGAAAGTAACATATGAAATAACCATTGGTTCTTCTTTGATAGAAACCTCATCTACAATGGGAAGAACAACATGCAAGCGTGGGGCCTCATCGTGCTGCTCATCTCCAAAGCAGCGGGCCACAGTCCTGAGATCCCCGACATGGAACAGGATAAAGCTGCTGGAGTTCTACACAGGTAAGACAGAATCATCGTCATCATTACCTGTCATTCAGCCCATGGTCTAAGAAAACAAGGTCTAACACTCCATTTTTTAATTTATTCGACTAGGATGAACAGCATGATGGATGACGTAGGCCTGTGTCAAGTCACGTGGTCGGAGTGTTAGACCTTGTTTTCTTAGACCATGATTCAGCCCAAAGACGACTAAAGGTGGCTTAATTGTGAAGTAGATTAACCTGAGACGAAACACAAATGCCAACCAAGCCACAAGATGAATATTACTGGACAGTCTGCGCGCATTGATCGGCTTCTCTCGACCTTCATCAGATCTTCGGTCTAACTTTTGGAGAGTCCAGCCAGACTACGCTACGCCTCCTAGTTCGTGGTCTCCATTCAAGATCCTTTCTTCTCAAGGTAGTCAGATAAGCGCAATGTGTCCCTCCCACTTCATGACTCTTCGGTCGGAGTAGTATTTTTTGTACATTAAAGACAAAGACTCAACACTTGAAAACACTGTGGCCTTCGATCACATTAAATCAAAGATAAGGCACATAAATTTTTACTTTATGACTTGTCTGTACTGACTATTAATTTAGCAGATATGCTACAGTACTTTTTCCAAGAGCCCGTCCACGGTTGGACTATGACGACCTTCCGTGGCTGTGAGTATAGTCGCGAGTACTCGCGAGTTGGGCAAGCTTGGGGTTCGTAATGGTTGTTGATCAAAAAGGTGAACACTAAAGCACAGATAATATAATAGTAGGTATCTAGGTATGTCCAATGTCCATTCAATGGGACTGGATAGACAATCTGATTGTAAGCTAGACTACCCCAAGCTCGGTAACAAAACCTAAAATATAATAATGAACCATATAACTGAGAACATTATAAATCATGTCGTTAATCCTCTTTCTACAACACAAATTCACATCTGAATATTTGCCAGAAGTCGATGTTCTAAGAAATATCTGAACTCATAAAGTATGACTTGAGTAGGTACCTACGTATACATCTAGCAAATATATATGGACAATTGGACAGGTTACGAATATTTACTAGGTAAAGTAACTCGTTTTGAACGAGGTCAAGCAAGGCGCTGTGCAAAGGTAAATAAACTCTCGACCACAACATAATGAGTAACTGCCGTACCAGTAAAATCAGCGTAGACCTTGAAGGCAATCTGCCATTTCAATTAAAATTGTTGGAATTCTATATTGTTAATATGGAAATGGCGAATCATTCAAGGTGATAAGCAAAGCAGCAAAAGGTGATGCATTTAGCATAATGATGCTAAATATGTTGGCAGAATAATTTATAGCATTTTTTACTCTTTGGTTTTTCCCACTAAAAACAAATGTCACATGTCAATATAATCTTTGGTCACTTCCATGAGAAAAATAAAATTGTTCATCTTGATTATTACTTGTAATTTCTTAGTAAAACAATACATAAAATAACAGTTTTAATCTTCGTAAAAAAGTAAAATAATAACAAAATAAATGCATCCTTGATACCACTCCATACTGAGTTTTGGGTTTTATTTGGTTTTATCGAAAACCTTATTATTGCGAGATTGTGAAATAACATGCATACATATAAACTCATGCCTCTTTCCCGGAGGGGTAGGCAGAGACCACTTCCTTCCACTTGCTACGATCCAAACATACTTCTTTCGCTTCATCCACACTCATTAATCTCCTCATACATGCTCGTCGGTTTAGAGTACTCTTGACCCGACCTTTCCTTTATTGTGAAATAATATCCTACTAATAATAATAAACGCGAAAGTTTGTGAGGATGAATGGATGTATGGATGGATGGATGTTCGTAGTCACTCTTTCACGCAAAAAGTACTGAATGGATTTTCATTAAACTTTACAATAATATACCTTATACATCAGAATAATACTTAGGCTACCTTTTACCGCGGGAAAGTCCCTCATTCCCATGGGAAAAACTGTCGTGGGACACTATTAACAAGGTGGGCTGCCGACGATCTTTTGAGGGTCGGTCGAGGGAAGTAGCTAAATACGGGCCAAGCAGAACCGATCTTTGTTGAGTACCTACTTTGGGGGAAGCCTTTATCCAGATGTCCTCCGGTAGAATAATGATGATGATAATAGTGGAGATTTTAATTTTACATTAAAGATTTTATATAGCTGACTTTTGGCAACGCTAACAAGGCGGTCGGCACAGAAGAAAATAATAGTACTAACCCCCGTCGGTTCACCTTGTGATAACGTGCTTACTTCCACATCTAATATACGACCGCCATTAAGGAAGTTAATTCGTTGCATATTGATTATCTAAATTTGTACCCAAAAATAACCATGTGTACACAGCCAGCCACATAGACTGGTTTCTGGGCCGAGACTATCTGAGTTTGCTGTCGACTCGAAAGGAAGAAGAAGTAGTACTATTTATTATTCTTTCTAGTGTGCATTAAAGTTCATTTTTAACCCTCGACGAAGAAGAGTTTTTTGTTTGCAAGATGTTACAATCGAGAGGGCCCTTTGTTATGTTATGATCCAAGAAAATATCTTCAGCCGTTTGAAGATTATCTGCTTGTTTCTAGTTGTTGAAAGATCAAGTAACGGTTTTGTGGCGGGATTTTTTATTTTAATTTTAATGTTATCTAGTGTTTTTATTCTTTCTAACCTTAACTCATTGTTAACAGTCAGCGCGCTCTTGCCGAAGTGACAGAAATGATGCGTACCTCCCACCTGATCCACAAAGGGCTGGTAAACATGAATGTGCGCCAGCGAGCCTTGGATATGGACTCTAATGACATGCTCTTTGGGAACAAAATCGCTCTGCTCAGCGGGGACTATCTTCTGGCCAATTCTTGTTCCGAATTGGCTAATTTGAGGTAAGATTTTTCCATCAGTTACTCATTAATTTATTTTTGCGTTGCGATTGTCAAAAACATCGTGTCGTTATCATCATACTGTAGGTATATTATAAAATTGTATGATAATATTTTTCATCTTTATTGAAATGTAGGTACGAGAATTGAGTAAAAGTTATGATTGTGTTTTTGTGATTGATAAAATAAATAAATGAAAAGAATTTTATTCTCTGCAATATCACAAAATTATTTTTGAAAGTGTCGGTAAAAAGATGGATCCTCAGCACGATTGCAGTTTTTCAGTAGCCACTATCCACCTATTTCGCTACACCTACCTAACCTACCTAACCTTAGAAAGCTTAAATAAAAACATCAACGTCGTACCTATTTAATTTTAGCAGATGTTTTTTAGAATTAATAAATTAGATACTAGAAATATTAAATAGGATTTAGCGTCAAATAAAGTAAATTCAGACTGGTCAAACCCTTTTTATCAAAAATGTTAATTGTATAGTCGTATAATAAAATGACACATTTGATTATGGTAATGAACCCTCCTAAACAACTCAAACATTATGCGAATGTATAATTTATTTCCTCGAATATAATATTCGCAAGTTGGAAACTGGTTGCGGAGTATTTTGTGCGGTAACATTATTCGGACTGCGGTATATAACAGGTTATTATGTAATAGCACTAACTGCTACACTAGGTGATTAAATCCAATTCTGTGAGTGAGTTGACCTAGAGATGCCGATATGCCGAACCTTTAGAAATCCGTGTCAAGTGTCTTTTTTGGCTACGTGTTTGATAGTTTTTTTTTTCTGGCACAACTTTTAGAAACCTTTAAACGTTTATTGCTAAACTTTTTGTAGTCCCGTTATAAGTATGGGTTCCAATAATTACAAAAAAGAAATTGTGTTTTAACAGAGTTTGTGCGCCTCCTAACTCGTTACTTTAAGTTTTATTCAAATTCGATTCAATAGTTTCTAAACTTTGAAATCTAGTTTTTTTTTTAATAGTCCTTACACTAGAATTTGTGGTGTGTTGTTAGGTCCTATAATCACACCTTCATTCACACATCCGCTAGAAATAAACCAAATGAGAATATGACACCATAGTATCTAACTAGGACTTACTTTTGTCTCTGCGAAAGCAATATGCAGCGAAAGCGTCATCATTAACAGCTCATACATGTCCCCACCGAGGGGCTCGAGCCTACCCTGAAACCAGGGTGAATAGGCCTTAGTCGACCACGCTGGCCCAATGCGGGTTGGTCAACTTCACACACAACCCTTGAATTACTTCGCAGGTGTGTGCAGGTTTCCTCACGATGTTTTCCTTCACCGTAAGAGCGTCGAATAAACGTACATATGAATTCGAAAATCGAAAACACATTGGTACGTGCCGAGGTTCGAACCCGCGAACTTCTGAATGGAAGTCAACGGTCCTAGCCACTAGGCCACCGACGCACTCACAGCGAAAGCGTACTCACATAGAATACCTACTAAAGTGTTAAAGGAGAAAGTTTGTCAATGTTTGTATGGTACCTACCATACCATTACTCTATACATAGCTCCGTTATCCTTGAGAGTTCGTAGACTACGACGGGACTGTACCGGATTGCATCAAAACGGGTTTGAATTGCTGACTTTTTGTAAAGACATCGCAGAGAGATTTATCTTTAAAAAAAAAACAAATTCTTTGCGAAATGTTCTTTATTTAATAATGTACTTAAATGTTAATCGATGAACAACCAGACAGGTGTATTTCAACATTTATTTAAAATTATAAATCAAGAATTGAGACAATCTTGCACGCTCTACATAATTTCATACGAAAACAGTATTGTTCTCAAGCAAACTACAAAAGATTTTGCAATAGGTCATATTTGACCGGTTTTTTTTTCATCTTACAATGTGATACTTATAAATTAAATAATTAAATTGTAACACAATATTACAGAAAAATTAATAACTTTAAAAAGCGATTGTTACTAGATGCATATTTACTGTTAAAACTATGGATAACCTAGATAATTTGTATGTAATTTACTTGCGAAATAAGACTTTTTTTATTATATTTTAAAAGTAAATTTGCTACTATAGGTTACTGAAGTATAAAAATCTATGATATAAATACTATTTCAATAGCAAAAACAGAAAATATCGACAATATTAGCCGGTTATCTACGACCTTACGACACAAGTCGTTAACCCAAATCTCAGAGTACTTTATCCAAAAACTGCTTTCCCTTTTAGGAACCAAGAACTGGTAGAGCTGATGTCGTCAGCGGTACGAGACTTGGCCGAAGCAGAGTTCCTCGGGGAGAGGGACCTTCAGAACCACCCTCTGCCCTCCAGGCCTCTGCCAGTTGAAGAGAGGGGAACTGCGACAGGTAAGACCCTACCACAGATAATATAATACTAGTTACACTAGTACGGGGTGCCTTGCATGCCACCTCGTTGCCACCTCTTTCTCGTCGCATTTACCATTTCATTTTCGTCTAAATTTATTTAATTTTGGAATTCATTCGTCATTTATATGTCATTTTCAACCATCAATACTTCACTTTTTACCCTGGCGAGCCGCGGGTATTACACTACTAGTAGCTTTTGGTCCCGGCTATTATGAGCCAAGTTGGAAGCCGGCGGCTCAATAATTCCGACACCAGGGTTTGTGAGGTAGGTTAACCTCGAAACCCACTTGATAAGCAAGTAACTAGCTTTTGGTAATTGATGCTGCCAGTTTCATTGGCAAAAAAGTTCTCGAAAATGTCAAGTTCCGATTCAAGAATGTCTTTTTAACGCAATTTTGTCACTGTTCGTTATAGGAGAACCAGATTATAAATTAATAACTAAATGGTTTATAGATTATCATGGTCTAATCTAAGAAAACAAGGTCTTGCATTCGGACTACGTGACTTGACACAAGCCTACGTCATCATGCTGTTAATATCTATGTCTTTTTTATTTTTTTTTATTTTTAGAATGTTTTAGTTTTTAGTCTGTTTGTACATATTAGGTATTTAATTTGGCTGTGTGTGCTGTTATGCTGTAAATGATTTTCTTTAAATAAGTAAAACAATAAATCCTTGTCTATTAACACGCATTCGACAAGGTTGAACAGCATGATGACGTAGGCTTGTGTCAAGTCACGTAGTCCGTTAGACCATGTGGAGTATATAAAACTTTATTGGACTGCCAGCAGAAACATATTTGTAGGCATATTTTTCCATAATGTGAGATTCTTCTTCTTCTTATCGAGTGGATTTCGAGGTAAACCTACCTCACAAACCCTGGTGTCGGAATTGTTGAGCCGCCTTAGGCTTCCGACATGGCTCCTATAACGACTATATCCGTAGATAGTAGCCGGGACCAACGGCTTTACGTGCCTTCGGAAGCACGGAATCATCTTTCTTTTCGGACAATCAGGTGATTCAGCCTGCAATGTCCTAACCAAACTGGGGAAAGTCTCACAAAGTGATATTTGTTCGATGGAGCCCCACCGGGATTCGAACCCGGAACCTCCGTAACGTTAGACGAGCTTTTGACCACTCGACCACGGAGGTTTGTTAATGTGAGATGACAACCCTCAATATCAATTTGTTAAAAAAGTTGAATGCTGATATCGCATAAAATAATTATGTCGTATTGGTAAACTAGATTTATAAATTTACGTAATATTAGGCCCACAAAATCTAACTTGTATAAGATCGTACGTTTTGGATATCTATTGAGCGTGGAACTTATGTTAATGTATGCATAATGGCCATGGACAAACTTGTAATGGCCAAACTTTGCTTTTGGTCAGTATGTGTGAGGAACTTGATATGCTAGGAAACTACCGCGGTTTGTGTTATTTAAATATAATGTTCTTTGTGTTTTATGTGGCAAGGTTTTTGTATTGAATTCGTTGATGGCTAGTAGATAATTCTGTATCCTACTTACTGTGATAAAGGGATGTAAAAAAGTATACTATGTAATGTAATTATTTTTAATTATATACATATTACATATAACATAAAATTCTGCGTGTCTTCTAAGATAAATATCATACTTGATACAGGAACTCCGGAATTATTATTTCTTGACAAGATATGTACAATTCATGTATAAGGAAAGTTCAGGAAACGAGGTTGTAAAAACATTTTCTAAAAACAAACCATAGCGTATAAACTAGAACAATGACACTAGATCTTGAAGCTCTGCAATATCGCTACGAAAAACAAGCAAACCTCATCACTTCTTCAAATGCAATAAAATTTAATTGCATTATACTTTGCATAATTTTAAATTCAAGTTCGCTCTATTGAAATAGTTATATGTATTTTAACAGACTTTTTATTATACCTCTTAAAGACTTCATTCCATACTTACCTGCAATGTTATTGCTAGATCTTCAATACAATAAAGATTACATTCCGTTCATGCCTGCACCGTTTTATAGGTAAGTGGCACTATTAAAATTCATCATTGTATGTCGGAAAGTCATCCGTCGGAATGCGTACACGCAGGTCCTCCTACTTCGATATATGTGAGTTGAATGTAAAATTTGCAAATTATATTTTACTTGGAATTCATTCGGTTGTGTTTTGTTTTGACCTGGATTTTATACCAATTATGTTAGGTCTATTTAAATTTGAATTGTGCACAAGCACAACCCTTCGGATTTGGTCACTAATATATAAGTTAAGTTATAAATAGGTACTATCTTAGAGTATAAATAGAAAAATTTCTGGGAGGGATAGAGTACGCCTAATCGAGTATGAACCGTAAGCACGGATATGAACAGTCCGAATATCTTTAGCGCGTTCGTTTAGTATCAAATGGTTATCGGAGCTGATTATGTTTCCCGGTCAAAATAAGAAATTTAATAGGAGAACATTTTGAAATGTGCAGTAAAAGGTTGACAACATGACTCGAGGAGCAAATCAAAAAAGAAAACTGTTATTGATTTCACCGCTCATACAAAATCTGCCAAAATTTGCTTACGCTTGACATAAAGGCAGCGGAGCGACGCGCGTGCTCTATGTATATTTATTCTCTAAGGGTACTATATATACATAGCAAACCCTAAGTTTTGTAAATATATTAATTGGTATTAATATTCATATCCTGTTGCAATATTTAATTAATTCAAACCAAATCGTTTGCAGACTAAATGACGTACGTTTCCTTTAAAAACTAATTAACTACACCTTCTTCTTCTTCTTATCGAGTGGGTTACAAGGTTAACCTACCTCACAAACCCTGGTGTCGGAATTGTTGAGCCGCCTTAGGCTTCCGACATGGCTCCTAAACGACTACATCCGTAGGTAGTAGCCGGACCAACGGCTTTACGTGCCTTCCGAAGCACGGAATCATCTTTCATTTCGGACAATCAGGTGATTCATTCTGCAATGAGGAGTATCCAAAGTAGGGATAGTCTCGCAAAGTGATATTTGTTCGACGTATTTGACCACTTGGCCACGGAGATTGTTAAACTACACCTACACCTTGATAAACGCTTAAATCAATAAAACATATATGCTTCTATTTGTAGACTCTTAGATACATTTTATGTGCTAAAAAAATGATTTTCCTCTATGTCTATCTCTACGTTAGTGCATCGCGTCGCGTCGTGAAAATCCTTAGCAAAGGATTTTTCTAAAAAGATAATAAAAAATTGTTTGCTCAACAATCTGTTACAAAAAGACGCGATACTATGCGTGTGTTGTTAACATTGTTTTACCGCAGTAACATGCATCGCCCGCATTGCATGCATTATAAAGTAGCGTTCTTCCTTTATCGATATAACGATGTTTTATAAAACTGTGTGTTCTTCGATCATTAATTTAATCAAATCAGCGACACGAACTCACTTATTTGTAACAAAAAAAAAAAAAAGAAAAACATGGGTTGGTACTGTTTGCCGACGATACTTCTTTAATTTTTAAAGTTAAAAGACAACAATTAGTTTATGACGACGTAAACAATGCTATCCATGATGTAGTTAACTGGTTTACGGTAAATAATTTATTACTCAATGAAAGTAAAACAAAATGCCTTAAATTTGTGTTACCAAATGTTACTCCAGTAGCAACTGATATAATAATAAAGGGACAGAGAGTGGACCTTGTGGACTCTGCTGTATTTCTTGGAATTACTTTGGATGCCAAACTGCAATGGGATCCTCACATAAATAAATTGTCGAACAAACTGAGTTCAGCGGCGTATGCAGTAAAACGAATTAGAGCTCTTACTGATGTAGATACGGCTAGATTTGTGTATTTTAGTTATTTTCATAGCTTGATGACCTATGGAATTCTTCTATGGGGACATGCTGCAAATGCAAATAATATATTTACGCTGCAGAAACGGGCTGTTCGTGCAATTTATAAATTAAGGTCTAGAGTGTCACTTAGGGAAAAATTTAAGGAAATTAATATTTTAACATTAGTATCGGAGTACATTTACCACAATTTATTACATGTAAAAAAAAATATAACAAAATTTGCAAAGAATAGTGATCGACATGCTCTTAATACTAGAAATAAAGACAAATTGGCATCTCACATTAGTCGATTGCAGAAAATAAAACATTGTTTTAAGGGCGACTGTATACGCTTTTACAATAAGATTCCTACTATTATACAAAACTTACCCTTAGATAAGTTTAAAGTTGTAGTTAAGCAAAAATTGATTAAAAATGCATATTACAAGATATCTGATTATTTAGAAGACGAATCTCCATGGGAATGAGGTTGCTTGAGTTGGCTATTAATATAATTTAATATATTAAGATATATTGTACCTATAATTTACATATTAAAAAAAATATATAATTTTTAAAAGATGCGACGCTTGTGGAGTTTATTCGGCGAGCTCTTCTCCACAAAAGACCGCACATTTTGCTTTGCTGAACTCGCCACTAAATGTAACTTTATTTGACTTAACTAAGTGTCCAAAAAAGTGTCCAAAAGTTAAAATAAATGATTTCATTTCATTTCATTTCATTTCATTTCAAGGTAGATTTTTTAATGTATATTTTCTTGTTTTCTACCAACTTGATTTCTCTCTCTTTAAAGGAATGCTCTTAAAATCTTAAAAACATACCTAGTTATTACAAATACACTAAATGTTCTTAGCAACGCCCAGAGATGAGATATTTCCGTGTGAAGAATATACATACATCCCATGGTGTCACTCCTTAATAGCACTAAGATTCTCTAGAATCAGTAAAACAAGGTCTTTTTTATACTAAGTAATATTAGTACGGATATAAACATGCTTAAACATATTTTAGTGCATAAAGCCTCAGCTGCAATAAGGAACTCAGATACGCTACAAGCGACACGGCTTGAATTCCTAAACTTACATCTTTATTCAAATAATAAAGTCTCAAGTCAAGTATGAAATAAATTTTGATTTACTTTTTAACATAGAGTAAGACATTTTTTTTTTGGTTTTTAATGTTCCTGGTCTTCGCAACGTAATATTATTATTATGACTAATTGACCATAATATTTCACTTCGTTAAATTTGTAAGTAGTTACTCACTTTCACGTGCAAATAAATTTAGATGAGTCATTTTCTAAGATGGTGTGTCATCTGTCTTATTGAATATTGGATTTATGTCGATGTTTCAATTGACGTCAATAGGTGGGTTTTCACGATTTTCTCTATAATTAATCCAGTTTTATTGCCTATACCGTACATAATGACCTATAACATATACAAATCAGAGGACATAGAGTTAGGGTAGTTAAAATTCTAAATAAAATTAACGTGGCCAAATGAAAAAAAAAAGGTTTCCTTTCTTATATGCGTGATGGAAAATACGTTGCGAGGTTTGAATTCATCATTTTGGGTTTTCATGGTTTTCTCTATTCAATAGGCCAGTTTTATTGGCTAGACCAGTGGTTCTTAACCGGTGGTCTGCGGACCACTAGTGGTCCCTGGAGGCATTCCAAGTGTCCCGCGAAGTGATCGTAAACAAGTGAAGTGACGTGATAGTCACTTCAGACACAACGCGAACTGCTTTATTTTAGATTTTTGCAAAATAGTTAGTAAATAAGTGTTAGTAGTAAAATTATGCGTGTTTTAGTTACAAATAGGTATATCAAGTAAATTAATTTACTGAAATTTAAGTACCGTATATTACCAAATAAACCAACGGGGTGGTCCTTGGCAAGACAGAAATTTGTAAAATGGTCCCTCATGCCTAAAACGTTAAGAACCACTGGGCTGCTAGACCATGATGTAGTTCTACTTAGCGGGGTCACTTGCTTGAACTAGGTACATAGACTTAAGTTAATCCAAATCTGAGTCAAAAGCACAGGGAATAGTCACGTACACAAAAAAACACCTTTCTTACAAACATAAATTAGTAGGCCAAGACATATTTCACTTTTAAGTACCAGTTTGTAGAAATTGTCAAAGCAAATAATTGTCTGTGACCCTAGTCGTTTCACCTGGCTGCACGTGTCACTAAGAATAGAATAGAATAGAATAGAATATACTTTATTGCACACAAGAGAATACAACAAACATAATTAAAACAACACAGGTGTACAAAAGGCGGCCTTATTGCTAAGGTAGCAATTTCTACCAGGCAACCCTTTGGGTACAGGATTGCATGAATAAGTAAATAACAGCGAGGCAGTGCGTTAAATACAAAAGGAAAAACAGATACATACATAATCTACGTTAAGCTATATGAAACAGGAATAAAATAATATAAGCATCTTAAACCTACACAAAAATATCTACAAAAATAAATAAATATAAATATATAATACATAAATATTCATACATAGATAAATAAAATAATAATAAACTACAAAAATACTACTTAGATAATAAAAAAAATAAATCTACATATACCTAAAGAAATCACAATAAGACAACCAAAGTCCACAGAAGAAAGAAGCACAGTTCAACAGAGGGAGAGGAAATGGGCTTTCAAACTATTTTTAAAGGAATTAAGTGAGGGGGCTTCTCTTAATGAAGCAGGAAGAGAGTTCCAGAGTTTAATAGCTTGGATAGTGAAAGAGTTTGAATAACATTTACTTTTATGTAGAGGCATATAGAGACAGAGATTACGAGAAGGACGTACAGTACGATCGTGAGTCTCAGATTGAAATTGAAAACGTTCTTTTAGATACAAAGGAGTCGAAGGGTCAAAGAGGATAGAATATAAGAGTGAAAGAATGTGGTGATCCCGTCGACGACGAATTGGAAGCCATTTGAGTTGAGATCTGAAGGAGGAGACATGATCATACTTCCGAAGGTTGAAAATAAATCGAATACATAAGTTTTGCAACCGCTCGAGTTTGTTGAGCATCTCCTCTGTAAGATCCGGGTAAGATATATCAGCGTAATCAAGGACAGGTAGAAGTAATGACTGAGCAAGAGAGATTTTCGTACAGGTCGGTAACATATTGCGTAGCCGTTTTAGAGAGCCATATGAAGCAAACATCTTCCTGCTGACCTCTGCAATTTGTGGCTTCCAGGATAAAGTTCTATCAAATATGATTCCGAGGTTTTTAACAGTCTGACTATATGGTAAACGAACTCCATCAAATATGACAGGAGGCAACTGATCGAAATCAACCCTAGATATAAATCCGGGGCTACCAGTCACAATAACCTGGGTCTTTTTCGGGTTAATCATTAGGCCATAAGAGTGACTCCAATCAGATATCCGGACAAGATCAAGATTGATTGTACGCACCGCTTCAGGAAGTTCGCGCACGGTCGCCTGTGAGTAGATCTGGAGGTCGTCTGCATACAAATGGTAAGAAGAAGTAAGGGAGTGAGTAATACGGTTAATAAAAATTGTGAAGAGGAGAGGGGACAGAACGCCACCCTGCGGTACGCCTGCAGTGGTATTGCACCAAGAGGAGAGATAGTCCTCCACCTTGATGCGCTGCCTGCGCCCGTACAGGTAACTGTGAAACCAGTCAATAGCCGTTGGAGATATGTTAAGAGAGCGCAGCAGCCCTAGCAAGATATCAAAATCAACTGTGTTGAAAGCGTTACTAAAATCTAGCAGCGCTAGTACCGTGAGCTGCTGACTATCCATACCCCAGCGAATGTCGTCAGAGATCTTGACAAGAGCAGTAGTCGTACTATGACCGGAACGGAAGCCGGATTGGAAAGGATTGAGTAGGTTGTAGCGAGTAAGGAACTGGTTTAGCTGTCGATGGATCAGCCGTTCTAGGACTTTAGATAGGAACGGAAGGATAGAGATAGGCCTATAATCAGAGTACGAAGCAGGTTTGGCTTTCTTCGGGAGAGGGATTATTTGTGCATCTTTCCAAGCGGAAGGAAAAACACCTGAGGAGATCGAGTGGTTAAGTATCTTGGTAATAACCGGAGTGACAATATCTATAATAGGAATAATCATGTTACGACTAATGCAGTCGCTACCAACGGCATTCGAGGAGACAGACAGTATGCTTTTCTTAACATCACAATCGGAAAATTGACGAAAAGTAAATGAAGGAAAATTTGGGGCTGGCTGTGTAGAAAGATTTTTCAAAGTATTAATTTTGCTATCAGCATTTAGAGTCGAGGCAGAAGAAAAGTGGGTATTCAGAGAATCTAAGTTAATGTCTTTATGAACAGGATTATTACGAGCTTTACGGCCAACACCCAATGTATTTAGGAACCTCCAGACTTTAGAGAAGTCACCATTGAGGACATTAGTATGAATATGGCGTCTTTGAGCGTCCCTTACCATCGTATTGCAGCGGTTCCTTAGCAAAATATACTTATCACGGTTTTTATCTGACGAGTCACTCTTATACCTACTTTTAGCTTTGTTCTTTTTTTCCAATGCCGCCCTGATGTCCTCAGTTAACCATGGGGCAGGAAGGTGTTTAACTCTAATGGCACGTACTGGAGCATGAGTATCATATAATTTGGTTACCAGCGAGTTGAATAGCCCCACTTGCTCGTCAACAGTTGCAGCGCAATCTATCACCGACCAGTCGGTATTCTCCGCATCCTTGAGGAGTTGAGCATGGTTCATATCCTTAAAATTACGCTGGAAGAGAGTACGGGGTTTAAGTTTAGGGGGGCGAATTTTCAAGAAGTTGTTCAAAAGAAGGGAAGAAATTGATTCTAAAAGAAGGGCTATAATAAACACCGAGAAGAACTTTAGTATGGGACAGGGTAACTTCTAGAAAGAGATGCTCAGCCGTATTGGGAGGGGGCGGTTGGGGAGACTTGCTAATGATGCTATATGGAATGTGGGCTCTTAAATAGATGGCGACACCACCATGCGAAGAACTCGAGCGGTCATTTCGAATTAGCTGAAAGCCCGGCAGGGAATAAGATGTAGATGGAATGCTAGGATGAAAGAAGGTTTCGGAAATCAGGATAGCGTGTATATTTTTGCAGGTGAAAGTAGCAAGCATGTCAGCATAATGGGCCGGAACACTTTGAGCGTTTATATGTACCACATTAAAATTTTTACCGCAGTCGCTAAACTGCATATCAAGTAGGTCCTTCAACGAAGGCGATGCACTCTGAAAACTATCAGAAGAGTTATTTATATAAGCTTTACTTGCTCAACCAGCCGAACATTGCCGACATGTTTATGCATGGGGAAAATTTAACATGAACTCGTTAAATTATTGTCTACTGTTACGTGGGTATGGTTCAGCACTTGAGTTTATTTTCATTGACGTAGACTTTATAAATGAATAATTTATGGATACTGATAAATTTTGTAAGTACTAAAAGCTATTCTAGGAAAAAACCGGCTTGTTCCTGTGTAAATATGTGACTTATTGTATTGCATGTGTTTTAATGTTAGTCTATCTCGCTTAAATCGTGATATTATGAAGCGAGTATTATATCTGTTTATTATTTATTATATACCTATCTTGAATTGAAAATTTCGATAAGTTTAGATGAATCTATTGCGAATAAAACATGATATCTCTATAAAATTATGATGGATGACGAATAGAAATCGAAAAACGATCACAATTAAAGCTTAACGATTCCACTTCATTCTTAATTGCTTAAACCTTTCGATGAACAATAGGCAGCTTTCTATCGACAGAGAAAACTGTTAGAATAATGTGAAGAGAGCTTGACGAAGTTTGCTTTGTCACTTCACCATTAGGTATGCTTCGAAAGCACTCGAAAGTAGGTTCGGTGAGCATACCTCTATCTATCTATATGGTGTAGGGTATAGGTACGTTAAGTTGAAGTTTGATGTTTGTTGGTTTATTTAGATGAGTATGATGCGTGTGTGTCAATAGAGCTTTGTTCCAAATTGCTTCTATTCAAAACTTGTATCAGAGCCGAAACTTTTAGAAACGTCTCATCTCGTTACGTATTATGTTCAGTTTTTGGGGCTTGAAAGACCACTTTTTTTCTGTCTTTTCTTAGTTTCAATCAAATAAAGAAGTTGGAAGTGTCACTCGTACATTTATGATTTACCTTAAAATATAGAATTGTTCATTATTTCAGATAACATAATGTGTGTTTTGCTTCAGTAAAGAACGATTCGTTAAAGATACTCCCATATATTTTCATAATGTAAAAGAGAGGGTTTAGAAAAATAAATAGTTAATCATTAAAAAGAATTCAGCTAAAAAGCTGAGTAACGAAATAAATTGCCATTTATCACTCCTCTTTCCTCTGAACAGAATGGGACTGCGTCTTGGAGCCTCTCCCGTTGACAGGAGTACTGGGGAGCGCTAGACGGGAGTGGGCAGCGAGACACGTGCTAGCAGCGGGCGCACTGCTGGGCAAGAGCTGCTCCGGGACCCTCAAACTGGCTGGACACGACGCTGCTTTACAGAGCCAGGTGCAGTATGATTGTCACTAGACTTCCAAGAGCCTTTGATATTGACTGAAGTACTGGGGAGCGATAGACACGTGCTGGCAGCGGGCGCACTGCTGGGCAAGAGCTGCTCCGGGACCCTTAAACTGGCTGGACACGACGCTGCTTTACAGAGCCAGGTACAGTATCATTATGACTAGACTTCCAAGAGCCTTTCATATTGACTGGAGTTCTGGGAAGTGTTAGACGGGAGTGGGCAGCGAGACACGTGCTAGCAGCGGGCGCATTGCTGGGCAAGAGCTGTAAGTATCATTGTCACTAGACTTCCAAGAGCCTTTGATATTGACTGGAGTAAGGTAAGTATCATTGTCACTAGACTTCCAAGAGCCTTTGATATTGACTGGAGTATTGGGGAGCGATAGACACGTGCTGGCAGCGGGCGCACTGCTGGGAAAGAGCTGCTCCGGGACCCTCAAACTGGCTGGACACGACGCTGCTTTACAGAGCCAGGTACAGTATCATTGTCACTAGACTTCCAAGAGCCTTTCATATTGACTGGAGTTCTGGGGAGCGCTAGACGGGAGTGGGCAGCGAGACACGTGCTAGCAGCGGGCGCACTGCTGGCAAGAGCTGCTCCGGGACCCTCAAACTGGCTGGACACGACGCTGCTTTACAGAGCCAGGTACAGTATCGTTATCATTGGACTTCCAAGAGCCTTTGATATTGACTGGAGTACTGGGAAGTGTTAGACGGGAGTGGGCAGCGAGACACGTGCTAGCAGCGGGCGCACTGCTGGGCAAGAGCTGCTCCGGGACCCTCAAACTGGCTGGACACGACGCTGCTTTACAGAGCCAGGTACAGTATCATTATGACTAGACTTCCAAGAGCCTTTCATATTGACTGGAGTTCTGGGAAGTGTTAGACGGGAGTGGGCAGCGAGACACGTGCTAGCAGCGGGCGCACTGCTGGGCAAGAGCTGCTCCGGGACCCTCAAACTGGCTGGACACGACGCTGCTTTACAGAGCCAGGTACAGTATCATTATGACTAGACTTCCAAGAGCCTTTCATATTGACTGGAGTTCTGGGAAGTGTTAGACGGGAGTGGGCAGCGAGACACGTGCTAGCAGCGGGCGCACTGCTGGGCAAGAGCTGCTCCGGGACCCTCAAACTGGCTGGACACGACGCTGCTTTACAGAGCCAGGTACAGTATCATTATGACTAGACTTCCAAGAGCCTTTCATATTGACTGGAGTTCTGGGAAGTGTTAGACGGGAGTGGGCAGCGAGACACGTGCTAGCAGCGGGCGCACTGCTGGGCAAGAGCTGCTCCGGGACCCTCAAACTGGCTGGACACGACGCTGCTTTACAGAGCCAGGTACAGTATCATTATGACTAGACTTCCAAGAGCCTTTCATATTGACTGGAGTTCTGGGAAGTGTTAGACGGGAGTGGGCAGCGAGACACGTGCTAGCAGCGGGCGCACTGCTGGGCAAGAGCTGCTCCGGGACCCTCAAACTGGCTGGACACGACGCTGCTTTACAGAGCCAGGTACAGTATCATTATGACTAGACTTCCAAGAGCCTTTCATATTGACTGGAGTTCTGGGAAGTGTTAGACGGGAGTGGGCAGCGAGACACGTGCTAGCAGCGGGCGCACTGCTGGGCAAGAGCTGCTCCGGGACCCTCAAACTGGCTGGACACGACGCTGCTTTACAGAGCCAGGTACAGTATCATTGTCACTAGACTTCCAAGAGCCTTTCATATTGACTGGAGTACTGGGGAGCGATAGACACGTGCTGGCAGCGGGCGCACTGCTGGGCAAGAGCTGCTCCGGGACCCTCAAACTGGCTGGACACGACGCTGCTTTACAGAGCCAGGTACAGTATCATTGTCACTAGACTTCCAAGAGCCTTTCATATTGACTGAAGTACTGGGGAGCGATAGACACGTGCTGGCAGCGGGCGCACTGCTGGGCAAGAGCTGCTCCGGGACCCTCAAACTGGCTGGACACGACGCTGCTTTACAGAGCCAGGTACAGTATCATTGTCACTAGACTTCCAAGAGCCTTTGTTATTGACTGGAGTACTGGGGAGCGATAGACACGTGCTAGCAGCGGGCGCACTGCTGGGAAAGAGCTGCTCCGGGACCCTCAAACTGGCTGGACACGACGCTGCTTTACAGAGCCAGGTACAGTATCGCTATCACTAGACTTCCAAGAGCCTTTGATATTGACTGGAGTTCTGGGAAGTGTTAGACGGGAGTGGGCAGCGAGACACGTGCTAGCAGCGGGCGCACTGCTGGGCAAGAGCTGCTCCGGGACCCTCAAACTGGCTGGACACGACGCTGCTTTACAGAGCCAGGTACAGTATCATTGTCACTAGACTTCCAAGAGCCTTTGTTATTGACTGGAGTACTGGGGAGCGATAGACACGTGCTAGCAGCGGGCGCACTGCTGGGAAAGAGCTGCTCCGGGACCCTCAAACTGGCTGGACACGACGCTGCTTTACAGAGCCAGGTACAGTATCGCTATCACTAGACTTCCAAGAGCCTTTGATATTGACTGGAGTTCTGGGAAGTGTTAGACGGGAGTGGGCAGAGAGACACGTGCTAGCAGCGGGCGCACTGCTGGGCAAGAGCTGCTCCGGGACCCTCAAACTGGCTGGACACGACGCTGCTTTACAGAGCCAGGTACAGTATCATTGTCACTAGACTTCCAAGAGCCTTTCATATTGACTGGAGTACCGGGGAGCGATAGACACGTGCTGGCAGCGGGCGCACTGCTGGGCAAGAGCTGCTCCGGGACCCTCAAACTGGCTGGACACGACGCTGCTTTACAGAGCCAGGTACAGTATCATTGTCACTAGACTTCCAAGAGCCTTTCATATTGACTGGAGTACCGGGGAGCGATAGACACGTGCTGGCAGCGGGCGCACTGCTGGGCAAGAGCTGCTCCGGGACCCTCAAACTGGCTGGACACGACGCTGCTTTACAGAGCCAGGTACAGTATCATTGTCACTAGACTTCCAAGAGCCTTTCATATTGACTGAAGTACTGGGGAGCGATAGACACGTGCTGGCAGCGGGCGCACTGCTGGGCAAGAGCTGCTCCGGGACCCTCAAACTGGCTGGACACGACGCTGCTTTACAGAGCCAGGTACAGTATCATTGTCACTAGACTTCCAAGAGCCTTTGTTATTGACTGGAGTACTGGGGAGCGATAGACACGTGCTAGCAGCGGGCGCACTGCTGGGAAAGAGCTGCTCCGGGACCCTCAAACTGGCTGGACACGACGCTGCTTTACAGAGCCAGGTACAGTATCGCTATCACTAGACTTCCAAGAGCCTTTGATATTGACTGGAGTTCTGGGAAGTGTTAGACGGGAGTGGGCAGCGAGACACGTGCTAGCAGCGGGCGCACTGCTGGGCAAGAGCTGCTCCGGGACCCTCAAACTGGCTGGACACGACGCTGCTTTACAGAGCCAGGTACAGTATCATTGTCACTAGACTTCCAAGAGCCTTTGTTATTGACTGGAGTACTGGGGAGCGATAGACACGTGCTAGCAGCGGGCGCACTGCTGGGAAAGAGCTGCTCCGGGACCCTCAAACTGGCTGGACACGACGCTGCTTTACAGAGCCAGGTACAGTATCGCTATCACTAGACTTCCAAGAGCCTTTGATATTGACTGGAGTTCTGGGAAGTGTTAGACGGGAGTGGGCAGAGAGACACGTGCTAGCAGCGGGCGCACTGCTGGGCAAGAGCTGCTCCGGGACCCTCAAACTGGCTGGACACGACGCTGCTTTACAGAGCCAGGTACAGTATCATTGTCACTAGACTTCCAAGAGCCTTTCATATTGACTGGAGTACCGGGGAGCGATAGACACGTGCTGGCAGCGGGCGCACTGCTGGGCAAGAGCTGCTCCGGGACCCTCAAACTGGCTGGACACGACGCTGCTTTACAGAGCCAGGTACAGTATCGTTATGACTAGACTTCCAAGAGCCTTTCATATTGACTGAAGTACTGGGGAGCGATAGACACGTGCTAGCAGCGGGCGCACTGCTGGGCAAGAGCTGCTCCGGGACCCTCAAACTGGCTGGACACGACGCTGCTTTACAGAGCCAGGTACAGTATCGTTATCATTGGACTTCCAAGAGCTTTTGATATTGACTGGAGTACTGAAGTGTTAGACGGGAGTGGACAGCGAGACTAGCAGCGGGCGCACTGTTGGGTTGGGCAAGAGCTGATTCGGGACCCTTGAAGAGCCAGCCTAGGTACAGATCCATTGATTGGAGTGTTGTGCTGAACTTGGGAGTTGGAACAAAATGGGACTAGTCTTAAGGCTACTACGAGTACCGTTAAACAACAGTTTGTAAACAACATGCTATGGTACGGTGGTACTTGTGAAAAAAAGAAAAAATAAATATTACATACTTATAAAATTAAATCTTCTATAGTTTGCAAACTTTAGACAAGGGTTACACGTCAGTTCAGTCCATCAGTCTGGACTGATGCTAGAATGATGGATGAAAAACACGGTGCTAGTATAATCAGTCCAAAATGACGAAAGAATTATCGTCTAACCGGTTGACTGGTTAGACGATAATTCTGTCGTCATTTTGTCGTCATTCTAAGCAGACTAATGGACTGAACTAAAGCCAGACTGAGCGTGTAACCCTTGTCTTAAGGTAGATCCAAGTGATCTGTCTTGAAGAAAATACAGTATATCATAATTTCCACCTCTTCTTCTCTTTGAAAAAATTACAAATTCTTTTTATTCCAGGGCTACCTATTCGGCTGCCACTTAGCGCTAGCGTGGCAAGCATTTCTTGACCTTGAATCGTTTACCGGCCCTGAACCAAGCAGCTTCTCTCTAGTAGGGGCTCCCCTAGCCTTCACTCTGGAGGCTCGTCCTGATCTCTACTCCCTCATCGAACCTGGTCGCCGGTCGGTCAATGACGTCGATTACCATGCTGTAAGTCACTTCACTACATAGTATAAAACAAAGTCGCTTTTTCTGTCCCTATGTCCCTCCCTTTGTACGCTTAAATCTTTAAAACTACGCAACAGATTTTGATGCGGTTTTTTTTAATAGATAGAGTGATTCAAGAGGAAGGTTTATATGTATAATACATGCATAATATGCTTAAGGATAACCCACAATAACCATTTTCCCGTGCGGAGCCGGGGCGGGTCGCTAGTTAACAATACAATACAAATGTTCTTTATTGACACCAAAACAGAAAACACATAAATATTATACATAAACAAAGTTGAGTCAACATTCGGCCTTATTGCTAAGGTAGCAATCTCTATCAGGCAACCTTCTTTCCTTTAACTTGGATTCAGACCTTTAACTTGGATTTTTGTTACGGACGTTAGCAGTTAACCACCTTATCCATGAACTCACACAATGTTCTATCACTTTCCAGAACCTAAATGTCTTCTTTAGTTACATAGACATTTGAAAGCAACTTTTATTAATAAGGGGGTAAATGTGTAACGCGATGATTATAATCGTCCATGGTTTAGTATCGGACCAATACATCACTATCTACCTAAAAGGCGCCTTTTTCGGGTAGCATATTCCAGAGAGTAACTAACAACATCTGGGATCTTGAGGATGTAGTATAGAGATTCAGGAAAAGCTCCCTACCCAAAGGAGAGACCTTCTGTAATGGAGTTAGAAGTTGATGTAGTGTGAAAACTTTATAAAAATGATACCGTGATTTCTCGCACGGTCGCACTATTCCATTCATACTGGGTCATCATATCTGTCATATCAGGGTACTAGGTAGAGTAGTGGTCTTATATAGACTATCGTATAGTTAGCGGTTCAGTAGTTTCGGAGTCTATTCGATGCAAACAAACAATCAAACCGTTCCTCTTTATAATATTAGTATAGATGTATATCAGCTATCTGACACCCATATAGTACAGGCTCTAGTTTGGGGTCAGTAGGCCGTGTGTGAGAGAGATTCACCACATTTTATTATTATTCCAACAGCTTTACAAAGCGGTCCTGGAAGGCGACGGCATCGAGAAGACAAAGCAGCTGCAGCGCGAACACATCGCGGCCGCGTGCGAGGTATTAGACAGCTTCCCCAACTGCGACGCGCGCACCGCGCTCCTCAACATCATCGTAGCTATGCAGCACGACCAATAGAGGGCGCCACCTTGCATCTAACTCAACATCATCGTCGCTATGCAGCACGACCAATAGATGGCGCCACCTTGCATCTAACTCTCAACATCATCGTCGCTATGCAGCACGACCAATAAATGGCGCCATCTTGCATCTAACTCTCAACATCATCGTCGCTATGCAGCACGACCAATAGATGGCGCCACCTTGCATCTAACCAGGCCTTCGTCACTACATGTACTTGCGCGCTCTAACTACCTACCGCCCGGCCGAGCGGTCTCGGGCCGACTGCGGACCAATTCTCCATTCCCTAAACGTGTTAGTAGAGTGGCGCAATACAAGAGAGAGAGAGATGCAGCAACTACTTCTTTTCGCCTAGCGCCGTGCGATCTGAATTGCACTTTTATAACGGATCTAGGGTTGCAATTTATATGAATTAAGTCGCCTAGTGCAGCTTCTGTAGGGACTACTATTTGGTATTCTGTGATCTAACCTAACTCTCAACATCATCGTCGCTATGCAGCACGACCAATAGAGGGCGCCACCTTGCATCTAACTCTATTCAACTTAGTAATCTTCTGTCAAAAGTAGTTATTTTTGGATGGATGCCATCTTTCATACTAAACGTCACTTTTGGACTAAAGATCACTTTAAAACAGATGACCTCCAGTTCAAAAGTCACCTTTAGTTCAAAAGTGACCTTTAGTCCAAAAGTGACCTTCGGTCCAAAAGTGACGTTTGGTATGAAAGATGTCTTCCATCAAAAAATATCATCTAGGGATGTAGCTTCTATTAAAAACATTACTCAGTTCAAAAATGTCCTTTTATACAAAACTGGCCATAAAGTTTTATATTGGAAGCATTGCTTGCCGCATAAAATTGACGACATCGAAATAAATCACTTTTCCTCCTTTTGGTGTCACAGACCAAAAATAACTTAATAGGATTACCTATTAATTACTTACATATTTGAGTAGACCATAGGTAAATGTTGGAGTATGTTGAAAATTTTAATAATAGTGTAGAACAATGAGTAGGTTAATTGTTTGCAGTTCCAATTCCGTATACTTTTGCTAATAAAAAGTTACCAATTTTATTTGTTTTAAGTTTTCGGAAGGATATTTTTAATAATTATTTCTACTACGTACGATATTTAAGTTACAACAACTCTACCGTTGTGATTATTACTTTGATAATTATAAAGTTATTTACAGTAAATGCATACGCTCTAAGCTTTAATTTTTCAAGTTTTCTTTTTAATTTTACGTAAATATAATTTTAAGACATATTTTTGTAAATTTATACTACTTCATAATAAAATTAAGATTTCCAGAAAGCCTTTTATTTTCTTTATTATTAAATAAAAAATATATATATTTAAGGAGGATGGGAGTGGGATATTCAGTTCCGTAAGCTTACAGAAAAACAATAAGAATTTCTTTTTTAAATTATTGTATTAATAAATAATGGTAGTTCTATTTACATGACACATTCGATTACTCTCTTGTTTTGGCAGAAGACAATAAAATATCGTTACTTAAAATACCGCTGGTTATACAACGGGTTCCACGACATAACCTAAAGATGCACATTGGTAATTAACAACCCATATTCACCACACAAGAATAAAAATGCCATATTTGGTTACATTCCTTACAATACTGGTCTTTTTGGTTTAGAAAATGCATTTCTTAGACCTCGATTCGGCGTAATCATTCATTATTAAAAAAACACATAATGATCCAAAATTATTCGAAATTGCGTACAATAGGTACCCAATATGACAGAACTACAACCTATTTTTGAGGTCTCAACAGACAAATACTGCATCAATCATAGTTAATATAAGTGTTGTTGCTATTGTTATTGATAGTTTTGCTATCGACATATACTTACTTACTGTGCTGTCGATTACGTTATATTTACGTGATGCATAGATGACGCTAAAAAGTAGTCAATAGATCGATAGCGCTATCGTGACCACCGATAAATCTGTTGCAGTCCGATAGTTACAGTCGTTTGATAATTATTTGTTGTCTAGGTAAACAATTGTATGTCGAATCATAGTTGTAAGCAAGCTGTTAAATACCTATACGTCTCAAATCGCTTCCACAACTATTTTACTAGACTGTGAATTTAGTGATAAATTATGTGACCTACACTGAAAAAAAAGTTTGGTTACTAGTAACACAACTTAAGGGACTTGCGAACTATTTGTTAAAATGTTATGAAACGGTTTTGTTAATCTTCTTCTTCTTCTTTATAAACGAAGTTCGATTACACATAGCAAAACCGTTTTGTAACACGTTAACAAAAGTTCGCAAGTCTCTAAGGTAAGTATTAGCAACCAAACATTTTTTTAGTGTACCGAATTGCCGCCGCCTCCTATTTGTTAACAGCTTGCTTACACTGTGAGTCGGCATACAAATTGTTTAGACAAATAATTAACAGGCGTCTACGACTATAGGGCTCTGACAGTTATATCAATACTATCAAAACTATCCACACAGTGCAATAGTGTCGTACAATTTTAACTGTCTCTCTATCGAGCGACACAGTTGAGATGGTTTTAATAGTATTATCGAACTATCGACTAGTTTTAAATGTCAAATTTCGATGGCAACAGTATTGCAATCGCAACAACACTATTCAATATCCAATCACTCGAAGAAGACATACAACCAAGCAGTCAAGCACTCAGTGAGTTAATGGATATATCACAGGTTCTAGTGTCGCCTAAATGATACATTTATTTTTTTACTTTTACCATACAAAAGACTTTACAGGCTGAAAGTCTAGAAGTTTCTTGCCGGAAGTACTACAGAGTTTCGGAAGTTTCTGCCAACTGTTTAGAAAAGTGTGGCGTTTTATTTTTTAGGCTGGCCAACTTAACAAAAACATTTCATACATAGCGACTCGTGTCGTATCATCGCATACCGGAGATTAGGATATTCTAATTAAGTTAGCTAGCCTACTTAGACACTGGATTCAATCACACGGTGTGAGGTAGAGACGGCATTATCTTGCTATCCCTTTCTTACTTATTGATTGCAACCCAGCTTTATAATATAACAATACTGACAATACCGGGGCAACAATATCATTACTATTGATTTAGATCTTGATGGAGAAGATAAGTATAATTTGAAGTAGTCTTAATTTTACAACTGTGATTGCTTTTGATATGTCTGTTTTAACGAGTAGGCTGTAAATAGTGGCAAGAATAACAGGGCATTTCATTTTACCAATGCTACAGGTAAGGTACACAAATAATATCAGAGTACAATTTTTAGGCAAATGTTGGTAGATTCAAACATCAAATTTTACCATAAGATCGACGAAATATCGCACCATTAGTTAATTTTAATATTTTCACTCCTACAATATACAAGACCCTCGCGTCTACTATTATTGCTTAGTTTTTATAAGTTTTGCTCACAAAACTTTTTACTTATAAATAATTTCACGTTCGTCCCAATAAATTTACCATTCAATAAATACGTACACGTAAAAAATATAAACTATATCAATAGTTTTAATCTTTAAAACAAACTTTTTCTTAAATCTAATTATATATTAATAACTATTCACTCAGTTATGCTTTCCTTGATTTTCAATAATATGCCTACTTTATAATCTTTCCAAGCGCCTGAAAAATTGTTTTCTTTTTGCAAATATTCTATACTTATACGTATTTTATTATTCTTCTTTTTTATTGTAACTAATTTTATAGAATTTTATCGTCGCTACGTTAGAAAATGCTTTAGACTTGTAATTGATTTAAACGATATATTAGAAGTAGCGTTACTAGCCAAGTTACAGGCACTCGTTTTGAAAGTAAAGAAGGCTTAAACTTGCACAAAACAACCGCAATAATTTAATGTAGTCACAAAGCAAATATATTAAATATTAACGTCTACAGTAACACTAAAATTATTACAAAGAAAATGATTTGATAATCGTTCACGTAATACAATTATATATAAATAAGTTAAATATTCTAAAAAGTTAAAAATACACACGTCTTAACCTAATAGAAAAGCACTCTCATCTTTGTGGTAATACATTCGGCGATATTGCCGTGATCAATCGTTCCAACTTAAACTTATGCCAAAACAAACCAGACAGGAATGGTAAATTAAAATTACAATAGAAATAAAACAACTTACGCAGACAAAGGTACAAAAATATCAATAAACACGATTGCCAAATGTGTCCGCCTCTCCTCAAGGCTCTACAACCTTTTGTGATGTTTTGTACTTTTGTTCTGAAGCTACAATAATGTAGGGTTAGTAGTTTTATGAGATCATCGAGCCGCGTGGAGCGAATTCCACGCGCTTAATTAGAAAACATCGACAAAATATGCAGACAAAATTAACGACACTATTTTATACAGCAGCTTGCAAAATAAAACTAACTTCCATGGTCAAGTCAACGGTAAACTAAAATACGACAAGAATATACAAAAAAATCTACACGAGCAATACAGTCACTTGGACAAACTACGATCGACACTAACGTAACGTAAGACTAGCTGAAATGCGATAAAACACTATCATAAAATACAACTTAAAATTACATCTTTGATTAAAAACTCACTCGGTACGGTATACTTTAAAATTATTAATATGTAAAATTCAATTCCAAAGAATCGTGACAAAACAGCACATCGGACCAGTCTGTGCGAATGGAATCTTATCCTTAATCCAGGAACTACAAAACATTTTTTAGAAAGCACATCGTCGCTCTAACTAGAATCCTAATAATGGAAAGGCAACTTAGACCTTACATGGCTAAGGAAGGGACGTCACTCCGTCGTTTGACGTTGGAAGAACATTGCCCCGGGGGGGCTGGCTTGTGTCAAGTGCCCGACTCTTGATATGGCCCCGTCACAGTGCATGGATGCATAGGGAATAGGGTCGTCCAAGACATCGTAGTCTGCGTATCAGTTCGCATCATAATCTGACCACTCTTACGAGCAACGTTCGTTGCTTCCACCAAAGCTGCCAAAGAGCTGTACCCTCCAGGTATTGTTTCCTCGCTATTCTTCCACTTTTCAGCCATTGTCATCGGTTTTTGTTCTGGGCCGGGCGTTGTCGCCGGCGAAATCGAATTAGAGTTCGTCCCAGGTGTTGTTGGTGTGGTTGGAGTTAGACCCAGCTTTTTTAATCTCATCTTTTCCTCCCATTCCTCTAGACCGTGTTTTGGTCTATTTAAATTTCTGTGTTGGTAGAACACTAAAGATATTCTAGTTGGATTCATTCTGTTTGGAGTCTTGACAGCTGTTGTTGAATGCATTTCATGTTTTGCACATTCAAATAGCACGCTGCCATGACCCAGAGCTATCGCTACTCCTCCCATTTGAGGGTCTTTGAAACATTCTAAATTATCGCTAAACTCTGTAACCTCACCGATAGGTTCAGCTTTTGGTGGTTCGGGAGGATATGGGATAGAAAATGGCGGCGGATATAAACACCAATTAGGCGATGACTGACACCAATTGGGACTTGGATTCTGATAAAAATTTGGAGGAAAGTTTGGGTTGTATTGGTAACCATATGAATTATAACAATGTGAATTCCTAAGAAGCTCTTCTCTTTTATATTTTTCGGCATTGTAATAAGCTAAGCTGTTATAATCATTGTATGAATTTTCGTAAGGATTAAAATGTCCATATGGATTTGGTGGGAAAGAGTACGCATTAGGCATTTGAGGGTAGTTACCGTAACTTTGAATCTGGGTTTGATTTCCGTAGGGATTTTGATTTACAGGTTGAAAATTATTGCCTGTAAACTCGTGTACAGGTTTGTTCGCCATAGACATATTTTGGTCATCATGGCTGATAGTGAAATTAGTTTGAGGAGCAGAAGTAGGGACAGACGTATTATTTTGTCTACTATCGTAAGGGCTACGATGTTCATACCCTTGACTTAGATGAGGCCTATCAGATGGCGGGTAAGGTTTCAAAAATGTCGAGTTTTCTGGACTTTCAGGAGGATTAATTGGTTGTGATCGTGATGGCGGTCTCGCCTTTGGAACTCTAAATAAATAATTTTCATTCTCTAGTGTGTTGGGATCTTTACTTTTACCATCCCAATTCTTAGGGTCGGGCGATTTCCATATACTTTTACGTATATCTGGACAAGTATCGTTACTAGGAGATTTCAGTTCTGGTATCTGTGATGAAGCGGGAGATGCAGGGGTGCTCTGTGAATTCTGGGATATTTCAGTTAGTCTTGGAGAACTTGGCATATCAAAATCAGGTAATTTGTTGATGTCTCCAATCACAGCATTTTGTTTCACTGCATCATTTGTATTTTTTGGAGGAGTTTGATCAGTACCTGTCTCACTTCTCGAATCTGGGCTATAATTATTTGGCGGCAGATTTAAATGAGCTGTTGTTGAATCTGGGTCTTCTTTTACTACATTGCTGAACATTTCAGGATTACCAAAATCAGGCCAATGAGGATTTTGAATAGCGTTATTAATTTGATTAGGATTTTGCGGAAATTGTTGCTCCCTTTTTTGTAATCCAGCAGCGAAACTAGGCAATTGATTTGGATTTTGGTTCTGACAATTTCCTTCCACACCTATAGGTGACACATGGTTAGGATTGTACAGGCTGTTTTGATGGTGTAAGTTATAACTTTGGTCATATGGATTGTATGGTGAATCTAAGACTGTACTAGAAATTTGGTTGCTTTGTAACTGAGCATCTGTAAAATTGTCTATCATAGAAGCCATGTCTAACAAAGCTGGATTACTTAAGTTTGGGTTGATTATACCAGGTTGACTATGCATATTTGGGTTTACAAATGCGGAATTATAATGTGGGTTATTAGATTGAAATGCTGAAGGATTAGATTGGTTTAGAGCTGGAGTGAGAGCTCTAGGCGACGCGCTATTTTGACTTCGAGGACTAGCATTATTTCTAATATCGGTAGGTTGAGGAGTTCTAGGCGGGCCTGGTGTGGAACATTGTTGAGGTTTCTTTTGGCTATTTGGACTTTGTTGCTGGGAGTTGTTAGAAGAGTTGTTCTCCGAGTTTTCTTCATCTTTCCGCTTTTTTCCGTGACGTCTGCAGGGTTGTAACGGGACTGAGCGTACTCGCACTTCCATCGGATACCTGAAAACGTAGAGGGATGTTTTATTAGTAACTGTAAGAACTAAAACTTCTTTTCTTAAACATAGTTAAGTTCATAATACGGTTAACATTCAAATATCTGTATTTGCAGCCTCCTCTGTAGGTACTTACTTATCTAAGTTAGAACTACTGTGTAATTTAATTTAAACTATTGAGTATAATAAGAGTTGTACATCACCACTCACTTGTCCAAGATTTCTAGAGCACCATTTTTCATTTTTTCTTCTTGGCCTTCTTTAGATCCAAACTCATCCGTCGTGTCCAGTACATAAAGTGGTAAGACATGAAGCTGTTCTTCGTTTGGTTTTGATAAGCCTCTGTGCTTGGCTAAGGTGACTACAGCTGTGCAGCCGTTGTTCATATTGTGTAGATCGCGATGAGCGTGTGCGCAGAAGTCAATACACGCTGTAACTCCTGGAAATCAAATACTTTAATTTTTCAATTGTTCAGTCTATAAATTTGCAAGCTATACTAACTTTGTAAAAAGTAACGCACCAGAAAAAGGCCGACCAGGTTTAAAACCAAGTCTGCAATCTGAAGCCTCTTTTTCAAACTGGCACTGATTTTCAAATGATTTCGGTGCTAAATTCATGTACAACGGGCTCAGCAGTGTCGCCAAAACGTGCATACGCTCTTCGATTTCGCTCTCCTCAGTTTTGACCGAAAGTCTGAACTTTCGGACGGTTTTTGAACGGGCGTATTTGCATCCATTATAATACATGGACCAGGAGCATCCGAAACTGTAAGAAGCGCCGCATGATTCGGGGTCCAACCCTGGAAAGTAAAATGAAAGTCTGTTTTAACATTTTTAAATTTTAAATCAACTCAATTTTTAATAATAAAAGTCACCTAACTTCTTTAACTTTATTCCATAACTCGGTGTATACAGCTAGTTCTTGTAATAATTGTCTTCTGAATATCTTTAATACCATCCACGTGTATTTCCATCTTGAAAACTTACCTTGACAAGCACAAGTCCTGTTTTCATTAGTTGCACATCGTCTAGTAGTGGGTAACCCATATCTATTTAGTTTATGGGATAAAAGAGTGTAGTCTAAATCAGCTTCTGATTGCGGGATACCTTCCCAAGCCACCAAACAAACCACTATCCATGATGTTGCACATTTGTGACCATTCCTAAACTTTACAACTACCAAAACCTTTTCGGAATAATTTGAACGTCTGATAACCTGAAAATTAAAGATAAAATAAATTTCTTATCAAAAGTTAGGACATTCGTATATTATTAGAACTTTATGCTCCATTTTATAAACATGACATTGCGGCGTCAAAAAGTGTAATAAGTAGGTAGGTAACTATTTATTGCATAGGTACACATAACAAAATATTACACCAATAAGGAAAAAAAAAAAGAGCTCGATATAGATGAAAAATCATTCGTGAAAAAAACATCGTTTGTGAGCAGCTCATATATGAACCCCACCGAGGGGCTCGAGCTACCCTCAAAATAGGCCAGCCAATAAACATCTAATTGATATAATAACTTACAACTGTCACGTTTATGAAATAGGGCCCTGGAAATCTGATACTGTAAAGAGAGAGTAAGTAAAAATTTTTCGATCCATACACTCACCCACTTAGCCATAGGACAGCCTTGGGCAGTCTTGCCCTCCTTTCCGGTATAGCAGACCTTCTCGATTCTCAGTTCTTTGCCCGATAAACCTGTTCTTGCTTCAAGTTCTTTTCTTAGTTCTGCTAGTGTAGCTGCAGCGCCTAAAAATAAAAACCATTATTTATTTTCATCGTTATGAAACAAATCTGCAATTATGTTTTAGACGTAATTAGTAAAACATACCTAAATGTGTATAATAACTTCCTGGCTCTGGAGGATTTTTATCAGCAGGAAAACAGTTGCAATCAGGCACTTCTGTTCTCGAATTATTCTTCAACCTTTCTAAATTTTCCAAATATTCTTTCGAGTAATTGAAATGGTTTTCTTTTTGTATTTTCGATAAACCAGGACTAGGAGATGCAATTTTTGTAGTTTTAGAATCTTTTTCGCTCTCAGCGTCATCTTCAATGACTTCATCCTTAGTTTGGAGTCCTGGACATGCCCCGTCTCTTAAATGCTCAGGTGGTGGTTTCTTCGTAGAACCTTGACGGCAACATGCGTAACCAACTTCGTTCCTGATTTGAACTGGTCCTCCATCTCCAGGATATAAGTAAGGCTCATTTCTTGGAGGGCCATAATTTACATTTTTGTAAATCTTCGTACCAGGCGGTGAATGCTCTGATTTAATTTGTTCAATATAGTATGGCTGTTTTGGTTGTTGTTCTACAGACTTTTCAATGTGTGCTCGATTTTCAGGTTCTTTAGATTGTTGTTGTTCATTAAATTGCCTATTATATTTTTGAAAACCCATATTCTCTTGTAATCTTGGAATTTGTGCAAATGTGTTCGTAGCGTCACGCCTCTGCTCAAAAGAATATTGTGGAAAATTTTGATAATTATTTGGTTTGTGCCCAAAATTTTCTTGTTTGATTGTTGAAATAGGTGGCAAAGCAGTTTGTTGAGAACGAGGCACAGCCCCATTAGGATAATCTCTATAAGAATTCGGCATATCTGGTTGTTTTGTATATGGATTCTGTTGTCCTACCATCCTGTGTTGGTCATGTTTGGGATAGTTATCAGGCATTTCTAATTTAGGAACTAATAGAGCTGACGAATGTCTAAACGCATCTCTTTCATAGGATCCTGTTTGTGCGTTAGTGTCTCGCGCCACTGATGCGCAATTTTGTTGATTCATTTCAGATACTGGTCCAATAAGCATTTTCGACTGAAAATCTTTATTATCTTGACTATAACTTAAACTATCGCTACCGTAAATTTCTGCATATTTTTGCGCTTCATATGAAACATTCGAGTAAGCGCCGTACTGGCCTCTCACATCTGCGTAAGACGGTAACTTCTGAGGAGCTTTGGATACGTTCTTAGTAGCGTGTTTATCAAAACTTCTCGGGACCTGTGTCCCCCCCTCCCATACGTGGTGGCCACCACCTCCGAATTCGCTCGCGCTGAAAGCGTGAGCGTTTTGTGTATAATTACCAGCGACAGGATATCCCTGATCGCCTAAGCGGTAATTATCTCGGAGATGGTGGCTATACGATAAAAAATGACCGGTAGTATTATTATCATTGTTGGAGGTAGTTCCACCTTTTCTATCTTCTATCACCCGTGGCGGTCCTTCTCCTGGGTCTCCTTTGTCGGGCGGCGTGTTAGTGCCGTCTCGCGTGTGGTTCTGCTTGTTTAATATCATTGTTTTTAGTCTCGAGTTCAAATTAACCCTGTCTGATTGAGAAAAGATTTGTTGTTCAGAGTCTTGATTCTGTTGTTGCATTTGCTGGTTTTGTTGCATTTGATTTTGAATTTGGTTCTGCATTTGTTGTTGAGTCTGTATCTGTTGTTGTTGACTTTGCATTTGTTGTTGTTGATTTTGTAATTGCTGCTGATTTTGAAGTTGCTGACTCTGCAATTGTTGTTGGTTTTGTAATTGTTGCTGTTGGTTTTGCATTTGTTGTTGATTTTGAAGCTGCTGTTGTTGTTGGTTTTGAATTTGTTGATTTTGCATCTGCTGATTTTGTAATCTTTGGTTATGTTGTTGTTGTTGCCATTGGCGTTGTTGCCACTCATTTTGATTAGATTGGCCGTTCTCCCTATACTGTTGTCCGCTGTTGTAAGCGCCCGAATACCCGCTACAATCGTGTGAAGCTCGCGGACCGTTGCTCCCCTGCAGGTATCCAGGCTCGGCGTTTCCCGAATGCTGTCCATTCATGTTGTTTTGTTCTTGTTTTTCGCCATCGTTACTAGTATCACCTGTGCTATTTTCTCCATTATTTAAATTACTGAATTCTTCTGAGTGTTCAGTCGTGTATTCTGTTCTGTCGTAATTTTGCTGGCTGACAGTATAAACTGGAGCTGATGAAGTGGGTACTGAATTGGGGTAGGACGCAGCCGAAGCCGGTCTGGAATCACTTCCAGATGTTGTTCCTGGAGTTGGGGCTTGTTGCGCGTATTGCTGTTGATACTCAGTTGTATAGTGAGGGGCTCTGGGACTTGGTACTGGTGTGTAAGCTCCACGGTTTGAAGGCGGTCTTTGGGCGGGAATGGACTGGACAGGCGTCTGGTAGTAGGTGTTATTGGTGACGTCGAATGTGGTGGCGACGTTTTGGACGGTGTAGGTGGTATTGGCTTGGTAGTGAGGTGATGTTGCGTACGCTGTGTGGTTGCCCTGGTAGTCTAGCGTGGTTTGCCCAGTTTGTGTTGGGAGTTGCTGGATGAATTGGTTTTGCCAACCTGTGAAAGTTAATAAAAAAAAGTTAGTGGATCTCTCAAACGTGAAATATTATTATGCTTTGATTGTTGAAAATTGTGCATTATTGGAGTCAGACGGTGTATGTGAGATGTTTGTTACAAATTAACATTATTTTATAAGGAATTTACTTTTTATTTACCTTGTGACGGGTCTGACTGAGCCCACGTGGTTGGGAATCTGTTTGGATCTCCAGCGTAGAAGGGCATTGGTGCCTGTAACAATGAAATAACAACCATTTAGTAAAAACGTAAAAAGAAAAATAAGTACAGACTGTTATTGAAACAAATGAATGAGGACATGGTCATTAGTAGCCAACGTAAAATAAACAGTAAGTATTTAATGCTCAAGGTTGTCAGTTAGGAATGTTTTGTATGTTAAGTAAGTTTTCGAGCAGTAATATTGTCTGGTATCCATCTTTTGTAAATCATCAGAAAGTCGTAGTTAAAATATCGTCGCATCTAAAATACACTAAAAAGAAGTCAGTAAGTCAGAAGCTTAGACTATAAATAAATAAAAAAAATCTCTAAGGTCTGAGTGCCGAGTGCGAGTTTTTTACTCACGAAACGCGCTCGATAACTACAACGTAAACGAGCATTTAGTATGGAGAAATTTTAGTTCAGCGAACTGTCTACAGATGGCGTAGTTTCAACTCCATACAAAATCGCGTTTACGCTCTCGCTATCGAGCGCGTTTACTTTGGTTGCAAAACTCGCACTCGGCACCCAGAAGCTTTTTACTACTTGGCGTCGTCGTCTCGATTCATTATTGCATCATTATTATCCTATAAAATCGTAACTCCTTAGTATCCTTTTGGTACTAAACTGTCAACACAGTTATCAATGGTGTCGAGGTTAGTAGTGGGCCTCGCGTATTGTTTGCCTAACGCTCGTGTGAAACTGCCCTAATGTAATCACAGGTTGACCGAGGTCGAAGCACTGTTTACACGCCTGCTGACATTTGTAGTAATTCACTTTATTACCATTTACATATTGTTTTGTATGCATATTTATTACTGGTAGCATAGTAAAGGTAGATTATGATTTATTGTCGTTTTATTATTTGGACAGTTTTTTTTTTATTTTGTGTAATATTTGTTGTTAGAGCTTATTAATAAATTTTAATACAGTTAAGTAAGCATATCTATTCCAAAATAAACAAAGTGAGTAGTTATAATTATTTGGTACAGTCGAAATTTCGACACAAAATGTTTAGGTGAATTTAAAAAAATGTGAATAGGTATACATAATTATTATTTGCTGGAAAAGTTAACCTTTTACTCACAAACATTAAGTAATTGCACACAGCGGTTTTCGTAACTTCATAAAAAGCACTTTTTCTCTCGCAGTGAAAACGTGAGGGTGTCCCCTAAGTGATGTTTAATTTTGTTCGAAATGTTCTCGGCCTTTTTTGCTATTAGTGTTCTTTGCAATTTTTATGTTGGTTTTCTAAGACGGTATAACTAATTTTACTTAGTCATAAAATGGTTGGTTGGTTTACTTTGAGAGTAATGTAATTTTTCCTTGTCTTTGGTTGTAAGCGTAATAATACTGGCAGATGATGTTTGTGTATCATTTAAGTTTGTGCTCCTAAGTGCTTCTGTTTTGTTCTTATTTAATTTACAAATAATAGAATGAATTTATTTTTAACTTAATGTCTAATATTCAGTCGATAGGAACCTTTTTTTAAGCTTTAACGGCCTTTTTCAGAAGATTCCGCTCTTTCTGTGATCAGCACAATTTCTTTATCTTCTTAATGATGACTGTGAATTCCAAGCCGTCTGTTTAAAGTGGGGATTATGTCAACCCCTTACTTACGAAAGTGAATTCATAGAGTACACTTGTACTTAACGTTTGGGAATTTTACATTTTGAGATATTTACTCCGAAATAGCATCATAATAACAATAACTATATTATTGTAAAGGAAACTAAAGTATAATACTCAAAAAGAAACTCGTCATAGAAATATGCGCAATTTTAATATCAAATATCTTCCACTTTTGATTCCCAGGATATCTTAAACTTTTTATAACATCTTTATAATGGGTAAACAAGAAAAAGAGGATTATTAAATTCACTGTTAATAGGCAGCTGCACCGAGGCTCTACAAAAACTCAGGTAAGAGGAGAATGTTTTAATATAAGCGTAAAGGTTATTATTACACGTCTTAAATTAGTAAAGTTTTGAGAACTTTAAACACGGTACAAATATGTTGGGAAACAATTTTATGATACTGCTTGAAACTCCAACAGGTGTGTAATAATGTTAATCTTTGAAGTTTTTGAATATTATGTGTGTGGCACCACACATACTCTAAAAATGGTGTATATATGTATTTTTATTCAGCATAATGCAGTTTTATATACAAGATTTAATTGTAAATATTCATGGTCTTAGTCATATAGTTTAGGTTACCATTTGTTGTTTTATAGAAATGTCCTATAAATTTATGGTGCAATTCCGTGCCTCGCATCAGTCGTGTCGATTGAAATTCCTTTATTTTGTTTTCTACGTTACCGACATGATGATTTAATTTTCGGTTATATTCGAAATCTAGACTTTGTTTGAGGCTTTCGCGCTTGTACACATAATAAGGTATCGTTAAACATATCTATTTAAAATTATCTTTATTTTTTTAATTGACCTTTGCTTGTGTCGAAAAGGTACGACCAATCAAGCTTCACCAGACTTGCGGGGGAGCGGAAGGCTCTACCCCGGAGGAGTAGCCATGTACCATGTACCGACGGAGCCTCGAACCTAGGCCTAGCGCGTTGATACTGAAAAACGCCTGAGGGGCTCCGTCTCTGATTACTAGTTCTGATTTTGTTTTTGGCCCCGCCCCGAGCACCGTGTATAAGGCCCGTAAAAATGTGTTAGAATTAGAACCACGGCTTTATAACATTTTATAATTATTTATCTCTGTCTAGTACTATTATTTATTCTGTGCCTCTGTCTAGATTGCTTCGAATAAAAATCGAGGCTCTGATTAGATCTTCGACATTTATTTGAAGAAACCTTATCAATTACGCACACTCCAACTTTATAACAATTTCCCAACTCATTCTTACATCAAAGACAGTCAAGAAACTCAGAAATATTGTTAAGATGTGTGTTCGTCTTCGCAATTACAACTTCGTTGGCATAATGTGATTCAATAACTAATTTACTCTTGTTTATTATGCAAAATTACAATTGTAATCACCGACGCGGCGCTTTAATTCGCTGAATTTTAAATTATATTACGAAGGTTTATGAACGAATTAACTTGGACCACCCTGGTGGTGAAACAACTCGCAAACATTGGGTAAGATTATATATTTTTACTGACGATTTTTATTTCTTAATCAAGTTTTTTATAGGTTGAGTTTATATTTTTTTGATGATTCTTAATTTGGTTGCGGTCGATCGTCTGAACTTTGGAAAAAAAAGTTTAATTAGGTACGGCATTAAATCTTTTGATTTTCTTCTGGCTAAATCGATGAATGTGGTCCGGAGGTCCCTCGAGTTTTCCTTAGAGTCGTTCATATATGATTACTTTAAGGTAGAGAGAGCTTTTCAAACACACATATGACAATGATAACACCCTTCTTTTGTGTCGGGCGGGCAGAGTCAAAGGTTAAAAACTTTCAGCACAGCTTTCACTTAATTACAGATATAAGACTCAACCTAGGACAGTAAACTATTTTTCACCACTGAGAAAAATAAATCTTCTAATATAAATATATAATGTAAATTGTTGACTTTACCTTGTCTATTTGCACACATTTAATTAAAACATAGACATTGTTTGCCAAACATTCTGGATTGTTCACAATAACTTCTAGCTGTATAGTCTACCGAAGTTATATAATAACTTATAAGTTCATAATAGCAAGTCACATTGTTTTCCTTCCATTGTAGGAAGCTATAACTCATTTTGTATTACTTTGTCTGTTCACTATAAATTAAGTGACGCGAATTAATCATTATATTGAATTGTTATTGTTTCTAACAGTTATGTCTTCGTCTGGTTAATTTTATATAGTAAGCTTTAGAATATCAAGTGATTAATATAATGAAGAAAATAATAGGTAGTGTAGTGGCAAACTCTCACTTTAGTTTCTGGGTTCAACTCCCGTTGAAACAAAAAATAAATTGTTTTGTATAATCTGATAAGTAAGAAGTAACACAAAGTTAAAAATATTAACATTAAAAAACTATCTCTTAATAAAATAAAATTATGACTTCAGAAGTGTTGAAGTGTAAAAGCTTTGCTTAGTGATAATGATTATTTCCTTCGTCAAAATCAAACGAATTACATATTAGAGAAACTGTACTAAAACTTTTTGCATGAAACTTAATAACAAAGAAAATCATGTATTTAAATGTTTTTGTTATACCTAGTTAATTCTGTTATTTTATTTCTCTTTATTGTCTATCTGTTATAATTACAGAATTTATACCATAACTTTTATACATAAAAGCAAAAGCACATGTGAAATAATTCGAAAAAGCGATAAATTTAGCCGGCCGCTGTAGCGCGCAGAAATTGCCAAAGTTGAGCGTCGCTCGGCGCAAATTAAAAATTTCCAACTACCCCCGTCTTGCTGCCGGCTTTTATCCGATATTGCACATTTCAAATGAAATACATGTGCAATCATTATTATACTTTCAGAAGTACAATAGTCATTGTGAAACAAATTGAAAGCCGTAACTTTAGTTGGGTTTGAAAAATAATGAAGAGATATCATATTTCCCTCGAAATATTTACATACAGAACACATTACTGTACATTGCTTTTCCGTATAAAAAAAGATAGTAAAGTATTGCTCTGTTTTACAAAATTATATACTGCTGTACTTTTTTTTTGCAGCAGCATAGTTTTGTGTTTAAAATATAAAAATAAAAGCTGAAACGACGTTCGACGTTTCGTCAGTATTTTCCTATAAATCAAATTATTGTAAGGTAATATTTATTTACGATATTGCAAACAAACCTATCAAAAGCACAACCTAGTTATACACTGCAATATTCCTAGTATTCCTGTCAACCCACGCATGCCACACACGACGTCTCGGTCCCTGCATGTGCAAGCATGAAAGTGCAAACGTTGCATATGAATATTCCATTGAATAACGACCACGTAGCGTCTGTGAGAATTAGATAAGCCTTAGCCCTAAGCTTTGTAACCGTTTATTAGTCAGTACATCTTGAGCATCCAACTCTGCTCCACGTATTCAATAGTTTTATTTCTAGTTTTAAAAACACCCCTAACGCTTCCAAAAACTTCACTGGCGCAGCCGGTAGGATAACCGATTGCTGCCATCGCGAACGTGTCCGTGAAAAACTTTCCAAATCCGTGTTTTCGTACCGGAAAAAGTCGTTCATCTAACGAAGTGCGCGAGTATAAAACTCTACTTGTAAACCGAGTGTGATTGATGAACTAGCGGGCCGACTTGTGCATGTGCAGTGTGGTTATCCTTACGAACCAACAAATTTGTGAAAGTTGCTGGAAAGACTACGGGACTCGACATGCGAGTAGCGGTGGTTTGGTGAGTACGACTTTTCGCCTTTCCTCCCTATATTACTTTCGCGTTGTTCTGTTATGCTGGGATTAGCCGTCTCCCATATTAACGATTTTAGTTATAGATTTTATATGGTGTTAATTTGTTAAATAACCTGTGGCGAATAGACAGTAGCCAGGTATAGTAAAATAAAAGGTAAATACCGAAACATTTTGTATGTAAACAAAAGACTCTGTATTTTATACTGGATCTTATTTGTGTAGTGTGTTATAAATCTTTATACAACTCTAAAGATTTATATTATTATAATAAGTCCTTTATTTTTGTATTGTATTGTGAAATTAAACTTAAACCATGGCGGAATTACAGTTGGTTCCTAATGAATTTATTAAAATCATCCCTATGTTCGGTGGGGATAAAAGACAATTAAATTTGTTCATAAGAAAGAGTGAATATATTATAGAACGCTTTCGTGGAAATGAATTCCAAAACGAATATCTTATGCATATAATAACTAGCCGCCTAACCGGCGACGCAGCAGCGCTGATAAGCGAGCGCGAAGACTTGACTACGTGGGCCGAAGTCAAGAATTTGCTATCGCAGCATTTTGGAGATCCGCGTTCGGAAGAATGTGTTGCCATAGAGCTAGAAACTTTAAAAATTAAACAAGGAGAAAGCTTTGCCGATTTTTGTAATAGAATACAATCAGTGCGTTCGGTTTTATTGTCAAAAGTGAATGAGATTGATAATGCAAATATGCGTCGTAGTAAATTGACCATTTATGACAATTTGGCTCTTAATGTGTTTTTATATAATCTGCCTGAAAAAATGGTACGTATTGTGCGTTTAAACTCTCCTAGCACCTTAGAAGATGCACTCAAAATAGTCCTTGAGGAAGTGAACTTCCTAGATCAATATCACATGCGTAATAAAATGACTCTACCGTCTACCCAAAAGCAAACGATGCATGGCCAACCGCAAGCTGGTAGTAGTAACAATAATTCCTTTAAATTTGGAATTCCTCAAAATAGACAACCAAATAATCTGGGTCAGCAACAGTTTGGCTATCAAAATAGACAACCAAATAATCTAGGTCAGCAACAGTTTGGCTATCAAAATAGACAACCAAATAATCAAAGTCAGCAACAGTTTGGCTATACTAAACCCATTTACAATTCACAAAATCAGCATTTTGGTTATAAGCCTTTTCAACAAATGCGTCAACCATTCTATCGCCCTCAAAATCCTCAAATGCAATTTGGATACAAACCTGTAGGTATTCCACTTCAGCAGCCAATGCGCCCTCAACAGTTTGGCAACCACCAAGCTTCAAACAGCCATCAGTATAAATTTAGAAATAATACTGCTTTTTATCCAAATGACGTGTCCATGCGTACTGCACCTGTAAGAAATCAGCAGGCTCAGCAAGGTTTTCAAGTCAATGAACTTGACTCTTATGACTATTACGAACCTTATTATGAAGATAATAACACATATGGTTTTAACGCCCTCGAAAATCAATATGATGAAGAAGATTACACTTTTCCTGTTGAATCTTTTCCTGAAAATCAGTCCCCTCAGGAAGAATTAAACGCTGACTTATCAGCTCCTGAACAAAGTGCAAATTTTTCAATAGAGCCTCCAATAAGAACAAAGAAGTGATACAGCTAAATTGTGACTCGAAACTAAAGTTGCCCTATATTTACATACCTGAAATAGATTCCCGATTTATGATAGATACCGGAAGCATGCGCTCATTTATTAATTCTGAAAAAGCGTATAAGTATTTTGCACCATACATTTATCACGAGTCATTTGAAGTTATAAGCACACATGCTCGTAGCAGTCATAACGAGGCCATGGAGATCCCTCTGTTTCCTACCTTAGGTGGCGTAGGTAATCATAAATTTTACGTGTATAACGTGAGTCCTAACTACGATGGACTGATAGGAAATGACCTCTTGGTACAGTTAGGTGCGACAATCGATTTGAAGGACCAGTTGCTCAAAACTGATAACTTCGAAATCCCTATTGTACAAAACTGCTGTGGGTATTCATTAACTCTACCTGCACGATCTGAAATGAGAGTTAAATTACCAACCAATTTATATTCAGGCCAAGGTATTTTGAATTACACTAAATTTGAAGAAGGCATTCGTATGCCCGCCGCACTCGTTGAATGCGTCAATGGATACGCAACAACCATAATTCAAAATACGCTGGAAGAAGATAGGATTTTAAAAATCAGTGATCCATTTTTAGTTACGGAATTTAACCCGGATGTAATTCGAATAAATCACATTGATGACACAAAAGATATTGAAATAGACGGACTGTTAAGAGAAAATCTAAACAGCAAATTAAGACTTGACCATCTGAATGACGAGGAGAGAGATAGTGTATACAGACTATGCGAAGAGTATAGAGATATTTTCTACTGTGAAGAAATTCCCCTTAGTTTTACTAATCACGTAAAACACTTTATCAGAACGAAAGACGACCAACCCATTTATTCAAGACCGTATAGGCAGGCCCCAGCTCAGGCTGAAGAAGTCAAACGACAAATTGAACAATTACTAAAGGATAATGTCATACAAGAATCTTACTCTCCTTGGAGTTCACCGGTTCATCTGGTACCTAAGAAGTTGGACGCTTCAGGTGTTCCTAAATTTAGAATGGTTATAGACTATAGACGACTGAACGAAGTGACTACTGACGACAAGTATCCCCTTCCGAATATCACTGAGTTATTTGACAAACTTGGTAATAGCACTTACTTCACAACCTTAGATCTTGCTAGCGGTTATCATCAGATTGAGGTCAATGAATCTGATAGACAGAAAACAGCTTTTAGTACCCAATACGGGCACTACGAGTTTTTGCGTATGCCCTTTGGTTTAAAAACGGCACCCGCAACCTTCCAAAGGACAATGGACAGTGTACTGAGAGGCCTCCAGGGCATCCACTGTCTAGTATACCTGGATGACGTAATAATTTTTTCAGCTAGTTTAGCAGAGCACTTACAAAAATTACGAACAGTTTTCGACCGACTTCGACAGACAAATTTAAAGGTACAACTTGAAAAGTCAGAATTTTTAAGGAAAGAGGTACTATACCTAGGACATAAAATAACAAAAGACGGACTGAGACCTAATGACGATAAAATCCAAGCCGTTCTAAATTACCCATTGCCTAAAACTACAACCGAAATTAAAAGCTTTCTAGGGCTAGTCGGCTATTATCGCCGTTTTATCAAAGATTTCGCTAAGGTTACGCAGCCCATGACAAATTGTTTAAAAAAAAGAAACAAGATAGTACTTGATAAAAAATATGTAGAAGCATTTGAAAAATGCAAAGAGCTTTTAACCTCAGCCCCTCTTTTGCAGTATCCCGATTTCACCAAGCCATTTATTTTGTCAACAGACGCCTCCTCTGTAGCAATCGGTGCTGTTCTGTCCCAAGGTACCGTTGGTTCTGACAAACCTGTTGCTTATGCAAGCAGGACTTTAAGCGACACTGAAGCCAGATATAACACCATTGAACGTGAGCTCCTGGCCATAGTATGGGCCGTGAAACATTTCCGTCCCTACCTATATGGTAGAAAATTTACTATATACACTGATCACCGACCCATCACTTGGATATACTCATTGAAAGACGAAAATTCTAAATTAATGCGTTGGCGTCTGCGCCTACAAGAATACCAGTTTGACGTTATTTATAAAAAAGGGAAGCAAAATTCGAACGCAGATGCATTATCACGAGTTTGTGTTAATGCCATTGAATCAGACGACGAAGCACAGTCTATGGTGGTTAATATAGATGACAAAGAGTGCTCTAAACTTAAAAACAGTTCTGACACCATCACGATATCAGATTCCTCTGACACCTTAACTGCATCAGAAGCTTTGAAACTAGATGTTGAGGATACATATCCCATATTATCCTTGTCCAGTAATTCACAGACGGCGCATTCAGCGCAAGAACTAGAGTCGCATGGAATACCAATTTTAAATGAGGCTATTGACGCCAAGCCTAATCAAATTTTGGTATTTTCATGGTTCAAAAATGATTTGCAGGTTAGTAACTTGTCTAGACCCAAACATAAAATACTACAAGTATTTTTGCCTGAAAATAATGACGTTTTAATTAAACAGTTTCTTTTAGAATATGTAAAGGATAAAGGAAAATATTTCATATATTTCGAAAATGAATCACATCGAAAAGATTTTGCTAGAATCATTATAAATTTATTCAAAAAGGGAACAGTTGAATTCTATGAATGTACGGAGCGTGTCGTGTATGTGGAAGACGAGAAAGAGCAAAAGGCAATAATATTAAAATACCATGAAGGGAAAACGACACACCGAGGTATCAAAGAAACTATGACTAGGATTCGTAGAGTATTCTTTTGGGAAAATATGCAACAGACTGTTTCTGCTACACTTAACGAGTGTGAGCTTTGTCGCCGAATGAAATATGATAGGAAACCAATCAAACCTTTATTACAGCTAACTCAAACCCAGGATGCCCCTTTTCAAGAGGTATTCATTGATTTGTTCACCATAGATGGGAAATACTATTTGACACTGGTAGATGCATTTAGCAAGCTAGCTCAAGCTATCGAAATAGCGAACAGATCAACCCCGGAGGTAGTGCGAGCTTTAGTTCAATATTTCTCTTTTTACGGCACTCCGAAAAAAATCAGCTGTGACCCGGGTACAGAATTTAATAACGAACTTATGCGAGAACTATTGGCTTTTTACAAAATTGAAATACACATCTCTACACCGAATAACCCAAATTCGACAGGCATCGTTGAACGATTTCACTCTACTCTAATAGAGGTGTATCGTTTGGCGAAATACGATCAAAAATGTACAGATGCGTGTTCGGTAATGACTTACGCTATTATGTCATACAATCATACCATACATACGACAACAGGACTTACCCCCTTTGAAGTTGTATTTGGACACACCGATTCCAATTCAGTCTTTAATACAAATTTGGACAAAGCCTATACTCAGCGTTTAGTTAAAGACCACGCAAAAAGAACTAAATTTCTTTACCAAACTATTTCGGAAAAAGTAATAGCGGAAAAACAGAAAGTTAGAGACAAGCGAGGCGGAGAAGTTGATTTACAAGTATCTGACGGAGATACGATTTTCGTAAAAGATATTAACGTTAGAAAAAGCAAAGACAAACCCAGATACCACAAAGCTAAAGTTAAAGGTAGTCCCGAGCGTAACGTTGTCCCTGTTTTAATTGGACCTAGAGAAACTAGAGCCCCTATTAAAAACATCAAACGCCCTCCACAGGTGGTGGATCGCCACGGTGACCATGACCCTGGTGGACCAGGCACAAGCTTTTCAAATTCAAAGAATTGAGAAGAACCCTGGAATTCTACCGGTAAAACAAGGACAAGCTTACAAGCAGGAAGACAAGTGGGTTATTATTAAGGTTTTAGATTTAGGAAACATTTATGATGATTTAAATTTTAATATAAATAAGTATAAAGATTTTGATAAGTTAGTAGATACAAATAAGCCCTTTTCTGATGAGTTTAAAGCTCTTAAGGTTCAAGTAGAGTTCTTAATACACAATACAGTTGAGAAATTCAGACAACTGGTTCCTGAAACGCAGTTTAAGAGAAGTTTATTAGATCCTCTTGGTTCCATCATAAAGATAATTACTGGAAACCTTGATCATAATGACGCAATCCAATATGATAAATTAATCTCACAGCTTGAAGACAAACAGTTTCATACAGATAAAAAAATTACAGTGATCTCGAAAATGCTAGATACTCTGGTAAACAGTACAGAAACTTTGCATGAAAATACACTTATTTTAGACGAACGACTAAAAAGGGTTGAAAGAGTTGTAAAATACATTGCTACGAAAGAAAATAATAATCTTTATGCCATATATATTTTAAATATGTTCACTATGTTCATGAATAATTTGAGAAGTATACTATTGACTCTAAGCGAAATTGAAACCGCTTTAGCCTTCAGCAAGCTTTCTGTACTCCACCAATCCATAATTAACTCTACAGAACTTATGTTAGTATTAGAAAATATATCTTTAAGTAAAAAATTAGTTTATCCTGTTAATAAGATTAATTTAATTAAAATTGAAAAGACTATGGTAGTTAAAGCATATGTTAAAGGAAAACAGATAACGTTTATCATGGAAGTACCATTGATCGATAATAATACTTACATTTATTATAAAATATATCCCTTACCTATTATTACGCATAACAGAACAACAGTAATAATCCCAAAATATCCTTACCTTTTGGTGAAAAGTCTGAAATTCATACCACTTGCTAGTCCCTGTATAGAAATAGCGGCTAACCAATATATTTGCGATGACAACAATATAGTTTCATATCCCGATGACACCTGTGTGGAGCAGCTTATTCGATTCCAGCCAAACACCTCCCTATGCAAGCAACATGCTGTTGATATAGAAAATGTTAAACTACAGAAAATTAGCCCTGTGAGCTGGATTCTCTACAGTAGAGACTATGTTACCCTAACCAGAAAATGTAGCGATGATGTTACCAGAGAAACTCTTCAAGGTACCTTTATTTTGACTAACGACGATAACTGCAAAATTTACATTGGAGGAATTTGGCTGAGCAGTTACCGTTATCATTTGGCGGATGTACACTTCACAAGGACCCCCATGATGACTTTACCAAAATTGGAGATCGCGAACAGCAGTATCACAAGCACGGTGAATATGAAGGGTGTAAACCTTGATGACCTGAAACACCTAAATTACAAACTGAAAGAAGAAGTGTTAATTGGAAAGTTTGAAAGTGAAAAAGTGTTAAAAGTGAAAAGTGTTAGTTTAGCTACCGTAGCTCTATACATTATTTTACCTATAAGCCTTGTCATTTATATTATGTTAAAATATAAGATTTTTAACAGATTTAGACGAAATCATCGGAATCCTACTTCTTCCGATAATTTCGCTCTTGGGGAGGGAGAAGTTATACACTGCAATATTCCTAGTATTCCTGTCAACCCACGCATGCCACACACGACGTCTCGGTCCCTGCATGTGCAAGCATGAAAGTGCAAACGTTGCATAGGAATATTCCATTGAATAACGACCACGTAGCGTCTGTGAGAATTAGATAAGCCTTAGCCCTAAGCTTTGTAACCGTTTATTAGTCAGTACATCTTGAGCATCCAACTCTGCTCCACGTATTCAATAGTTTTATTTCTAGTTTTAAAAACACCCCTAACGCTTCCAAAAACTTCACTACCTGTTACTACCGATGAGATAAATAAACACTTAAATCAAAACTAAACATTGTAACTACAAACTACACTCAGTAAATCAAGTGACCGAAACATTCACGAAGCTAAACAAGCAAATTAACATGTCACGCAAATGGTCCTATAATCAAATTGTACCGTAGTTACAACAACGGTCATTATGCTACACGACCAGTGCGACCACCGTGTATTACCTTAATAGTTAACTTGTTGTACAATTAACTGCTTTCGATTGGAGTAGGGTTCTAATTGAATGTTTCACGCCTTTGCTAACACGATCGTTTGTAGGCTATTCTTAATTCAATGGTTTGTAGAGTTTAGAAAAGAAACGTGTGGAATGCCTTTTACTAAATTTTGTTCTTTTTTAAATTACCAGGAAAAGTTATGAATATAGATGATAAAATAAATTAGGCTCGTTTTGGTATAATATTAAAAATTATGATATTATTTCATGGGAAATTATAACAAGATTTCCTGGGATTCTTTGTACGTAGAATGTATCGGATAGAATTACCTCTGCTTAATGAAAAAGTATTTCAACATTCAACTTCTATGGGACAAAAGGAAGCAAGATCTGTTTGACGTTATTAATCTATCGTCCTCTTAAATATCACAGAGTAATAAGCTGCTTTATTATAACGGAGAAATACTTCTTTCTCATAGAAAACGTCAGGCGTAGCTGCGGGCCGAAAAGCGAGTATAATATGTACCTATACTGGATCATAGCACTATTATATCTTCTGTTAATAGATGGAATATATAAGACTTTTGAGGAGATCTTCAGGAAAGGCATTTCTGTCTTTCAAGGAGCGAATCCACAGATTTGGGAAAGCGGTGGGACAATATCCGCGTTTATATGCAGCTTGTAACATAGGTTGGTCCGGCTTTCTATGGGACAGATAGCATATAAACTCCGATTCCGTTCCGCAGACAGCAAAACAAGACACTAACCATGGGCTGCGATGGATGCTCCTGCTTCATGTTGGGCGTGGTGGCCGGCGCAGGCGACGGCACGGCCGCCGTGGAGGGGGTGCCGGGGGAGGGCGACGCTGCGGCGGGGAGGGGGCTCAGACCCACTCCTGGGACCACGCCAGCGGTGCCACCTAGGGGCTTGCGACCGCGGTAGCTCTGCAACAACACAAGGGTCGTTGTTAACGCCTGTGGAGTTTCTTCCGGCGAGTTCTTCTCCACAGAAGACAGCCAAATCGTGAACTCGCTTCGACGTCAAAAAGTGATTTGTAAAATCTTACTTCGAATAAATACTTTTTGACTTTGACAGCTCATACATGTTCCAACCAAGGGGCTCGACCCTAGCCCGAAATTAGGGTGAATAAGTCTTAATCCAACACGTTGGCCCAGTGAATTAATCGCAGGTGTGCAGGTTTCCTGACCATATTTTCATTCACCGTAAGGGCCTATGAGCATCTAAGAATAGTTGCGATAAGAAGTACGCTTAGTTGGAAGAGAAGTGAGTAAAACTTCTGCACACAAAATAATCGTAAACCCAATAAAATTTACAAGACGAATAAAAAGATCACAGAACATAATAGAATTCTGTAGAGATTATCTATTTACAATGTAAATAGGTGATCTTTTACGTGCTAGATAGTATGCAAATGTAAATAGTAAGTACCTATGTAATTATGTTCTCAAATAATAAAATGTGAACCATAACGATGATTGTGCAAATATTGGACGCTATTTGTATAGGGAATAGGGATATAAATGAGATCTTTTGTTGAAAACTACCATAAATAAAATAGAGCTAACCAATAATTCAGATAAAATGTATCATCTCGGTATCAATAACGTATCAACTGTAATATGGCTCATTTATCTCAATGGCCTCTTCCTTTTATGAATCGTACGTTCTGATTGGACAGCGTAGACCAACCAGCGTGCGTGAAACCGTGCACGATAGCAATTTGAAATTGGAAATAGAAATTTTAAAATTACCGGTCGTTACTGGTCTTATTATTTAGTTACTGGCAGTTAAAGGTACTTATGATGATGATTGATGACGTATAATGAGGAGTATTGTTGATTGTTTCTACTTATCATAATTTGTTTGTATTGGAAATTGATTTCAAATTATTTAATTTTCTGACAATGTTCATAAGGCACGATTGTTTAAGGTTTTCGATATGTTATTTATATCAGGTACTATGCTTTTACGGAAAGATTCAAATAATAATTATACATGAACCTACTTATATTTTGGCTTAAGTAAATATGATCGCTGCACAAAAAAAGTATAAAACCGTTGCCAACCAAATGAAATTGAATACTTTTAAAAAGCGAGCTTAAAGTTCAAAAGCTCATTCTAGCAGAAATCAATACATATAAAAAACCTACCGCCACATTTAAAATAATCCTATTATGCAATTCGTACAATTATGAAGAATAAGTGAAGCGGGATGAATTGTATTGTGTGCAATTATGATTTATGAATACAAATCCTACGCCGTTTGGGATTTGTGAGTTGTGAAGAAATGGAAAGCAAATATCTTGTTAAATAAGGCCGAGGGCTGATCTTATCTTTTGTACAATTGTGTACAGAAGCGCTTACAAAAAGATGTGTTATGAGTATTTGCAGAGCTTTGTGTTTTCTGAAAACGCAAAAGGTGAATGCGATTCTAAATCTTGGTAATATGTTACTTAGAAGAAAGTTTGTTTTGCTTTAAAGCTACATTTAAAACAAAAGTTCTGTTTTCCTTTTCGTTGTTTGAAAACGTACCCAAATATTAAATACATAAAACAAAATATAAAATATCTGTTATTTATAACAAAGGTAAAAGAAGTATATTATGTATGACGAATTCTTTAAATTAATTTCATGGTCAGAATAAAAGAATCAAATATGGGACATGATTTTATGGACTACTTTGTCTGAAATAAGTGAAGTTAATTTTCAAATACTAAAATAATAAATAAACTCATTGATTACCGAAATCTTATTAGGAGGCATCAGCGGTAATAATGCAACCACAAGGCAACGCATAATTTTTAAAATAACTACATTATATACTACGTTGTATCCCTGTCATTTCCCAATATTTGAATACCACAGACGACCTATGGTCTTCTCACCAGTACAATGTGAGCCCGCCGAACCGTATCTCCAGATAATGCCGACCATGGTACGCTGCACATGCATTTTTGCATTGCAATTGCACTCTGCAATGTGTGATTTGGAGAAATAATTTCGGATCTCATGTAATTTGTTTGGAGTTGGAATTAAGTAATCTTTGAAGGTAAGTAGAATACCAACTAGCAGGTTATTTGATGTCTATTTATTTAAGTAATAATATAATAGACTTTTTCAAAATTAAAACTTCATAAGATTTAAAAAAGGTTTTTCATTTTTGTTAAAAATGGTGATGATCAAACAGTTGCTTTCGGGCCCTACTTTAGTACTACAATGCTTATTTTTGAGTTGAGTGTAATCGAATTTTAACCGACTTGAAAAAAAAAGGAGTTTTAATCAATTGTATATTAAAATGTATGTAATATTACTGATTGCATGTTTAGAGTACGTACGTCCAAATCATGATTACCTAACAAAGCACATGTTGGTAATTTATAAAATTGATAAAATAATTCTATAACGCTGAAATTAAATAAATAAACGAATCACAAAGTCTTGATATCAGTTTTTAATTAATAAGTCTCATTTTACCCGAACTTCGAGTAAAGTAAGTCCTCAAGAAGTGTATACACTCTCGGACAATAAGTCAAAACTCCAGCCCGGCACAAAGCTGGTGTCCATTAGAGGTAAACAAAAGCTTTTGTCCGTCCAGCTCAGCCAAACTCGGCTTTTGTCCAACTTTGTGTAACCGCCTTTATGTTGTGTTTAAATCGCCTTAGTTTTACATTCAGTGAAATCTTATTTGGAGTTTGGGAATGGAAGAAATCGGAGCAAAACAAATGACTGTAAGTAACATTAATACGAGTATGTTATAATAATTCAAATGTGTAACTGTAGAAGTGTACTAAGTAAGTGGAACAGAAGGTTAATTTTATAAATTTTCTTTAGTTTATTTTTATTTGAATGTTCATCAGTTTTTTTAATGACATTGAATTCTTAATAAAAGCTTTAACTAACATTTTATGATTTTAATCGGAGATAAGGTCGTATCAGAAGATTAAACAGAGGACGGAAGACAGAACAGAATGGCTTAAATGGTAGACTCCACCGACAAGAGCGCGGCTCTTAAGTGTAAAGAAGAAGAAGAAACAAAATTAGGGACTCCCCTGCCATTTGGCAGCAGGTGTAATTAAATACATTCTTAATTATTTTAATGAATTACGTTCGAACAACCAAACTTTTTATGCAAATGACCCTAAAATTATCGGTTTCAATTACTCTACGCGCAATAATTTAACAAAAAAATCAAAATATTTTATTCGAAATAAGATTTCACAAATCATTTCGACGTCAAATTTTTATGAAGTTACTAAGTTTTACTCAAACCAATGCTGGCTCTGGTTTCACACTAATGAAGAAAAAACTCTTTAAATTTAAAGAGGCGGCGATACGATATTAGTTTGATCTTCAACTAAAAACAAAATGAAAATGGTTAATTCAAATATAGAGAACATTATTCTTCGGTATAGTATAATATTGGCAGCCGCTAGTCGGCCAAGGACGCACCTTTGATCTCTTGGCACAGACTCAAACGCCCCAAATCATTTTACAAAGGAATTTTACGAAGAATGCTACAAAATTGCGCGCTATTGCAATTTTCATACCGAGCGCTTTAAATGTAAAATACTGGGCGTTTTATTCTTTTTTATTGTGATATATTGAAATATTATGAGCATTTAAATTAAAATTCTAGACTCTAGCCCTAATTTCATTTTTACTGAATGTATTGTGATAAGTTAGGTCGTAGAAGAATTGACTCTATTTTCTGTAAAACAACTATTTCTTAGCTAAGAAGTAAATGTTGACTCCTAATTATATTAATTTCTTTCTCAAACTCAAAGATTAAATATTTTAACCTAGAGGGTAACTTCTAGGCATAGATCTTTTTCAAGGATCTGCGGTCATACTTGGCTCGCATTAGTTAAGGTCCAACTGTGGGCATCAGGAAAAAGCCATGTGGCTCCAAAATTATGTTAAACAATCAAACGCTCTTCATAAATAATGCCCAACATCGTTTTCTTTTTTTAAATAATTAATCTTCTTCAATCTATCCAGATGATAAGAACATTTTCGCGCTACACCATTTCGATCAATCTGCCGGCAACCATGACTGGTGGGAAGGGTGACTGACCCAGTTAGATAAAGATAGCGTTATCTGATGGCCAGACTGTTCCTTCCTTGTAATTAGACGCCGCACGCACACGCTTCTGGTGTTTTCGTAAATTTACTATTTAATCGTTCGTATCAACATTTTGGCAACTTTTTGAAGGTTTGCCGGAAAATTATTATTTGATCTTTTACTATCTTTCCGCCCCACGGCTTCGCATGTATTTACAGATTTCCCGTGGGAATGAGGCCTATGTATTATTCAGATGATAAGCTATATTATTGTAAGTCCATCCAGTAGTTTATGCGTGAAAGAGTAACAATCATTCCTACATCCATCCATTCTCAAATTTTCGCGTTGATAATATTAGTAGGATTGAGGTCAAACAGGAAATTTTACTATTAATCTACTAATGTGAGCTATATTTGATTATTAGTAATTAAAGTAACAAGTTTTGAAATGATGTATATTATTATATTTTTATAGCGTATGAAAAATGACTCTACATTTCGTAAACTCAACAATAATATAGTGTTATTTCCGAAATTATTTTACAGGCACCTATTTGAAAATACACCCGGACTTTCGTTACTGAAATACTTGAAGTTACTAGCATAAAATATTTGATTTATGGTTCCAATTTCCGAAATAATTATTAAGGGAGCAGTCTCCCATTAATTTTCATCACATTTTCGCTGTAAAACGGTAATGCGCTGAAACGGGGCGTGTTTTACGACCATAAGCGGATATCACCGATTTATGGCAGACATATTGCAAAGACGTATCATTTGTAAATACGCGAATTGTGCGGCTTATAATGCGTCATTCTAAGCGAGAGCGTCGGTCGGGTTACAATTTTCGAATTTATAATGTACGTTTATTCGACACTCTTATGGTGAACGAAATAATACATCATCATCATCATCATCTCAGCCGAAAGACGTCCACTGCTGGACAAAGGCCTCCCCCAAGGATCTCCACAATGATCGGTCCTGCGCTGCCCGCATCCAGCGGCTTCCCGCGACCCTCACCAGATCGTCGGTCCACCTGTATGGCATCAATATCAATGGCGAGTACATCTCTCACCTTCGGTTTGCCGATGATATCGTAGTCATGGCTGAGACCTTAGAGGACCTCGGCACAATGCTCGATGACCTTAACAGAGTTTCCCAACAAGTGGGTCTTAAGATGAACATGGAGAAGACAAAAGTCATGTCGAACGCCCATGTAGTACCCACTCCAATAAAAGTTGGGGACTCATCTCTCGAAGTTGTAGATCATTACGTCTACCTGGGAGAAACAGTCCAATTAGGTAGATCTAACTTCGAGAAGGAGGTCAATCGTCAAATCCAACTCGGCTGGGCAGCGTTCGGGAAGCTGCGCAATATCTTTTCGTCCCAAATACCGCAGTGTCTCAAGTCAAAAGTCTTTGACCAATGTGTGTTGCCAGTGATGACTTATGGATCCGAGACGTGGTCGCTTACAATGGGCCTCATAAGAAGGCTTAAAGTCACCCAAAGAGCGATGGAGAGGGCTATGCTTGGAGTTTCCTTGCGTGATCGAATCACAAATGATGAGAACGAAATAATACATCTTGAAAGAAATTAAAATGTTGTGTGTGAAGGTGACCAACCCGCACTGGGCCAGCGTTGTCGGGTAAGACCTATTTATTAACCCCATTTTATTTATTTATTGATCCGGGGTAGGCTCGCACCACTCACCTCAGGAGACAAAAGAGGCTGTTAATAACAAAAGCGACCTTGGACGAATTACCATAGTATGTTACTAAGTCCATGAAAGCGACACTTAGCTACTTGACATTTGTCAACTCTTAATATTGTTTTTTATCGCGATTATTAAAACACCTTTAGAGTAGGTAGATATCGTAGACGAAAAACAAAACACATCTCATTAAAATAAAAGGCGAAGTTTAAAAATGGAGAGGTATAAATATTTGTCTTAAAAATCTAGCTCTATGTAGGTTATGTTTCATCAAAACGACCCTAACAATGAAAACTCTCATTACATAAATATTATTCAGTTGTTCAAGAGAACTCCGAGCTTGAATACATTAATTCAGGTCTGGTAGGTCTTTAAAACCAAAAAAAGAATTAAAAAAAAGAAATATACCCACCTGAGGACACCGAATGTTTCGTCTGAAACTATATAGGTACGAGATTGTTGAACGTTAAAAGCTATGTTTTAAAATGTATCTTCGATTATAAACACGAGTATGTACATTTTACACTTCCGATTTTCAAAAACGAATTTTTGAGTTTCCATATCTCGTCAGATACATTAGGCTATATTTATAGAATTAAATTTGAACAAACATTTTAAATCGCTGTAATTAGTAAAATTAGTGTGCAGATGATATTTATATAACGGTCAGTGCTACGCTTGCTACGGAGTAGCAGAGTGCTACGAAAAAATGTCTACGAAAGAATTATTATACCGTGAAACGCCGCCGTATTTAAATTTAACTTTTTTTTTTCTTATGAGATACTTAATGTTTTATTTATTCATATTTTTCATTAGTCTATTATGAGGATAAAAAAGTAAAGCGCCTACAGCTTTAGTGTTATCATCAATGTAAAAGTTTAAAATATGTGTAACTATTATACGTGTTGCAAGATTGTTTACTATGTAACACAATATAAATAGGAGTAATGAAATTATAATACAAACAGTGGTTAATTTATAACACCAATCAACAATAATCAAGTTTCATCGCCGGTGGAGTTGGGGAGGTGCCAACTAAACTAAACCAAACAAACACATAAAATGTAAAACTGTTAATGTCCCACAACTAGATTTACGGACTGTTTAGGAATTATATTCAAATTATGTAAACTAAAATTAATGTGAATAAGAATGAGGTTCTGTAGAACTCTACAAAACCCATAGAAATTTAACTCGTAAGTGAAGGTTGTGTGAATGAATTTGTGAATAATTTACTTTATTGGTCACTAGATAAGATACAAATGAATAGTGTCTGAGTAAGATAAGAAATATAAATATCGTATAATTTCAAGCTGGCCGTTGTTTTGGCCACGGGGGTTTTGGCTATTGTAAGTACCGCTACTCGACGCTAGATGGCGTAAATACTTTCAGCTTAGCTTTGAATACTTGATTTGTGAAGTTGTGATGGCATGTGATTATTTTAGTTATTCTGATAAATCCACGATAAATCGTTGCGAAAATCATATTCGTATTAAATATTTAATTTAACTCCTAACTGACTCGTGTACATTAAACCAGTAGGATTGATATTATTTAACTGTAATTTTTAGCAACTACTTTCAGATAATTTCATTCCCCATTTTTAAACACAAATGTCAAAAACAATGCAGAACAAGCTGAACACTTTGGATTTTCACCGTTCTTATAGCGTTGAATAAGGGACAGAATCGCCAAGTGAGTTTGCAGCTTGACCTATTCTTAACCCTACCAGCTACTAATAAGCAATCCTGCACTTTGTCGTTCTTATATCCGTGGAATAAGGAACACAATCGCCATCCGTGCGTTCAGCTTGACGTGCTCTAGGCAGTACCAACCGTACCTTCCAGTGCACGCGTGTTCCCGCTAAATATACGAGAAGGTCTCCCATTGTCGACCGATTGATCCTTAACCTTCCCGCTCCGAATCCATTATGCTTAGAATTGATTACTTCCTGCACTATTTGTGTTGTTTCCATTCAATTGCCACAATTTTCTTTGCCTATAGTTTTTTTATTCGAATCGACGACGCACAGGAGAAGAATAATTAAGATATGATAAAAAGAAAGTGTGTGTAGTGTATATATTTGGACACGGGGTAATACAAGCTAAAAATACCAAACAGAATATAAATTCTCTACTGCACTACTATAAGAAATACAGTTTACAACAAGTAAAAGTTTATTTCTTTGCAACAACAATGAGTGATATAACTTTTTTTCACAATGCAACCATATGCATGCATTACGTAAAGAAAACAAAATTGGATACTAAAATTTTATAATATATCAAATTATGCTTCACAAAATCAAAACTCTATCATAAATCGATATCGGTCATAAGGTATCGTATCGTGAATCATACCTATTTAATATTATCGCGTTAAGACCCGTAAATATACAAAATAATGTCTATCATAAATCATCATCATCATCTCAGCCTGTAGACGTCCACTGCTGGACAAAGGCCTGCCCCAAGGATCTCCACAACGATCGGTCCTGCGCTGCCCGCATCTAAATAATTCGTTATTGCAATGTTTATGACTAACATTTATGTTCTAAATGAAATATAATTAGTGATTATTAGTGATGTTATTTATTGAGGCAAAGGAAACAATACAGTACTGTCTAGACAATCTGTAGCCCATAAAGCAGACATGACTAACAACTTGCCTTGAAACTGTGAGAAATATGAATTCTGAATATACTATTATTATATTTATTGCTTCAGAATAATTGTATTTTTTTTTCCGCGCGGTACGTTTAAGTTAAGGTTCGTTAACAGCTCATATAATGTCCCCACCGAGGGGCTCGAGCCTACCCTGATACCAGGGTGAACAGGCCTTAGTCGATCACGCTGGCCCAGTGCAGGTTTGTCAACTTCACATACAACCTTTGAATTTCTTCGCAGGTGTGTGCAGGTTTCCTCACGATGTTTTCCTTCACCGTAATAAACGTACATAATGTATTCGAAAATCGAGAACACATTGGTACGTGCCGAGGTTTGAACCCGCGAACTTCGGAATGAAAGTCAACGGGCCTAGCCACTTAGCCACCGACGCTCGAAGGTAAGGTTGCCAAAGTATAATAAAATAACAAACGAGTTATTAATTAAATTATATATTTAAATTGGGGTGCAATTAAATGTCATTGTAATTTTATTAAACTTACACCATAATATGGATTGTTGAAATTTAAAACAATATAATGGTACTTATTTTCTTTTTACGATTTTAACTACATTATGACGTGCCCTCTTTTCCTCATTAACTACGTACTAGCTAACTATAATATTTTGTTAATATTTTCTATGGTATCCTATCATACTTATGGAACAAGCTATCTTACTTATGGATATAGTCGGAGTACAGTTGAAGTAGAGCAGAATATAAACAATCAAACTCAGATTATCTCAAATCGACTGTCAATCAACCGAAATGCATAATCAAGCAAGATCATCTCAAATTCGAGAATGATTTATGAATACGAGCTGAAGCCTCAAATTTCGAGTAGCCACAGCCATTGAACCTCATAGACGTTATTTAATAAGCTCTCGCCATTGTTATGGTACACGCGATAACATTAGCTAATGTTTAATAAATAGCGCAATGATTGTAGCAACAGCGGGTAATAATTGCCCCTATGTTTATCGAAACATCCGCGGTTGATATCCAAACATATAGAGGTAACGACGCGACGTGATGATATTCTTATCGGCATCATTATTATATACACCGTGAATATACACTAAGTCATCGGTGGCTAAGTGGCTAGGGCTGTTGGCTTCCATTCAGAAGTTCGCGGTTCAAGCATGTACAGTAAGCTGACGAATAAGGTGACCCCCCGAGGCGCCGTTAAACGTCATCTATCGCTACAAACAAAGGGGCGGAAAATAACGAACTAATGGCTAATAATAATAATAATAATAATAATAATAATAATAATAATAATAATAATAATAATATGTGGACATCTCACACACGGCCATCTGACCCCAAACTAGGCAGAGCCTGTACTATGGGTGTCAGACAGCTGATATACATACTTATATAAATATACAACATCCAGACACAAGGCAAACACAAGTGCTCATCACACGAATGTTTGCCCTGGGCGGGATTCGAACCCGCGACCTTGTGCTTCGTAGGCAGACATACTACCAACTAGGCTACGAGGCCGTCAATACTGTATGTAACAGTGTAGTTAAGAATGTGTTGCTTTATCTCACAGTCTCTCTAAGTTACAACGTGGCGAACGAGCGTGGCATGTCGGTGGGGGGGTCACCTTATTCGTCAGCTTACTGTACCAATGTGTTTTCGAATTTCGTAATACGTTTATTTGACGCTCTTACGGTTACGGTGAAGGAAAACATCGTTGGGAAACCTGCGCACACCTGCGAAGTAATTCAAGGGTTTTGTGTGAAGTGGTTCCACCAGTTTTGAATTTGACCGCGGCTACTTTTCCTGAAGGTGTCATACGAAGCGTGTAAAGTTATATACCCAGGGAATGGACAACTACATTCACCTTTGAATTCAAAAACAAGAGGATAGGCCAAAAGAAGCGATCCTGCGGAGTTTCATCGGCAGCGCACACATGTTCAAACTAATAATGGTATTTAAATTATAATCGTTAAGATCTGTTTCTATTTAAGTAACTGTTGTGAATATTCAAAATACTATCGATCATTCTAGTGATTTTCAAAATATTTGCATTTGCAAACAGAATAAAAATAACAGGTATTTTATCAATGTTAGCCGTTTCATTATCACGACATTTATTTTTACAAAAGTTTTGAATGACCTTCAAAAGTTACACTTCAAAGACCTGTACTTCGAAGAGGACGTAGCGACAAGGATGGCACATTCGCTTGTGACGTCACATGCCCAAGCGCACCGGCAACGTCGCCCCCAATGTTTTGTAAATAGAATCTCCGTTGGCGATTGTAGAAAGAAAGAGACGGCGACATGAAAAAATAGGACAGAGAATGCAGTTATAAATTTGAACTTTACGTCTTTGAATTATGAGCTCATTATGTTTAAACATAATGTTGTTATGTTTCTGGTTATCGGTTGCTATGGACCAATTTTATCAGTGCATTGGCCTGTTCTGATCAATTCGATTTAAAACCGTGAAATGGTTGAAAATTGTTTGAGTGATAACAATTGTAAATCTGCGTATAATTAAAATTACGTCGCGTTATTCCGCCTATTTCCATGTCCATTATAAAGGTAACAAATCAAGGTAACTATATATTTACATAATTAAGTATATATTAACATAATTAATAATTAATTAATTAATTAATCATTAACTATGTAAATATATATTACTGACGTTAAGTTCGTAGTTTTTTTTTTATATCTTGGTAGATAATGAAAAACCGAATATCGATTGCTCTATATTCTTCGTTTGGACGACGATTAATGGACAATTTATCATTATCAATCATCTAACTAGTTCTTCGAAATGATAATATGTTACTGTCATCTATATATTATGATAAAACTGTAGAGGTCGAAAATCTGTACATAGAAAACATGCTAAAAACTGAGTCAGGGATGTAACATTTCTTGGTTCTCTGTTTGTACGGGAAACAAAAAAGAAAATTTCTTGTTTTTAGATTTATTTCTTGGAATGAAGATAAAAGGACTAAAATCTATATCTAATCTAAATCTATATCTGTCTATATTTTGAATAATTTAATATATTATTTGGATAGATAGTAGATCAATAGCATATCATTATTTAGTCAAATGCTATTTCCGAGATCAAAATATACTTTTGATTTTCGCTGCTATTTTGAAATACCTCTTATTATTGTTGTTTGAGATGAGAAAGAAAGTAAAAACTACACTTATTCGTTTCACCCTAAAAAAATAAAATCCCTTCAGACTGCAGCAATCAGACGGGTCCACATCAAAATCGCATCAAGTCCAATTTAATTACGAAGTCATTTCCCCAACTGGCCTTTACATTGCTCGAAGATGAAATTCGAATTATAAAATTAAACTTTCTCAACAAATTGCGTTGCAACAAAGTACGAAATTTTAATAAATAAGTAAGTAGATGGGGGGTGGGTTCGAAATCCTCCCGGGGTCAGTGACCCATCGACCGGGGCCCCTTCTACCCCCCACCTCCCACCCTAAGGGGGCCGCTACGTATTGAACCTTCACGGATGCAATGTGTCTTAGTCATTTCATGTATTTCAGTCGTCAAGTCTTACCTAATACGGAAATCAAAGAAACGGACGAGGAATTTATAAATTGGAAGGATAATTTTATTAGAGCGTTTTGGAGTCTATTTAAATCAATTATTTCCTTCATCTTTGACAGGAATTACTCTGAAATGTATTTATTAATAGAGTTAATTTTCTCGTACGATCTCACGACAGAGTTTAAAATTCTTTAACAGACAATAGACATGCTATAAATATTCAACAACTAAACAACTTTTACTAAATGAAAATCATAATCTAAATAGCTTCTCAAATTAGTTTTAGTCTACTAACTAAATTTATTAATAAAGAGGCAATACGTACTAAATATGAAAAAATCAAACTATAATATCTGGTTAGTGCTATGTTTTAGATACTCTACATTTTAGTTCTACAAATTTAAAAAAAGCTACGTTTACGCAAATAAAAACAAATGTTATAATACTCTGTGCTATTAACTAATCAATGAAGTTAAGACGTTACTAGAAAATTAGTATAAAAAAAAATATTACGTGCAAAATGAAATGTTAAGATTATACGTGCTAGCTAAAATAAAGAGACAGGAAATGCATAAACAGAGACAACGATATATTTACCTTGATGTCTTGTAAGACCTGGAAAAAGATAGAAGCCAATTAGTAAGTTTTATTAGAGAAATAAAGTAAAATTTGTTGCTTAACCAATGAACCTAATGTGGCATTATTACGTAGGTTAGGTACTCTAAGTATATTTTTTCCGGTGAGGTAAAATATTTTTCGATGGAAAATGAAACTAAAGCATCGTGCGTACTGGTTATCTATCACTACCAGTTTTTAACGGAATCTGTTCAGGCGTGACAGCGTAACAGACAGTGTCATTATAAAAATCAATTCAAAATATTACCATTTTCAAATTAAAAATCATTTCATAAACGCAAATCTATACTGTAATAAAACTGAAGAATCGGCGTGTCTGTACATTGATTTGTTTTAAAAAAAAATTGTAGGTGATAAGGAGTGTAGCTGAAGACAAAAATATATATTTTTTTTTAAATCCGTCTGTTTGTACACTCCAATCTCTGGAACCGCTGATGGTGGTACCTTATATACCCGGTCAACATTTAAGATACTTTTTACCACGGGAAACAAAAATAAATAAATAAAACAACGCGGGCGTAACCGTGGGCGGACAGCTTAAAAGCATAAAACAATTGGAGACATCCAATACTGATTTCATAACAAAAGGCTACGAGTAATTACATATACAAGCAATAGGGTGAAAGGGACTGTCACCAGCTACTATCTCGGTCCGATAACGACCCGGATACCCGGATGCATGTCCGGCTTTTTGCCCGGTTCACTTATTTGTGATACATGACTGTGTCCCGTTGTAATAGGTCAGGCATTGCATTGCTTTGTTGTAGCGTCGTGAAAGAAAGGAATGGAATGGAACTCATTATGTTTAACTAGGTCCGGAAAATTATGTGATGTTAGTTATTGTTGGTACGGGAGGAAATCAGCAGGACATTTCAATTATACTATTTATTTAATATTATGCAGTACTATTACGTATGTTTTTTCATGTACTTTTTTATGGAAAAATAGCGACCCGCACCGGCTCCGCACGGGAAAATAGTTATTGTGGGTTATCCTTAAGTATATTATGCATGTATTATACATATAAACCTTCCTCTTGAATTACTCTATTTATTAAAAAAAACCTTTTTTTTTGTTTTGTTTTAAAGATTTTAGCATACATAGGGACATAGGGACAGAGAAAGCGACTTTGTTTTATACTATGTAGTGATAAAAATAAATGTATGTTTATCTCAGTTCAAAGCAGGGTGACATACAAATTAAGTATCTAATTTGAAATTATTGTTACGTATTTCAAAGCTGTCTCTTTATTTTCATTTAAATTTCATTAAAAGAAACCGAACTAAACTTCCAATAAATAAAAATCAACCTCGAAAACCAGCAAATCGCAAAATAAATCTCGAACAAGCGTACAAATCGCTAACTCAATGAAAAAGTCGGGATATCCGGATGAGATGTCGACAAGTCCCTCGGGTTATCGACCGGGAAAGTGACCCGGGTCTGAAAACTCCGGATAAACCGGTATAACGCCTAGGGATAGGTCAGGGATGTTTACCGGACACTTTGATTTAAGACTCATTTTCTTTGCAATGTTGAGAAGATTGTTCTCGAAAGTGCTCGAGTTAAAACCTCATTCCTTTCTTAGAAGATAGGAAATTCACCTTCGAGATAAAAAGAAAATAAATATAATGTAAAATGTAGAGTTTTTTGTATTTAAGTAGGTAGCTAGAAAATGCTGACACTTTCCTGTATTTTTTTCAATGAGGATTTTATAGGCCTGAGGTTTGTTTTTGATGACAGCAATTTGGAGTTTATGGCGTCATAAGGCGCTATCGTAAGGCTCTCATGGAAAACAGCCTATGGAGGGGATCGTTCCAAACGATGGCTGTAAAAACGTTTTTCTACCTTTACGAAGAATACCGCGCTCAAAATGATACAAAATATACTTCGAGCTAAATTTAAAAACGCTACAAAGTAATTATTTTTTGGTTGACCCTACATAAAAAGTCTTTTTACTAAACACTCCTTGTCCAGTGCGAGAAATCTTTACAAAGTAATTTTTTGGATTGACTCTATCCTTACTTAAAAAGTTTTTTTATTAAACACGCTTGTCTATTGTGAGTTGTTTAGTTTTATTTAAGTATATATTTTCCTTCACCGTGACTGCAAAGATGATCGTACAGTTGAAACATTTATTTTTGAAAAAGGAACATTATACAGTTACATGAGTGATGATAAGTTACAAGCATGATTTATACGCATTTGCCACATAATGCGATTGCCACACATCTTAGTAAAGACACAGATACTATAATACTAGTTAGAAAGAGAACATTAACGATCCGGGTATAACCGTCTTAAGTTCACGGACAGCGGCGGCAGAACGAATAACCGCGTGAATATTTCACACGACCACAGAGTAGCTTAAACATTGTTCATCCGTTTATTCCACAGAATATATAACACTAGAGGAAGTGGCATGTGGGCGGGGCGGGAGTGCTTAAAGTATGCGGAGCTCCGTAAACATTCAGCGTCATTCGATGGCCGTGTCGTCGACCGATCACTAGGCGCGTATATATTTATTATCATCAGCTGTCTGACACTCATAGTAAAGACTGCCTACCTAGAGCTCAGTTGGTAACCCGACCGATCGCAGAATGACGCTGAATGCTTATGGAGCTCTGCAAACTTTAGGCACACCCTTACCCGACCCGCGGCACTCACATGCCACATCCTCTAGTGTTATATCCGTGGTTTAATCTAAGGGGAGGATAGCCCCGGGGGCCGGGTGTTGCCAACTCGGGTGTGATTATTTACACCAGCACATGTGGGAAATAGTTGGCACGTTTTACACCGCACTCCCAGCGGTATGACCGGGTAAGTTCACGACCGTCTGTGGCGTGTCTGAGACCCGGTTGTCGGCGAACGGACATAATCTGTTTCAGATTGTTGTGTTTGAAACGACTGTTGTGTGTGTGTGTGTGTCTGGCTGTCGTGTTAGATTTTTTTTTTATTGTTTCTGTTCCTAACAATATGAGGATTCGACATGAGTGAGCTACGCTGCCCACAATGTAAAATAAATAAATATGTGGGATATCTTACACACGGCCATCTGACCCTAAACTAGGCAGAGCCTGTACTATGGGTGTCAGACAGCAGATATACATACATATATAAATATAAAACATCCAGACACAAGGCAAACACAAGTGCTCATCACACGAATGTTTGCCCTGGGCGGGATTTGAACCCGCGACCTTGTGCTTCGTAGGCAGACGTACCAACTAGGCTACGAGGGCGTGTGCAGGTCGCAACTGCGATTTCGTGATTTATTTTGTTTACTATATAGGCGAACTTTATAAATAAAGCTTTCGCTAAAAAATGAGAGTTTGCAATTTGCCTTCGAGAAATCTGTCTAACAAATTGTTTTTGTATGATGCAAAAATCTTTATTATCGCAAGCACATCATCCGTCAGCTGTACCTTGTAGTTCAAAAGTCTTCGACATAACAAGCTTCATCGGACTCAAAACCTCCCACAAACGTGAAGGACGTTTGTGGGGAGTTTTGAATAAATAACCCACTGTGAGTGTTGGCGGGTAAAGTGCGAGGTAATCTTGTCGTGTCGTGATAAGGTAAACGTTCCGCCACGGTCCCGCTGCGGCGCGTGACGCGCCAACTGCGCGCAAGTTCAAGGGCGGGATCCTGCGATTCCTGCGGATATCTCGTACAGGGCTGCCACGACACGACCCTTCGATCGGAACTGATAACACATAGTTTGCTAATCTTGTTCCAATAAGATGATAAGATTATTCGCGTCGGATGCATTGTTAAGTTAAGTTTCAGCCTGTGTTCCAAATACAATTTTATAATCAATCTATTTTAAATTTGGAATTCCTAAGTTTAAATAATAATTTAATAGATTTAGCATATCTCTGCTCTCCGATTTTGTTATTTGGAACTTTTGAGATAGAGAATCGCTTAATGTAGAGTAGTGTGTACCTATGTGTAGCGCTATTGGCATTTTTGGCATGACATAGGTACCATGTTCTTCATTGGGATTTATTTACAACACTGTTTGAGACAGTGACGACGTTAAAAATTTTAGAACAAAAGTTCAAAGATAAATTTTTTTAAATTATGTTATTATTATATTATTTTGCAAAAAAGTTGTTGTTAAAAAATTTAAAAAAGTGCAGCCTATGGATCTTTTATATTTTCTTGACATTTGATTGATGGCAAGATTGGGATCACCCAGGTCGCTGGTTTTACGTTTGGGCAGCCCTACTCGCGGACATCTTAACGCTGTCGGCTGTCTGGGCGATCCGGTCCCGCGGGCCGCACGAAATATGAGCCGTCGGCGGAGCGGTGAATGGATCCGATTTGGTTTGTTTGTAAACAACATTTTGGGTTCCCTCCGATTCTAATTCGGAACGGGGTCGGATTTATCGCCAGCCAAGTTCAGCTTAGCTTGTGTTCGAAATTCAATTTTGTATTTTTTTTGCTACAAGTCTTGCTGATATTTAACGCTTACGTATTTTACACGTAATGTTGCTGGAAGATATAAAAATGTAACCATAAAGAGACGATACAAAAATACAAAACATTCTCAATTTAAAAATCCTAACAACAGGTGCTTCGACGAATAAAATAGGTAGGTACGATAGGTTCCAACATTCCCAATTGTGATTCCCACGTGGCTTGATAGTGTTCGTGTTTGTGAATGGAGGTGAAACAGCAAAATGGTGGCATGTCACACATTCTAGGCGTGTGGAACTGTGGACGCGCGCCGAGCCGTCTGCTACTATTCCACAGATTATATAGCATAGTATTCATTCGCATATTACGTAACTATTCGAAATTTGAATACAGATTCGATGATTCGATTCGCGTTTACAAAATGCTGTTTTTTTTTGGTTTACGGCTTTTACGTCTTTAAAATTCCGCCAATGTCACGTGAAAATACTGTTTTATGACTGTTGCTTAGACCGTGTCTTTTTGTAGATAAATGATGATATAAACCGTGAAATTGATTAAACGTGGTTTGGTGTTTTATCAGCAGTCCGCCTAAACTTCAGTTACTTTGATATCTTAAATAAATGTAATAAAATAACCGCTTCCGTTTCTTATGAATCCTGGATATATGTTATGTCGCCTGTTTACGACATTTACCTACGCGTGCAGCTTAGGCAAATATTTTCGAGGTTAGCAACGCTCAACTCTTCGCAAGGCCACTTGCCTGAAATTTTCAATGTTTGTGTACTTTTATTTGAACTAAATAAAATTTAATGTTTTCAGTCATTTGGTGACATTTATTTGTAGGTACATACAATGTTAATATTAGTAAATATTACAGAACACAAAATGTCTACATTTTTGATAAGCAAAGATTGCGTCTTATCTCTTCAGTCAATAATTCTACATTTAAATTATTTAATTAATTTTGATTTTTAAATTATCTTTTTATATAAGTAATCAGGAAATAAGCACTTAAAATAATATACCAACACCAATTTACCTTAAACCGCGACATTGAGATGTTTTTACATCACGTAATAAAAACATCTACGGAGCGGAGGATAAGATAAGCGTTAATATTTATTTACGTTTAGATAATTGTATCTTGTCTTTTGGACATTACGCTTATAAAGTCACATATCGGACTTTTGGAGGAGCAGAACATTGGCTGGTTTATGAATCACTTTAAACCCCCTTTACTCATTCGAAACCCACAAGTACGGTGAAGCTTGATCCGTCGTTTTACGACTCAAGCATAGGTCAATTAAAAATACACCTAATCCGTCCTCTTCAGGGTTTTTAATAAATAAATAATATTTCAAACAATAACTATGATTATGAACTACGAGCATGGGTTGAAATATACACCGTGAAATTCAACTGGTTGTTTATCAGCTGATGCAATAAAGAAATATGAATATGAATATCTGCAACATAGTGATAGTACTCATGAAACTGAACAACTTTGACGCCGATAGATCTCGAGCTCGACCGCAACGTTCTGCAATTAAAAAAAATGCCCAAAAGGGCTCATCTGCCGTGGCCACTTAAATCTATAAATTTAAGTTGTTGGTCTCTTTTATTCATATGTGAATCGAAAAGGATGGGACCTCCCAGAAATTTTTGTATTTATACTCTAACTAAGGGATGGGAGATGAATGAATTTAATTTTGAATGAATGATATTTAAAATAAGCAGCGCAGCTGTCAAATTCAGCCTAATTTAGTCGGGATGTTTTGAAACTCCTGCTAAATTACGCGTAAAATCGATGTTTGACGTCTCTAAATGTAGGTTGGCAATCACCTGTCCCATTTCGTTCTTAAGAACGTGAAAGGGACATATGGTTTTAAAATTTAAGTTAGAGAGTAATATGTAGAATGGGGCCCATTGTACGGTAAAGTAACTGCACGGAATATACAGCATAAAGCAGTTCAAAAATAGAAACAATTGCAATTGCATTTGCATTAGTCCGAACTGAACTCTGAAGGCACGTGCCGTACAAAGCAAAGCAAAGATGCATATCATACTTTACAATTCCCCTCTGCCCGGTATGAAATGTAACAAACTGTACCAAAATAACCTATTGCCCTTCTTCTTCTTCTTATCGAGTGGATTTCGAGGTTAACCTACCCCACAAACCCTGGTGTCGGAATTGATGAGCCGCCTTTGGCTTCCGACCCGGCACCTATAACGACTACATCCGTAGTAGCCGGGACCAACGGCTTAACGTGCCTTCCGAAGCACGGAATCATCTTTCTTTTCGGACAATCAGGTGATCCAGCCAGCAATGTCCTAATCAAACTGGGGAAAGTCTTACAAAGTGATATTTGTTCGATGGATCCCTACCGGGATTCGAACCCGGAACCTCCGTAACGTCAGACGAGCTTTTGACCACTCGACCACAGAGGTTGTTGGACGGAACCTATTGCCATTATGAGCTTGCAACTTACTATCTGTACTAATAGGACTATAACACAATGTTATGCTTCAACTAGCGACCCGCCCCGGCTCCGCACGGGAAAATGGTTATTGTGGGTTATCCTTAAGTATATTATGCATGTATTATACATATAAACCTTCCTCTTTCAGTCCGGTGAAGCTTGATTTGTCGTACCTTTTCGACACAAGCATAGGTCAATTCAAAAAAAAAAAAAAAAAAAAAAACCTTCCTCTTGAATTACTCTATCTATTTAAAAAATCGCATCAAAATCATTTGCGTAGTTTTAAAGATTTAAGCATACATAGGGACATAGGGACATAGGGACAGAGAAAGCGACTTTTTTTATACTATGTAGTGAAGAGAAAATGTGCGATTAATTACGTAGTCAAGGAATAAATTTTAAGTATAACATTGAGTGAGCCTTGGCATCAAAACATACCCATTAAGGGTTTAAAATGTTATCTGGGTACTATTTTAGTTAATTTGTACTGTATAAATAAATAAATAAAAAATTCCAGTGAAAGATCAGCCAATTTCAAAAATTTAAATCTTAACGACAAGTATTTCAACACTATTGTTTACCAGCGGATTTCACAAAATGCAAATTTTAATACAACCTCGTTCCTTAGAAAGCGTTGAGTGAAAGTGCGGTAACCAACATAACCACCAAACCTATATAACACAATAAGTACCGCATTATGCAACCAGCCAGCCCTTTGTGAGTTACGAGTTACAAACAAACTCAATCATTATGAAAGAGTCAACTCCTAAAATAAATGCTTTGACTGTAATAACTTAATTCTGCTTGTGCTAGGCTTTCTTATTTACAAGTGCGTTTGTTGAGTTAGGTGCTTAAAGGAAACAATTGAAAATAAAACATTGCAGAGTGCTAGTTTGAAATCTAGACAGTTATGTCATCTATCTATTTATTATAATAAAACTGAAGAATCGGCGTGTCTGCTTGTTTTTCAAAAAACTGATTGTAGGTGATAAAGGGAGTGTAGCTGAACACAAAAATACAAGTTAAAAAAAATGTCCGTCTCTCTTGTCTATTTGTACACGCTAATCCCTGGAACTACTGGACGGATTTAAATGAAACTTTACAATAATATAGTTAATACATCAGAATAACACATAGGCTACTTTTTACCGCGGGAAAATACTTCTTTCCCACGGGAAAACCTGTTATCATAATTTCAAACCATGCAGTGCTAACCATGGACAGTCTTCTTGTATCTGTGATTTTTAATGTTAAAAATATTTAATTATCTCAAATAAAATATCAAGGCTAAAGGCGTTAAACGTCATTTTTAGTACTTTATATTAGAGCGTTGTAAATTCCTAAAATGTTTAATAAATTGCGTATAGTTAGCCTAATTCTTTTTTTATAACTCGTCCACAATATTTCTAGTCAGCGTGGTTTTTGTAATCCGACTCGTTATCATGAATATTTAGTTAGAGGGTCTTGAGTGGGCCTTCTCCTTCGCCACGAAAAGTCACTATTATTTACTTGTGGTATAATAATACCATCCAGAATAATATTATAATATACTACATAATAATAATGATTTAAAAAAGTGATAGTTTAATTTATTCCATAAAAAAGATTTAAATCTTTGACATTGAAGACTGTTTTCGTTTGTAAACTTCTTTATCAAAACTATAACTTTTACAAACTACATGGCATTTTTACAACTATTATCTAAGTAGGCATACAGAAAGAACGGCTCAAGGTACTTCATTTTCTGATGGTAATCATTATGCAATAATATTAGACGCTGCGACGCAAATGCAATATACCTACTTAGTAGGTATAGTATGATGTAATATACCTACTTAGGAGGCAAACGAAATTTCCAGTCAATAGACAACTGAAAATAATCGATTAGTTTTTTAATACTATTTTGCAAGAAAAATACAAGAATGAGTGATAAAACCTAATGAAAAGTGCAGCAATAAATTGTCAAGGTTATTTCAGTCAAGTTTTTTTACAGAATTATTTTGATTATGTAAGAAAACACTCGTAATACGACATTCGATTCTATAACAAATACGTACGCTTAATTTTTTTTAACCTACCAACCTGTTTTTGAGGTAGGTAATTAGTTTGTTTCGTTTGGAAAACCAAACCCACCCAAGTGTTGAATCAACCAAGAGATTTCGTATCAATAAAGAGTTTTCTATCAGTCTAAATATTTTTTATTTTATTTAATCTCATTATTTTGACATTCTTGGTTTAAAATTTTCCAGCCAGGTATGAACAGCATATGGTCGCGGCTAATTGCAGTTGATATGACTCGTAAAGCCAATTACCCTGCTCGTGAAACGTCCGTAAATTAAAATTTACGTAGCCTGTAAAAGCTCTATGCAGACATTTATGTACATACAACTTTATCGCCGTAAAACTTTTTTTTATTATTGTGTAAAGCGCCATAATTCATGTATTTTTATTTAAAAGTTTTGTTACATATTTCATTTGCTATGTTTAGTTTACATAAAGAATGAATTTATTTGTTTGTGAAATTGTAAGAAACCATTATGTTTTTTTAAACTTTTAGTATCAGCAAGTGTCTATTCTAACTATATTTAATGTTTTTGAAAAGACAGAAAATTGTTAAATAATAAAAGATGATATTAGGATGTGAGTATTATAAAAGGTATTTCGTCCTTAAATACATATAATAAAATCTCAACTGAACTATAACTATAGCTTGGTCTAGCTTTATTCAGTCTATCAAAGTGTAAAAGTGCACAGCAGCATATAGGAAAAGTGAAAAATAAACATCTAAAATGCATTTCCCAATTACTGGCTCCTGGCGGCGCAGACGATATCGATTTTCGCGTTTTTCGAGACAGCCTGGCACGCGCTGGTTTTTCAGACAGCCTTTTGTTATTTTTAAATACTGGCCGCTTGTATGTCACTCATCATTGGCTGCATTCAACGTGATAACGTTTAAACATGCCAGTCATTTTATTGCTTTTAAAAATGGCATTGTGAAAAACTTGCCGCCTTTACGACGCAAATTTACTTTAAAAATAGATTTTTAATCAGAGTACATTATGCAATTGGTAGTCACGTAGAGTCTGATTTAGCTAGTAGGACTTGGCTGCGAGCGGGTAGAGCGATCACAAATAAAATGGTTGCACTGGCAACAGGTTTGAAGTAGGTTATCACTAAGTCAGCCACGTGTTTTTATTTACAACACTATCATACATCGACCCGCAACGCACGATCGAGCTGAATGAATCGAGGGCAATACGAGAGTGACCTAAATTTTTATTCGCCACGCGTTGCCGTACCGCCATGCCTCCGCCGCCGCACCATGTGGCAACGTTGGTCAACGTAGCTTGTGCTGTGCCTATAACTGGGACGTACACCCCACGCAAAGCAAATTTTAAAATTAGAACACAATCAGTTGTTCATTTTGTAATTTTATTTTTCTTCGAAAATTGTCAGTCAGCCGCTATCAACTCTACATTTCGTTTTAAATAAAAAATAAACAAATCGATTTTAGTTCGGTTTCTTTTTACATTCTGGCTGAATAATCAACTGACGTTTTTTTGAATGAGCGAATCGGAAACGAGGCTATGAGATAACAGTAGATATCTTTAGCCGCAAATTATCACAGTTTACTATGTGTTATGTAAACTGAGCATCTCGATAAAAATAGATAAGATAATAACCACGATCCGGGACAAATAAAAATTTGGTGACGAGAAATATGTATGTAGACACTGCGTATGAATTCAGACTTAAAATTCTGTTTTTAGTAGTAATGGCGATTTTTGTTTCTAAATGTGATCTTTTTCATATAAAATTACAGATTTGCATGGTTCAGCTTAAGTTATGTAGGTTTTTTACCTAGGCTTTTTTCTTTAATCATTCAAGATATATTTCAGACAGAAAAGGAGTTAAAAAAGGGTGATTATAATTTAAACATTTTTGCTTTTTTATTTTTGTTTTTTGAGACATTTTTGTGTCACAATCATATTCAACATGTACAAAATTGAAAATAACGTAAAAATAGTATATAATCTTAATAAATCTTATTGTTTCTTAAACACATTATATTTTTACGAAAACGTCTACCACAAACACACACCATACCTAAATTGACAGCTGCAGTGCGCCTTAATATTAAGGACGCTTTAAAATAATTTATTCGAAATTAATAAACTCGTGTGAAATTTTGAGATTTTCTCTATGAAATCAGGTAAGTTTTTAACGAGTTTTCGGCGGCGCAGCTGGGCGACTTATCTTGCAATATTGCTATGTTATTTGCGTCGGTCTTTCTTTTTTTTTAGGAAAATCCCAATTTAGTGTAGTTTTCTAGGAACGAGAAAAAAAGTCTTCCAATTTTTTGTACGAGGCTGGGTTCCTGGACAGAGGCTTTATGACAACTGGAGTAGAAGTTGGAATGTTTTTTCAAATTTGGAAAATATTAATCAGCATCCTATTGCCGCCGCCAACTGTAGAGTGAAAAATTGCGTAATTTCAATAGTTTTTAACTACAACCATCCATCGTCCGTCCATATATCTGTCAATAAATCGTCGTAGTTATCTAAATTATGAGAATAAATAAACGTAAAATACTAATTCTAATTTCCGTCGTTAGGTTTAATTAATTATTTGTTTGAAAACGTTTCCAAGGATATTCTTATTCTATTCCTATTTGTTACTGTTTGTAATAAGTGATTTTATTAAGATAAAAAAGTGTTAATTTTCTAAAAATACCTACCTATATTTTTTATCGAAATATAATTTTATGATCATGTTTTCATCTCATAGGAAAAGCTTTTCTCATACCTTTATTTAAAGGTTAAAATATATTTTCATAAAATTTTGGCAAATTAGAAAGTGCTATTACAAATTGATAAAATTTGCAATAGGTACTACTGCTTTAAATATTTTTGCCTGCTTTGTTACAAAACTAAATATAAAGAGAAATATTGTAAATTACTTGTCGTTCTACTAACGGATCATGTACCCTTGATTTTAAGAAAAATAGTGGCGTGCATCAGTCATCGAGTGATCGACTCTGCACTGCCGTCCATGGCGCGTCTTGCTCGCGTGCCTACCAGAGTATTGACCCCTCTTGCTTAGCCGATTTAGCGCCATACAACCGGTTCCATATTCTTTCCTCATCCAAATATTACTCTACATTTAAAAACTCTACGTTCAATTTAAAAGCAAAATAACAACCGACCTTAATACTCCAAGGTTACCGCACACAAAATCCAAGGTCTGGCACAAAATAAAAAAAGAACACACAGCACACACGGCGTTCTAAATGAAAAAAAATTGAAAATCGAATTCGCGCGGGAAGGCTGATAGTGATGTGCATCGGCCGGCGAAATCGATTGCAGCGTGAATCGATTGTTACGTAAGGCGCGTGGTGAGCCCAGCGTCGTCGCACGTGACTGGCGGCCGTGTGACGGAACGGCCCGCGCCGCCCCCGCACTCCTTCCCCCTCTCTTCACACATACTACAGATACATAGAGCAGACGTTTGATAAACAAATTACAAAAGAAGAACTTAATATGTTGTTATAAGAGTTTTCTAAAGCGTACGCGAAGGGCTCTTTATCAACATTGTTTGAGATGGAACGAAACTTTTTAATTGTTTTACCCAAACTTGTTCATTATGAGTTTATAGAAAATTTAATTTACGTTTTGTGAAATTAGGTGCTTTCGAAATTACTCAAATACATTTCATTACAAAGCGTTTCATTATGTTAAATTAGTTTTGATTCCATAAAAAATAAACGCAACAAGCCCAGTTATATTGCTATTACAAATTTTTAAATAAAAAAGTGTTAAATTTTGTTACGGGATTTCACGAATACAACTCTATTCTCTACATTTTCGATGCGTTCAACCAAACGGGATTGAGTTCAGCGTTGCAGTATGAAATATATTCATCTCTGTCTTTTCTTCAAGAATTAGTCGTGTTTCCTGGATCTGCCATCCTTGTCTAGAGGCGTACGATAACTTGACATTATCATATCAGTTAAGTATAGAATGAGGAATGTTTTTGAGTTAACTGTTTGAGCTTTTATGATTTTTTGTATAAAATACGTAATTTGTACACTTATAAAGGCCACTGTTTTATACTGTAGATATTGTGTAAGGAAGTAATTAAAAAATACGACACAGAAAATCAACGACATATTTTAAACAATTAGGTAACAAGTAGAGTCACATGGTAACTTTTAGTAATAAAATATTTGAGCCATATTAATTATGTGATAACGAATAAAAATAATTTTAAGTGTTTCAATATTTCCGTAGTGTAAAGAAGTATTTCATAATTTATCATAAAAACTCAGTTAAATAACGATACATTGTATTGTAACCGTAGCTTTAGGCAGTACAAAAAAAAGAATAAAGAGTCGAATAGGAGGAGATTGAGTGAGTGTTTCCGTGGGAATAAGGTATTTTCCCACAGGAAAGGTAAATCTTTCCTGTTCTATCTTTGAATCAAAAGTTTCATCAAAATCTGTTTAGCAGTTTTGGCGTGAAAGCGTAACAAAACAGACAGACAGGGTTACTTTCGCATTTATAATAACGGTAGAGATAAAAAAATCCGTAATTATAAATACAGCAAATTATAATAATCAAACCGTATAATTATATCTCCTTATTTTCCTTGATTTAGTCGCTTGTTAAAATAATGACATTATTTTATGACAAAATGTAATAGGTATTTAGTAGCGCCCGTCAAGGTGACTCAAATTAAAATGATGGCTTACGGAATCTCTGACGTAATCTTGTTTGTTTTTTTTTGACATTGACCTGACCTCGGTACTATACCGATTTAGGTATGGGTACAGTCGGCAACGATTTAGGTAATTAATTATTTTTAAAATCAATTATAGAAAATATTTCATATTGTATCTTATTAAAGCAAATGATGTAAGCCTTACATTACGGTGTGCTACAAAACAGGGTGTAATAGGTGTACAAAAATTTACTAAGATACAGGGAACTCATTTATTTTATCTAAAAGAAAATGTTTCTCCATAATCATCCAAATTAAATCGTCGTTTTGAAAAGAAGAATAACACTTTTACAATTATTCATCAAATCTACTTCAAAACAGTAATAAAAAAACATGGCCATCTTTTTTTTTTTAATATACGGTACATTTCGCAAATAAATGTTGTATGTTGACACGCGGTTCCCTGTACTCGGCATTATTGTCCGTGGATTGTGATATTTTGTTTAACAATCGCTGCCCATTTTATAATGAGCACAAACTAATAACACTATTTATAGACATTTGTTTTCGCATATAATACATGCAATACATTTACCGTATTTTCTGATTCATTATTTTATTCATATTAGTATACTAGCTTTCCGCCGCGGCTCCACCTGCGTTAACGGTTTTTCCCGTGGGAATAAGGAATTTTCCCGGGGTAAAAGATAGCTTATGTTACTCAGGGTGAATGTAGCTTTCTAATGGTGAAAAAAATTTTGAAATCGGCTCAGTAGTTTTTGAGTTTATTCATTACAAACATACACACAAAAATACAAATCTTTCCTCTTTATAATATTAGCATGATGATAAATAAGTATGTTAATATTGAACCCTAACTGTTTCTTTCAAACTATACTAAATTCAAATTACGTTATTATTTACTTTACATTATTTCCGTTGTAAAGCAATTAGTCGCTACGAGTTCCGTAGCAGTGGCGTAGCGGGTCGTAGCGGGCCCGGCTACGAAGGTTGCTACGCGGTACTTATGCAAAATACCGCGATATTTCATCTAAGCTCCGTCTATTGCAGTCAAAGTTTGCATATGTGTGTGTCTCTGGTAGGTTTAGGTGAGGAGATGATTTCGTCATCATCATCATCATTACTATTTCAAATTTTACAAAAATGAATGGCAAGTGAAAACGAAAAATTACTTTTAGTCGAAAATTATAATTAATCGTAGAAAGAATACTAAAAAAAAACAACATGCAAGTCACAAAATTGTTTATATTTTGTGTAAAATATAATTTTATAATTATCCTTGTAATCATTATGAGTTTATGACCTATTCTAATGAACAGTTCGTTTTAACACAGTTTTGAATAGTTTATTACCTTTCCAGAAAAGCTTGTATTTGTTCATGTTCGCTTAAAACAGTTTTTAAATGTCTTCTAGACCAGCCACGGTCTTGCACGTTTTTATCATAACAATCGCTTACTCTACGTATCTACTAAGTTGTTCACATAATATCTACATGCATTATACTCGTGTATGCACAGAAATGCATTTATAATATCGAGAGTTTCGTCTGCGGACCATGTTCAAAGGGAAGACTATTACATAATAATAATAATTTGCTTTGGCTACAATTTTGATACATATAAAGGAATAAATAGGAATTCCTTCTTGTAAGCAATAATAATCGAGAGTGGCATTTTCGTCTTTTTTTAATATTTAGTTTTGGGTGTAGTGTAGTGGCTAAGTTTCTCCTCATTTAGCCAGAGGGCGCCGGTTCGACCTGCTTTTTGCCGAATTTTATTTTTCACTATAGCGACCCGCCCCGGCTCCGCACGGGAAAATGGTTATTGTGGGTTATCCTTAAGCAGATTATGCATGTATTATACATATAAACCTTCCTCTTGAATCACTCTATCTATTAAAAAAAACCGCATCAAAATCCGTTGCGTAGTTTTAAAGATTTAAGCATACATAGGGACATAGGGAGGGACATAGGGACAGAAAAAGGGACTTTGTTTTATACTATGTAGTGATTTTCATTTATTCACGTAAGTACATTTATTCGACGCCTTTATAGAGAAGGATAACATCGTGAGAAATTCTGAAGTCTCGTGTTTACTTGGAGTTTACATAAGTAACTGTAAACAACTGCGATACGCAATACAAGCGGATGTATTGACCTTAGTCTGAAATAGACTATTATAGATTGTTACACTATTGCATTATTTACTTTATTCGTAAAATATATAACACTAGCTTCCTACCGCGGCTCCGCCCGCGTTAATAGTTTTTCCCGTGGGAATGAGAAATTTTCCCGTGGTAATTCCCCTATGTTCTTTCCCAAGGTCTATTCTATCTTTGTGTCTAGTTTCACCAAAATCGATTCAGTAGTTTCGGAGCCGATTCAATTATAAGGAATATTTTAGGTTTCTTTTTTCACCTTGAGTTACATTATTGAAGCTTTAGTAAGGAACCCTAATTTTATTGAAAATAAAATATAGCCTATGTTACTCAGGGTGAATGTAGCTTTCTAATGGTGAAAGAATTTTTGAAACCGGCACAGTGGTTTTTGAGTTTATTCATTACAAACATACACACACACACATACACAAAAATACTAATCTTTCCTCTTTATAATATTAGTATGACATAGAATTGGAGTCATACGATAACTTACTACTATTTGGTATTCTATGCTTATAGACATGAATTCAGTACATAGCACACATGCACACCTATGAGCGCTGGGGCCATATTATTCAGCTGAATATGCAATTAATTGAGGGCAGTTTCAGCCCCTGTGTGCAAGCGAGACAGCAACACCGCCTCTCGATATTATATTGAACAAGTTTATAACTACGTGTATTAGACGAACGAGTTCGTACAACGTTTTCTCATTTCCCGGGCACGAAACTTTTCTAATATTATAGTTTCATTCATATTGTCGGTAGTTCCGAGGAGTTTTCTTTCGTGGAAAATGAAAGACTATTTCCATAACTATTATATCGCTTTTATAGCTTTGTTAGTTTCTTTTGCTTCAAATAGATTTGTTGAAGTTTTGTGCTTTACCGTTTGGAAGTAATATTCTTCGGACGTGTTAAGATGTACATTTGTAGAAAGAGGAAGTATCAGTCGCTTCCTATTGGTCATCAGAAAGTTTTTATTGCTTGTTTTTGCTTTCATTAGATGTTGTTTTCGATATTTGCCCTCATCAAAATATTTTTTTCTGTAAATTTTCTCGTTGGCACATTTCAAATGTTGGAATACGTTTTTTGTTTAGCTGTATATGCGTTAAACTGCAATAGATAGGCCAATTTTCAAAATTAAAATATTAGTAAAGATTTTTCTGAAATATAAATGCCCTTTATAGCTTCGAGCTTTCCTATGACGTCATAGCAGCCAGTGACGTAACTAATAGCATCATTCTCAGAAATAGACGTGCGAAAATGATACAGGTTATTATTTCTATTCATCATTAAAATGTATGAAGAGCTGACTGCAGACGTCGAATGAAAGTCTAACGAAGTGGAATAGGTTGACCTTTGTCTGTGGTCAGGGATAAAGTATAAAGTAAAAGTTGCTTGTTTCATCCGCAAATGCAATGATCACGTAGCAGGAGATTTACAAGAAAATTTTATGTTTTCTTTTAGTGTAAACATTGAACTTTTTAGACACAGACATAGATAAATTACGTATTTACTTTTCAAATAATTTTAAAAGTGCTTATGTTTCATTTTGTTATTTTACGCAAGAAACATAATTTCTACTACTGTTCGACCTGTATACATAGGTAAAGATTTGCAAAAGTGGAATTTACTTAGCAGGGCTAGTTTTCAACGTTAAAATTTTGCTATCGCTCGTATAATGAAGGATATTAATAAGAATCACCCATCATGTTAATTTTATTTAAAAAAGGTTATTACAAGCCAGTTAAACGAAACAACAAACCCGAAATTACATTCCAATTTACTGTCTTAACATTATTACTCCGGTAATAAAATTTCGCGGGAACACGAGGGAAGGAAAATAAGAAACAAATGACGCTCTGTAATGGCGGACAGATTGAATTGAATGTAAATGTTCAATGTTGGTTTTTAATTATATGGAGCTGTGCAATTTATGCAGAGCGGCGTCTCAGTTTTCTGTGTAAACAGAGCGAGCGCGCACAGTTTGCGTTCGGAAATATGCAGTTAACGAGAAATTAGTTGGTTAACTTAATCATGGGGACAAGTGAAATCTTCATTTGCAATATTGTTGAAACAAATGATGTATGAAGCGAAATATGACAAACGTAACCGCATCTTCTTGGCTGTTCGGGCCAATCGAAAAATACGCTAACAGACGTCATCTGTTAAAAATGTTGTGCCTAATCAGGAAAAAAATAAAGTTATTTTCTTTTGCATGTCATTTGTTTTACATTATGAATGCTTTGGTGGTAATTCTATCTTTATGGGACTGAGGGTGGAAGACGAATGGACCAAGTTTTGAAGGAAATATATCTTAAAATAAGAGCGTAGCTGTGAAATTAAACGTAATTTCAAGTGTGATGATGTCAAATCGATGTTTGAAAACGGTGAAAAAGACGGCTTTCAAGTTATGATTAGACCATGACAACGAGAATCAGCCCCTGTGTCTATTTTAATTGTAATTTAAAATAATTTCAATATACATATGCTCGACAAACTACATTTGCCTGGTTTCATAACACGGCAGATCTAGTATAATTGAACTAATACTTAAAACTTTAAAGTTAAAAAAGTTTTAACTGAACAAAAATAATCTTGCATCGCGGACGGCATTCTTTCATAGCACTTTGCAAGAAAAAAAAAACAATCTAGACCAGCGCCTGTTAAAGAAATAGCGGCACAACTTTCATTAGAAAAACTTCTTTTGTCGTCGAGTTAAACTTTTTCCTCACAATGGTCGTAATTAAAAGTTGGCGGCAACGAGCCGGTGACAGCGGCAATCCGCCATAATCCGCCGCTAGAGGGCGCTGAGCAAAAAGGGCGCCAAACTTTGCACAGATAAACAACTTCCCGCCTTTTTGTCTCGACTTTGAAGTGGTAATAGCATAAGCAAAGAGTTTTAATGGGATTTGCTGTGTTTACAGATTGTCACTGACCTTTATTAGAACTTGTAATCTCAATTGTTATAGATTACTTAGTTCTATAACAATAAGGTATTATATTGATACTTGATCTCGAGCCTACTCTGATATGAGGGTCAAATCAAAAAGTTTCATTCAAAATAAGAACAAGAATTTTTTTAAATAAAAAAAGTAAAAACGCCAGCCAGTAACATGTAACACCATCGGTGGGGACGTATTTAGACTTGCCAACCGTCCCGGATTTTCCAGGACGTCCCGCTTCTGGTTAAATTTTGGGCCGTCCAGCCGTGACCCCCTTGCGGGACGCCTTTTGTCCCGGAAATCAATTATTATTAAGATATTAGTATCTATCTCGCTCGTATCAATGCGCAGTGAATGAAAGAACACCGATCTCTTGACAGTAATTACTGTCATTTAGTTTTTCGGAACTCTCGGAAACTGCAAATAAGTTAAAACTGATTGATCGATTGTATATGGATAAACTTTACAATGAATATTGTGTTATTAAGGATTTATTGAAGACATTAATACAAGAAAACAAAAATCTGCCCCAGAATAAATAACGTGAGCTTATGAACAATGGCATAAATTATTTATGTCTATGAAAGAAGCACATAGCTTTCTAAATATCTTTCAGAAGGTAGCTTCGATACCATTTCCAAATGCCGAACAGACAGCAGAAATAAACTCTCTGTCGACCACGTCAAGGCTGCACTGCAAATCAAAATTAATTTTCACCAAAAATGCAACAAATTTTATAATTAGGTATGTGTAGCAAAACGAAAATTTGCTAAAGTGCGCAAAATCTAAAAGTAGATTCTTATTAAGTACCTATTTAAATTGTTTGTCCTACATTCTTGTCCATTATTTCATTAAATGTCTTTAAAAATATACTTTTATTTATCTAACTACATGTTTTAAATGTTTGTTGTGTCCCGCGTAATACACCCAAGTCCCGGATGTCGAGCTGGAAAATCCCGGAAATACCTTTTTTGGAGTTGGCAAGCCTAGACGTATTTGAGCTGTTAAAGACTTGATCTGGAAAATTTATTAGGTGCATGACAGGTTGATACCGGTCCACCAAAAAGTACCACGTCAGCTAACGTTTTGAGAAAAATCTTAATATCCTGAATACTGAATTACACAATCGTACTTTAAAAAAAGTAACCCACGCTTGCTTTGTGTAGTTAAAGAAGTAGAAGTTTGGGCACATATTAATTTGATGAAGTATCGGTAACATCCCACGTGTTGATTAAATCATCTATTTATTTAGCCAACGACTTTTGTACCAATCACATCACTCACCAGTGTCTAGTCAAAAAAGTTTTATTCAAAATAAGAACAGGTAATTTTATTAATAAAAAAGTAAATTTGCCAGCCACTAACCAAGTTTAATAACGAGGACCATCGGGGCATAAAATACGATATTTTAGTTTTAATGACCATACGATACGGAAATTAAACGTAGGTACAGACAGGGGAGGGGGGTAGACTCTCCCCTCGGAGGGTGGTCAGAATAGCAATCTAGGGAGGCTGCAAGTCTGGGAGTTATTAAATGTGCTAACCCAAAAACTATAAAATTGTAGACATCGTATATTAAAACAAATATTTAAAAATGTAGAGTTTTTAATCTTACTAGCCTTCGCGGTTGCACTTTGCTAGCGTAATTAGGTTCTTATTTTACAATACTATAGGTACAATATAAATATTCTTCTAATATTTCTTCTTTTTATTCTTTTATTCTTAAAATATTTTTCTATTTTCATAGAGTATTTTGCAAGTTATATTTAAAAAGCTGATTTTATTATTTTATAAGAAACTAACGACCCGCCCCGGCTCCGCACGGGAAAATGGTTATTGAGGTTTATCCTTAAGTATATTATGCATGTATTATACATGTAAACCTTCCTTTTGAATCACTCTATCTATTAAAAAAAATCGCATCAAAATCAGTGGCGGAGTTTTAAAGATTTAAGCATACATCCCTATGTATGCTTAAATCTTCAAAGTCGCTTTCTCTGTCCTTACATAGGGACAGAGAAAGCGACTTTGTTTTATACTATGTAGTGAAGAGAAGAAAAACTTCACGTTTTTAAATTTCCAACAAAATACTGAAAACTCCACTTTACATCTAAATAGTAACATTTAATACAAAATACATCAATTCACAAATTTCACATCCCAAAATAACTCGAGACTTGGTGTTAGCGAGTTACTGCATTATTATTTAGGAGCACTTTGCAGTCGACTGTATGTATAATAGGCCTACGAAAACGCATTAGGAGTTAGATGAAACCCCCTGAAATGCATGTCTGGCTGACTGATCTGGCTCCGCTAAATTCCTATGGTCTGTTTCATATAAATCCGTACAAAAGTTCATTGACCTCTTTCTTTTCTTGAAAGTGATTAAAAATAATGTAACGCCAAAATGTCTGGCAAAGTCACACGCTCACCCCGCCTTCTACTACGGTATACCAAATTACGTATTTTGCGATAATTTTCTATAGTTTTATCGTATCGTTTGGAACAAAAGTGCGCATTGTATGCAGGCGTCAATGACCTTTTGTCCAGATTAATATGAAACAAACCATATTTTTGGAATATGCAGACTGTTATTGACACTAAAATCACACTGACATATTATTTTGTTTGAGACTTTCGTGTTTTGTACACATAAAATAAGGTGGGTACCATGTTTTAGGGTTAAAACATACATATTTCAAATTATCGGGTATAAGACCCGTGATAATATACTAAGGTATTGTTATAGAGTTTTTATGAACAATTATTGTAAGTTCCTTCACGTTGGTACATGACTACTCTGGGGTAGAGCCATCTGCTCCCCCGCAAGTACCTACTATGAAGCTTGATGGGTCGTACCTTTTCGAAACAACCAAAGGCCATTTGAAAAGAAAAAAACTTACACGCTATTATATGTAGATGCTGTTATTTTAAGTAAAAAGTTTTTATAAATTAGCGAGAGTTTCTTTGAAAAAACTGTCCACTAAGCATGACATGTCACATAAGGGTTGCCTGGTAGAAATTGCAACCTTAGCATTAAGGTCACATTTTGTACACCTGCGTTATTATAAGTTGTGTTTTCTTGTACCTATCCTATTCTACATGTCCTTTTAGTTTTTACTAAGCTGTCACTTCACTTACTTCATAGATTAATGGCTCGCTGTCAAAACATTTCTTTTTAAAAAAAGCATTTCTTTAGAAACGATCCACATTCGATAAACTTCCGCAATCACGGCACACAAGCATAAAACAAGTGAACGCAATCGATCGATTCGAATTAAACAATGGAAATATATTCTGGAAGTACAAACATAATTCCATTATTAGCCAAGACGCCGAGTGATATATTATCAAGTTAAAATTAAATTAATTCAACCACCCCCTCCCCACTTTATGTAAACTGGGGTACAGTCAAGAGCAGGTCAAGCTGTACATTCAGAAAATTGTTCTTTTTGTAAAAGGGACATAATTGCGAAACTGCGTGAGTACGGCTATTTGTTTGTCTGTGTGTTAGTTGGCTTTTACGCTAAAACAGGGTAAACCGATTTAGATTAATGTTGATAAGTAGATAAATTGAATATTGTACTAATAACGGCCGCTTTTTACGGTATGCTTGCTGCGAGGTTTTGAATGAAATTACAATAATTAAGATTTTTTTATTTTCTTAAATTAACAATATTTTAAAATCTTAGCGTCATCACTTTAGCCCAGAAAAAATTAAAACTTATTAAAAAATACTGATTATAATTTAATTAAATTTGACTGTGTAAATAACCATGATAATATAAGACAAGTCTTTTGGCCACCCCTAACCATATACCACCCTCATTTCCCGCGCTATCTGTCTGATATATTGAGGATGTTTAATTAAAATATCAGTAACTGATTTATGTGTCGATAACAGCGGCTTCAAGGTCCCATCGAGAGGTTATTTACTCGATAATTCATAATATTGAGTTACGACAGTTTAACATATTAACGGTTGAACTTTTGCAAAATGGCGTCAGTTTTAAATAATTGTTCATTTATTTTTGTTGAGTTTTCTCATTACATACAGAGAAATTGTCTTTATTATAATTCTATTATACTAATATAATAAACACGAAAGTTTGTGAAGATGGATTCATGAATGTATGAATGTTTTTACTCTTTTACGTAAAAACTACTGAATGGATTTTAATAAATCATTGCTAGCTTGATTCGCCGGTGAAGCTTTATTTGCCGGTGAAGCTTGATTCGTCGTACTTTTTCGACTCAAGCATAGGTCAATTTAAAAAAATCTGACAATAAGGTTTGTGAGGTAGGTTAACCTCGAAACCCACACAATAAGTGAAATAAAGTACTTAATTTATATTATAGAAAATATATTTATTTTGTTTTACGTAAATATCTTGCAGAAAACTCAATTCTTAGCCCGAGACTTCAATTTAACGGCAAATTCAGTTTGCATCTCGTCCTGAAGAAGTTAAACCTTTCTCCACGAAGCCTAGCTGGCTAAGAAATTGTTCCTTTAAAATATTTTACTGCTTAACTTAATCTCAAATACAACCATACTAATACAATGAACTAAATGCATGCTTCAATTCTGAGATGATAAAAAAATCTGTTCTCAAAAACATACAAACGGACAAAAAAAGGACGATTTTGATATATTTTTTTACTATGTATTTAATATATTCACTAGAGGTAGATTTTTTGCTGATTGACATTATTTAAAATACTAGTAAAAAAAAGCAGCTATAGGAATATTTTAAGTATTCCAGAAAAATAAAAAAGGACTAGACAGACAATACAAACATAATTCGATAACGCATGATATAAATATGTAGGGTTGGCTATAAAACGAACGGGCCTTGATCCAGTCGTAAAACAAATTTTGAACGACCAGCCCTCGCTCCCCGCCGTAAGCCTTGGGATATTAAAAGTCGTTGCTATAAGCCTTTTTATGGAAAAACTACGGTATGTACAGTGGTAAAAGGAGGGTGGTATATTTTTCCTATTTTTGCGATTGGAAGTTTATTTGTTTACTAGTTTTCCGCCGCGGCTCCGCAACTGTTTTTCCCGTGGGAATGATGCATTTTCCCGCGGTAAATAGTAGCCTATGTTACTCAGTGTGAATGTAGCTTTCTAATTGTGTTTTTTTGTTTTTTGGTTTGTTTGAGTTTATTCATTACAAACATACACACAAAATACAAATCTTTCCTGTTTATAATATTAGTATGACTAGTATGAAGTATCATTTATTTATTTATTAGCCCGAGGTGTCCCACTGCAGGGCAATAACTTCTCTATTCTCCCTCCACTTGTCCTGTCTACAGTAGGCGACTAGTTTTGTCAATTTTCCATTTTTGTCATCATAGTCACCATTCCAGCCCATGTCCGTTTTGTTGGACAGATCTCCTAACTAAACAATCGGTCTTTCTCAATAACATATCCTATCTTAGTTTAACAACCATTGCATTGTCCATAAAAAGTGATTACAACAAAATGTCCCACCTGACCTTAGCCCCATGGCATTTTAATTTAACATAAGTAAGTTTTTTCCTGAACTAGATAATATGCTAATGCAAGGAACACACTGTCTATTCCATTGACATACATTTTGAATAATTCATGGCAGACCATACATAAAACATTGTGTATAATATATTTATTATGCCGCTGACTTTGTTATTGTTCGCTTCATTGTACATTATTTTATCAGCAACGCCTATTTTAAATAATCGTCTTACGTCATTTGATTGTGACGTTGGGTTCCACGTGGACAATTATTGTGATCGATCAAAGATTTTATCATACTAATATTGTAAAGAGGAAAGTTTTGTATTTTTGTGTGTGTGTATGTTTGTAATGAATAAAATCAGAAACTGCTGTGTCGATTTCAAAAATTCTTTCACCATTAGAAAGCTACATTCACCCTGAGTAACATAGGCTACCTATTACCGCGGAAAAATGCCACATTCCCACGGGAAAAATAGTTAACGCGGGCGGCGGAAAGCTAGTGTTAGTATAAATTCGAATTGTACGAGTGTTTTTCTCGTTTTATTTTATCTCTACTCTTCCTGTGAATATCATACTTGGTGACTACAGGTACATAACCCAAGGAATAGGCAGCAGCGCTGACCTACGTAACCAACATCTATTGACTAAGGCACTATTCCAGTGGACTGTTAATAATATTAATCTAGAATAGACTACATAAAGCAATGCTGCCTAGTAAGAATCAATAATATGGCAGCATTCATTGCTGATGAAATTATGTTCTGAATTCAAATAAAACGGTCAAACACGCCGAAATTGTGACGTTAGCAATCCTAGGCTAGGAAATAGGACTACGAATGCTATTTAAATAAAGCCCGTGAAAACGTAGTAAGTTCTGCGGACCACTGACAACGAAATTTAAACCTACTAAGTACGGACTGGCAGCACTGGCAGAATAAATGATAGACTGCACCTAGTGAACTTTCGAAATTCAAATAAAACGGCAAAGATGGCATCTGTATGACGTCATGACCTAGTGTTCCGCTGCAAAGGCCGCACCACGTAAGCTGTCAAGCGCGGGCACCCAGAGACGTCGCAGGGATTTATCGCCCCCACTTGTTGCTGCTTCTTTTACGACACGGCATTGCAGACGTGCGGCCGCAGGGGTGGAGTTAGGTAAGGGGCCAATTTAGCTGCAGGTTGACTGGATCTGGGGTTTCTGTGCGCTCTTTAGCATAACAACATTGTTGTTGACAAGATTTTGGATTTCTTTTTGATATTTTGTAAAGCATCAATGCTTTATTTGTTGCATTGTAAACCATAAGTTGCAAGTTCAGCTTGGAGGTTTGGTTTTATTATGGTTGGTTCTATTGATTAATTTTCATTTCATATACATAAAACATGTAAAAAACTTAAAAAAAAAACGAAAATCAATTGAATAGTAAAACTGTTTTACCAATGGGATACAATTCTACCAATTTAAAAAATATATAGCATTTGACCAGGCATTATTCTATTGTTTGGACTACGACGACGGCGGCGCGGCGGTATATCTCTGCAATTTAATGTGGAAAGTTTTAGACCCCTATTTTTTTATACTGAGTTCCTCCCTGTGAAAACGTGATATATTGGGTAGTGCCTGGTCGTGTGAACATAGTTGTCACATGCAAGGATTCCATTCCAACCGGGTTTTACTTTCTACCGGGGCCACGTTTTATTCCCGCTCCATTATATGTGTATTATTGTATTGTCCCATGGAGCTACGTTCTAGTAAGTACTTTATTCGATGTGTTATTTCTTTATAAAAAAAACACATAGAAGAAAATGTGTGCTGCAGGAATATAGCAGATAATGATAGTTATGTAGATATTCATTACATTTTTTGGTGTGATAATTTGAGAATTTGTACCTCACGATTGTATTGTAATAAGTCCGTCCCCACTTACTTAAAAGAATACTTCTCTTTCTCATTTCGATAAATAGCCTTAAGTAGACCAAGGCTGCCTATCTATTTGTTTGCTGCAGTCCACTTAGCCCAAGACCGACAAAGATACATATTCGCTTCGATTTAAGTCGCTAACAGACGGTATCTAATAACACTAAATTAAAAAAGTTAATCACCCCCGACAAAAAACCGTTACTTGATCCTTTAAACAACTAGAAAAGAGCTGATGATCTTCAAATGGCTGAAGATATTTTCTTGGCTCATAGCTAAGAACACTCTCGATAGTGACACCTTGCAAACAAAAAAAAACTAGATCAAAATCGGCGTATCCGTTTAGGAGCTACTATGCCACAGACAGACAGACAGACAGAAACGTCAAACTTATAACACCCCTCTTTTTCGTCGGGGGTTAAAAAGTAAAAACCATTTACCCTAATCTCTACACCACAACTGCTATAGGCGCTAGCTCTACCCAGAGATGAGGCAATCTAATCTGTTCGGAGTCTCCCCAAAGCTCTGTTCAGCCTCATTATTTAGCAATGGACAGGGTAACACTTGTTGCGAACCCCAGCGGTGAACCAGCGGACGTGACTTCCACTTACAATCTTGATACATTCCAGAGGAAAAGAATCCCTTCTAGTCCATGAATGAGATTTTTTTAAATATTTTTTACTACCTTTCCGCCGCAGCTCCGCCTGTGTTAACAGTTTTTCCCGTGGGAATGAGGCTTATTCCCAGTAAAAGGTAGCCTATGTTACTCAGGATAAATGTAGCTTTAAGATTTTTTTAAATCGGCACAGTAGTTAAGAAATATTGGTTTATTTTGAAAAAATATGTATCTAGCTAGGTGGGTACTCACTGTTTTGGAGAAGACGTTCTTAAAATATCATTCTTAATTCAGAATAATTTCCATCTTGGAGGAGGATTTCTGCGAGAACGAGCACAGACATTAGGAAATTAAATTTATAACAAGACACATATTTCCATATCACAGGGCGTCTCGTAAAAGACATATAGGCCAGGGACGAATCAGGGCACATCCGAGTAAATTTACGGCCTCATAGCACAGTAAAACCAGCAAGTTATCTTCATCAAACATGCCGCTGTCGGTTTAAATGTGTGCGTCCGCGCCGCGCGCCCTATAGGCACGCACTGTCACGCACACACTAGCATAAAACAAGGGAGAATAAGGGGGCGGGCGGCAGTATGGGCTAAATGCAAGCGTGTGCGTGACGGCGCGTGCCCATAAGACGCGCTCACATTCAAACCGATGCGGCCAGTTGGTATGGAGACAACTTACTGTTCTGAGTCTACTGTGCTCATAGCTTATTAGATTGTGTACGTCTCTCAGCTGAAACGATGATGATGATAAGTGTTATTTAATTATATCTTAGGATGTCCGCTACTCAATATAGCAATAAGGGTAAGGCACTGAAGCTTGAAGTACAGTACAAAATAACGCTTAAAAGTTTCAGCGCGTTCAAAAAAATTAATGTACTTTTTGTGATTACAAATAAAGATGATTAGATAATTAGATGCCATGCTGAGTTTGGGGTCAAACAGTCGTTTGTGAGATATCTCCCTAATATTTATTTACTAACATTATTATTTCTGGGATCTATTTTATTTAATACTTTTTTTAACATTTATTGTAGGTACACATGAAAATACAAAAATACAGACACAAATAAGCACAGAACACAACAGATACTACTTATTTCCAAGGAAATGTCTTACAGCAGACTTAGGATCTATTAATAATCCTGAATGAAAAGCATGAAAATGAAATTATTCTGAAAGAAAATTAATACGATGTACCAAGTTTATAATTTTTATAGAAGATACGTAAGAAGTGATACGTAGTATATCAATAATTATAGTTTGGTCATTTGCCATATAATGGTTACCCATCATCATTATGATAAGGTTGAACTTATCATTTTCCCTAGTTAGTTTCGGGTCTAAGTCCGTCCCTGTGTCCGACACAATATTCCGCTCGGTTACCATCTCCTCCTCCATTTATCTAATTTCATTTTATTATCTTTTATTTGACAGCTCTTCAAAGAAAATTCGCCCTATTTTCTTGAATTATCTTTGAGTGAAATACGTATCAAATTATTTTTATTATCATTTAATATCTAATTTGTATGTTTTAGTAGGTCTTAGTATGTTGTAGACCTAAGCTATATAATATTTATGTATCCAGTAGAGATATTCAAATTTTATGCTGCACATAGGAATACATCGATAGATATTACAATAATTACGTTTACGTTACGTGAATTACGTATCAAATTAATTTTTATTATCGTTTAATATCTAATTTGTACGTCTTAGTATATTGTAGACCTAAGCTATGTAATATCTATGTATACAGTAGAGATATTAAAATTTTATACTGTGCATAATAATATCCCCACCGAGGGGCTTGAGCCTACCCTGAAATCAGGGTGAATAGGCCTTAGTCGACCACGCTGGCCCAGTGCGGGTTAGTCAACTTCACACACAACCCTTGAATTAATTCGCAAGTGTATGCTGGTTTCCTCACGATGTTTTCCTTCACCGTTAGAGCGTCGAATAAACGTACATAATGAACTCGAAAATCGAAAATACATACACTGGTACGTGCAGAGGTTCGAACCCGCGAACTTTTGAATGGAAGTCAACGGCCCTAGCCACTTGGCCACCGACGCTCCCAATGTCCCGTTTAAAAATTACGTTAAAAAAAACACAAGATGCTTAAATATACTTAATAAATTATAAATTGAAATTCAAACAAAGCCAGTAATCTCAGCAACGGACAGTCGTATTCGTATCGGCATATTGGCTCGTTAGTACAAGAGCTGAGACTGCAGACTCTAACGTATGCGGCAATGTACACCTAACTACATCTTATATAGGTATGTGAACTCGTCGTCGACTGTACATATTTGAACGAGTACGTTTGAGTGCAGACGGTGCAAGAACACAATGGAGCATTGTCAGAATTTTTTGAATGTTGGCAATATGGAAGGATTTTTAGTGTTGCTATCATATTTTTACAGTAAAATATATTTAAGTTTTTGTGTAGTTAAGATTTCTTATTCTTTTTGGGTGATTGTTCATTGACAGACCTTACTAAGGTAGAAATATTTCGTTATATATATATAACTTTGTTTTTTATACCGACATAAACTAGATTTGTAATCATGCGAAAGCAAATATAATTGCAATATAAAATACGGTTAAGTGTAACTTTTACCAAATACGATTTCTAATCTATATAATGAGCTGTAAATGTTGAAAATCTGTACATAGAAAAAAATGCTAAAAACCGATTCAGGGCATGTAAGAAGCGATATACAACACATCCAGATTTGTCATTTTGACTGTTTTTACGAGCTTATCTCCGAAACTGTTAGACATTTGAATGAAATTTTGCATGGTGGTATCTTATATCCCCGGTCAACATATTGGATAATTTTCCCATGGCATAGTTAAAAATTACAACGGAAAAGTCGAAAAACAACGCGGGCGTAGATGCGGGCGGACAGCTAGTCTATAATAAAGACTAAAATACAAGTCAATGAAATTCCAAACACAATCAGACATGAAATATTAAAAAAACCAATCGCCCCGAACAGCGTTCACTTTTTGCAAAAACAATCTGAAAGACGCAATCTTCAGCAAAGGGCCGAATAAAATATTTAATGGCTGGTTCAGCTCGGAGGCTATGAAACCTTTAAATAACAAGAAATTACGACTCTCATTTAAATATGGAACAATATCTAATATGTGTGACTCTTAGCTTGAAATTAAGCATTATGGGAAGTGGTCTTTATGAACTTAAAAGGAATGTTACTTTCTGACACTAGCAAAAAAATAACTGTGCGAGAAATAGAAAAAAAAAGTAATTTCTCTTTTCTATTCAAATTTCGTATCTTTTCATACATAGAAAAGTACGAGTATTTAAATCAATTACGAAACCAAGCTTGTGTTGCAAATAATGTTAAATTGAATTTGGCCAGTGAACCGAAATGCATAAACGTGGCAATAGAATGCATTAATGAAAGTTTCAGGCAATAGTTTGTGGAACTATCCAATACGAGCGGGCGACCCACCCCACGGGCAGAAAGGGGAGGGCCATTGCATTTCCCCAAAAAAAAAACTGGCCATTATAAATAAAACGTCAAATTAAAAAGTTTACTTTTACAGCCAAAATATTGGTACAACTGAAGTTTTGGCGGGACGGCATTGTATCGAGAAAAAACAATAATAAAGTCTTGCCGTATTGATCGCGCCAGAGCGCATGCGCGAACGAAATTTGCAATTACAAAGTGTTCTGTGCAAATTTCGCCCGAGTTTATAATTCGGAGGCTGCTCGTAGCGTCTATTTTCCCGCTGCAGTCAGTGTGTGTAAGAGAGACGGCACTATACGAAAATAAATTAAAGTTAGTTGCGGCATTTTCGAAATATTCGCGTGTTTTTGTCGAAGAAGTTGGATGTTTACGATAAATAAATATCAATTACGGAGTTTTTGATTAATGCGTCTTTTTTATTTTGTAATTCTATTTACAGGCAAATAGAAGGATGTAATGGAACGGAAGGAAGTAATAAATTCAAAACTGAATTATGTGGTTTTCCCGGTTACCTGTTTACTTCTTAACGTTAAAATATTGGTATAATCTGTACGCCTAACTACTTAGAATAATTCGAAAGGCGAAGAAATATTTAATCGATTATTTTTAATTTTTATATAATTTAATTATTGCATCCGTATTGCAAAACCACAAAGTTTCATATGTCAAAATTATTTATTCAACATATCCGTCCTGCAACCTTCTCTCTACCCAACGACTATCCAACTATCGATTATTCAGTCAAAATACCTGCAAAATGGCTAATCAGAACCTCCTACCGTACATAGCTAGCCTAGACTACAGCCCAGTCTAGCCTCTAGGAAATGCAACGCAAGTGCAAGGGGTGGGGGGGGGGCAGTCTCGTTGCCATGGCGACGGCAAGATGGCGGACACGAAATTAGTCCGTCTGCAACGCCGTCTTCATTATGTCGGATTTCAATTTATTTCCGAATTGAATGCACCTATTAGTTTTGCACGGTTTTCTTTAATAGGTTGCTTTTGTTGGGGAAATTTCACGTTTATTTGAATAGCTTGTATCGTCTACAGTTTTTACTAGACTTACTAATATGATATAGATATGATATGATCTGTATTTTATATATTTCATTTATTTTTTAGTTGTATAAAAAAATCGCAAGATAGATACCTACACAATATTGACTTTAACACGCTTTATATCGACGTTGGGTTCCTATATTTGGATTTTCGTTTGGTCGTTCCTCTCCTCAGAAGACCAACCATGGACAGCTGTGATGCTTGCTAATTATTAGCTTTGTTTGACGTTAAAGAATAAATTTATTTCGAATTAAGACTTCAATCTAGCACAATTTTTAGCCGGACAAAAAGTATTCTAATCTAATAAGAAAATGTAACAAGCAAGCTACTAAATAAAGGAGAGTTCACAACTAGTTTCTAAGAAGCAGAGAAACGGTATGGTCTGTTTGGTAAAGTTCTCGCAGACGTTCATTGTCGGGACTGAGGAGGTAGCGGAGGAAATCTTTTAAGGCGTTTTTCAAACTGTAAACTGGAGCTTAAAAGGATTTACTAGCTACATAATTGTCCTGAAAAAGTGGGGATTTAGGTCTTTGTAAATTAAGCTTTAATTGTGTCACTTTCTGGCTTTAAATGAAGTAAGAGAAAATGTTGTTATTTTTATTAGTTGTGTTTTATTGATTAGTAGTAAACCATTTCTAGTAGTGTCCAGCTTTCATTTAAAGATTATTTCGGTTTGTTGTCAATGTCGATGATTTATATAACACAATTATGAACAATAACGACGATTTATGAATAAGCGACGCCCTGTACAGGGTACTTGTACTATCTGCGATGTAAATTTATTAAGATCTGTACGCTGTACATAATAATTATAATAATGAATAAATAAATAAAAAATAACTCAAAACGTCATCGCGTGTAGATTGAAAAGTCAGTTACTTACTGAGTATACGTTTCTAAAAAGCTAATATTAATAATAAATTTAATAGTATTGTGTCCACTGGGATCCCAGAAAGACGTAAAAAGTATTTTTTTAACTAAATACTTCTAAGTTGTTGTACGTAGACGAATATTTTGATTTGTAACTGTGATTGAGAAATATTTTATAATAAATATGGATTACAGTATTGATATCAAAGGAAGTGTATGGATTATTAAAATAATGTACATTGTATGGTAATGTGTATGGATCTCTTTGATATTTCATAATATAGAATGGGCAACGACTATTTCCGTTTTCTTTCTAGACACAAAATACCCAATTCAACCGTTTTGATTTAACATACTTTATACTTACACAAGAATACATTAGTATAATCAAACCTTCCTATCTTCAGTTCGTATATAGTATATAATGTATATCTACGTACAAAGTCTTATTATCTCTTATTCACTTTGCAAGCAAAAGAGCTTGTAACATTTTCATGAGAGGATTCATTCGCTTGTATCATCCAATTTGCATATTGACTCTGCGAGTATCGTACTGACTACTGAACACAGGGTTATCCGTTCATTTATTTCACAAACTATCTTTATTTTATAGCTATTTTTATTATTTAAGTCTATTATAAAAATAACAGAGAGCTAAATATAAAAGGCCTATGAAATGTGAGGTAAGAAGAAGTGTAAAAGCGAATAAAAGTGACTGAAAAACAGTTTATGAAACAGTTTATTTAGATACAGATTTTTCGTTTTCATTTGTTCTCTAGACAACAGTTTCCATAGAAAGGCGTAAACTTTTAAAGATATAAGTAAGTACAGTATGAATTTTAGCATCTATTAAGCAGACAAAGATAGTCACAATTTGAAAAAAACGTGTTAAACAAACACAACTAAAATCTGCAGCCTTCCGCGAATAAAAGTAAAACTAGACTAATAAACCGTAGCTGAAAATCCGAACAATTCACTTCCATTCAATTAAAATTTACGATAGAGCACCCGAGTGAATGAACGCGCAGGTGCCGCCGCAGGGCTCACGCGGAAAAATCTGTACACAACCGTAGAGGGACAACCCTATCGCTAGCCATGTGACCATTGCTGGCGTAGGCGGTAGGATAGCTCCAACGGTCAGTAGTAAACTGGCGACGGATGCAAAATTTTTGGAGTGTGAATAATGTCGAGGGTGGGAAAGGTTAATCTGTGTGAATGGGGTTTGTATTTACCGCGGCCGTGACCGGACATGTCGCGTTATTCCTATATTCGGCCACTGAAAGCGAAAGTGGCCTGTTTTTGTTCGTTTTCATTTGATTTACAGGGTAATATATTCAGTTGTGGCGGCTGACGGCCATTTTTACAGTTTTTGGGCAACAGTCGTAAAGGCCAGCTTGAGATTAATGTTGGTTTTTGAGTACACACTTTACTTTCGGTAAAATACTCGTATTATTATTATAATATAATGAAAAACAGAAAGCAATATTTTCAACGAATTATAATTATCTTTTACGAATATATATTTTTTGAATCTCAAGTTGTTTCTGCTTGAATTAATATCAGTGTTATTTTTATCCCTAAAACAGAAATATAAAAGCTCACACAAATTCTAAGCAACTGTTAAACGAATCAAACTTTTTTGATGTAAATTTGTTAGAAAATGATTAAATAACAGTAATGAGCACCTAATTTGATATAATAAAATATATTTTGTATTTGTATAGATAAGTCGTGCTGAGGAAGCGTCGTCGTAGCAGTTAGCTACGCGCGCTACGCCGTAGCCATGACGCGTCATGACGTAGAGAAACCAGTATTCGCTTTTTAAAATGAATACCTCCGCAACTCCGGGTATATATTGGTACTCACATGTTAATAAATTAGTCACCATATTAGTTACATTACACATAAAACATGAAAAGATGAAAGAAACAGAATAAAAAGAACAGAAAAGAAAAGATTGTGTACTCACAGGAGTGGTTGAAGTTCTGCCCCGGCCTCTGCCTCGGCGCGACTCGCTCTTGACCGTCTGCAGGGTCCCGTCCGGTGCCAAAATAAGCTAAAACAACATACACAGCACGGACTTAACATAAAGCGAACATAAAGTAAGTAAACAAAATGAAAGTTAACACAAAGAAATCAAAGAAAAGACAAACATGCAGTGGACAGGGTTAGATGGCGACTTATTATTTTGATTAGTTGGTTTAGTAACAATGAAAGTTATTGATGAAAATTTATGTAACCAATAAAAACTGCTAGCTTTTGTTTCCTACGTATATAGCTACTGAGCGCCATCTATCAGCGCATGGCGGATGTACGACACAGAAATGAACCTGAGTAACGTATGTTGGGAGCCGTTGTAGTTCGTCTACTCGACGCTAGGTGGCAGAATAATAAACGAAAAAAAGAAAATAGTATTTCGGTATCACTGTGTCTGAAAACAGATTGCAGCGTGTTTATTCTTCGTTCGGAAATGTACCTACGTAAGTATTGAGAAAGGTTGTGAAATTATTATGAAATATTTAACGTGGAGTACAAGCTTTTGTTCCGACGTAGCCCGCAATAAAGTATGGCCTTATTTATTACTTTGTAATTCCGGTAAGAACAACATGTGGCAAACGTGCTAGGTATTATAAAATTCCGCGGACTTTATTTATGGCATAAGTAGAGCGCTATAAAAAGTGTAAGAGTAATTAAGTTCTACTTGAAACAAGAATGTAGGTTTTATTGTTACCTGTCGTGTCGCTTGAGGTCAAAATAGTTTATGGCTGATAACAATGTAGAAAGTTTAAAAATTATGAAACATTACATTGGTGTCGATTCGATGTTGGCCAATGCACTAATCTTAACTAAATTTTAACTAAAATTTGGTTTAGATGTGTCAGATGACATATTTAGCTATTCGGAACGCACGACTTAACTTAATTTTGTATGAAATCTGACAGGACTAAAAATAAGTTGAACTAAAGCCATTTAGCTATTCGGGAACGACCATTCATCTGTCATTTTAAGTTCGTTATCTGTCATTTTTAGGTGTTTTGAACTTAAAATGGTCTTAATTTAGATCCGTTTTTTTAGGTGTAGACTTAATATATTTTGTAAGTTTTGAGGTTAACAAACTAGGAAATCGAGTAAAAATTAAATAGTGATGAGTTGCTTCAACCAATCTTCTTTCGCTAATCCTGGATATTTACTGAATCGCTCATCCTCAGTCAGGTCAGCGGGGTCGGTCGAGTCTTTCAGCTAAAAACTCTATCAATCGTACAAGCAAGAGCATGCTAAGCAGATTACTTTGGATTTTGCACCTTTCTTATGTCCATCGAATAAGGAACAGAATCGCAATCGCGTTGGCCCAGCTTAGCCTTCACTTAACAGTACGTACAGAAGCCAGCACATGCGGTTGGACACTTTCACTACGAAATTCATCCCTACCGCTACGGAATACGGGCGCTCTCAAGGTCATAATGTCCAGCCGCATGTGCTGCTTACTGTACAACAAATCGACCATTAAGTTCTATTTTGCAATTTCGTTTTTGTTTTACGCAGAAACAATAAAAAATTCTAATTTCCGAAACTAAAACGGAACGTAACACATACTAAGTTGCGTTTCGTTGCGCGTGCGTTCGATTCACTAACGTTCACTTTATTTCAGATTAAGGTTGCATGACTTTACACCTTTGCCTTTCTCTTGAAAAAGAAACATTGCAGGAGCGTGCACAGAGCGAGATAATGTGTATCCGAACGTTAATCGTGTCAAGATTTGTTAAGTCCTGTCAAAAATGAACTAAATTTAGTTAAGATAAGGCGGGTGCAATACCGAATTAGCCCCATTGTATAACTTCGCTGTAGTTACTATTAGAAAAACATGTTAGCAGCTTGAAGCTTTGACTGCCATTTGGGAAGGACGGGTTCGAGTTCGAGCCTCAGCACGTACCAATGTGTTTTTGATTTTCGAACTCAAAATGAACGTTAATTCGTCGCTCTTACGGTGAAGGAAAATTTGGTGAGGAAACCTTAGCACACTTACGAAGTAATTTGAAGGTAACTCACAACCTTCAAATTAGCGACGAACTATTCACCCTGATTCAGGATAGGCGAAAGCCCCTCAGTGGGGACATATATGAGCTGTTAACGAAGTTAACGAGCTAAAAGTTCATGTGTAGAATTTTGACTAATAATGACTTTACCTTTTTATTCCTTTTCTCATTCCATTTTTAAATCCTAAGTGTTCATGTTATAAACGTTTTATATTAATATTTTTTACTGCAACCGACTCACTTACGTAATCTCACCAACCGATAGAACATTATATGTCTACAGGGTGACATTCTTTGCCAAGGTTGAGGAGAATGCTGTAAATGACATGTCATTCTAATGTGAACATTATCGGCGGTCTGTCCGGAGCGGCCCCGCGACAACTGACAGCTGTCATCCGTGTCAAAAACTAACGAGCTGAACTCTAGCCCTAATTAACGTCGATTACTGTGAAGCCTGTTACAATACCGTTTGTATGGAACGCCTTCTGCTGTTTTATTCAAAAGAAGAATAGAATAGGGAAAAAAGTAAAAAAGTAGCTATAGGTATTAATATTGACTAGCCTAAACTAACATTTTGAAAATGGCAGGAAAACATTGGTATTTTTTTCGCCGATGAGATCATCACATAAAAAATAACGTGAACATGCTAAAAAGTTGTAACAGTTAGGGAACTGTATGATGAGTAAATTATTCCTGCCGTCATCGGTTACGGCAAATCTTGAAAATATTATTGATTTAGCTATTTTTATTGCCGTCCATCTTAACGTCCAGTGTGAATTAAAAATATTAAGTATAGGTTAAGTTAAATTAAGTAACTGAAAGGAATCTACTTCATATTGAATGTGTTATTTTTGCATTTTAGGTATGTCTACTTATGAATGAAATGGCAACCGGTAATTTGTTTCTTTTTTATAACTGGTACCAATTAAACCCAATTTGTTTCAAATAATCTACACAAATTACGTTTAAAAGCACTTTAGCATTGTAGTTAGATTAGCACGAACAATTTATACTAATTCACTCAGTCATAAAACCACCCTATATTGCAGCATGAATTAAAAACACCCTGTATGTACAGCGAGCACATGGCGGCGCGAGCGCACCTGGCGTTTTAGTTCGTTACTCCTGTTTTTGTGTTTAGAACGCGACATTTGTTCTATTGTTGTCCCGCTTTAGACTATACCCGTCTCTGTCGTATGATGTCTATTCTCATTGAAATTTTATGGCGTGGCATTAGGTTGATGAGATGAGAGTCAGTCTTGAAGAATTATTGTTACTTTAAGTTTATTTTGTTCAGTACAATTGAAAAAAATTTAGTAACGGTCGAATCTAATGGTGTACGAGTACACGTAGCGTGGGCAGATGCCCCACAAGGTGGACCGATGATCTGGTGAGGGTCGTGGGAAGCCGCTGGATGCGGGCCTAGCAAGACCGTCTGTTGTGGAGGTTTTTGGGGGAGGCCTATGTCCAGCAGTGGACATCTTTTGGCTGAAATTATTAATGATGAACGTTAAAATAATGAATGAAAGGTTGAACGTTCTGTTTGCACTACCTCATCCTGCATCAATTAAATCAACCAAATCCATCCAGAGTGCCTTATAGTTTTACCTAGGTTTAGATAGCTAGGTGAAACGAAAAGACGAAAAAGAAAAATGACCAACCAAAGTTTTAATGAAAAAGTTAGATTTCAAATAAAAAGGCCGCTTTTCTTTTGAATAACCTTCTTATATTTAGTTACCTACCCCTAGGTAAGATCTAAAAAGAATGTATAATAATCACCTCTTTTATTTTTACCATTTTAAATTTTAGATAAAAGCTAAAATTAAACATCATACTAATTAGTGTAATATATTATAAAGAGTGTTAATAAATTTAGAATAGTTCCATAATGGCAATATTCGCCATATGTGAAGTGAAAGAGCGGCCATAAGGTCATAGCAGCTGTTAATGGCCATATTTTGTTTTATCTCCTGATATAGACACGGCATTATATTTTAACATCATTAAATTGAAAGTTTATTCATAATTTATCATGTTTATTAAAAATATATATTAACTACAACATTGTGGAGTGTTTGTAGGCGGAAATTGTTGCTATACCTACTTTAAATTGTGTTAAAGTTATGTAAACGTTGCTCGTATGGCATACATAGTTTTAAAGAGTAGATATTATGAAAAATCTATTGATATAGTTTGACTAAATAGGATTGTAAAAAATATTGAAAATGAAATCAGTAAAATAATTCTTCATGATGTTTTGCATAGAGATATATTGAGGGAGGTAGAGTGACAATGCTACTTTTTACCGCAGAAAAATATTTCGTTCCCACGGGAAACGTCAAAAACAGCTTAAACAACTTAAATAAATTCGATAATTTTGACTCGACAACTTCCGGCTTGTTATATTTTAAAACGAAACTACTAACAAAAATCTAGGGCACAATCAATTAGTGTGAACTTCAAGGAGCTTGACCTAAAGCCATTCATGATCATGACTCCACACATTCCCATCAATTGGCGTACGCTACGCATCGCCCACGGCGTGTGGGCGAGAGTTGGGGCAGGTCGGGACTGTCACGCGAGCGCGAGATACGAGATGCCGTCTGGGAACGCTGTCAGCTGGTGTAAGTGCTCTGAATCGGTCTTGAAAATCGAGTACTTGAGATTTCTTGAAAATCGGGTACTTGAGCAGTCAAATGAGCTTCTCTTTATGAAACGTCCTAACAATATTATATTTGGAAGATAATTGGAATAGGAAAATATGACGTCACATTTACATTAAAATGTTTGTTTTGTTGGATTTTTACTTTGATTTGCATTAATAAATGCAGGGTCTTAGCAAATAAGAGCCTGCTCAGTCAACGGTTTTGAGCGAGTTTCCTATAAGAAACTTTGGCTTCTCTATACAAACTGCCGGATTAAAATGACTGTTTTGTATGGGAGAGCTGAATTCCTATTTCGCTCCAGAGAAAACTTTCTTTAGCAAAATTGATCTACAAAGCATGTCCTGTAAATGTTTGCATAGCCGTCTCTTACACATTGTATGATTTAATAATAGCCGAAGACTAAGTTACCTACTTATGATTTCAGACGGTTTATTTCCTACATAGTGTAAAACTATTTATATTGATACTGTCAGTCAAGTATGAAACTGCGTAGTTATTTTACAAAATTATTGCGTTCGTGTTAAGCAATTATAATTCTGAGAAGAAAATGTTGTCTATGTGTATTTTTTTTAATTTTCATTCAATGCTGTTTATGTTCATATACTGAGTGCAGTTACTGATAATTTATAGAATGCTAGGTTCCCAGATTACGATATGAGGCGACAATAGTTATAGTCCAGCATAGATTATAGTTGTCAACTAATTTTTGTATTGTAGCTCGATATTTTGGTTATTATGGTAACTATTATAGGTGTGTCAAATTATGAACCCGCAAGCGGAAAAAAAGTAAAAAAAAAACACCTGCACAGAAATTAATAACAGTATTTCCGTGAGTCTACATTCGAAATTACATTTCTAATTTCTCGCGTACGAATTACGACATAATTACCCCGAGTTCAAATTCAAATAAAGAACTAAAGAACAGTTCGCACTGACGGACATGACCGATGGGCGGTTATTCGGCAGGTGCAGAGCAGCGGTATCAAGATAATCTCGACCGTTAATCTGGCGGCAGGAGAATGATAATGCAAGCAGGTTAATTAGACTGTGGCTCGTGCCGTGTTTTTGCACTGCGTTAATGGTGCTAGCTAAGGCTGCTTGTTTCCGGCCGAGTATTGATGTGTTGCTTCGAAAATGAGCATCGATTTATGGCCGGGAGAGTTCAATGCCCTATATTGTTGAAGTGTTTAAATTGGTCGAATTTTAAAATTCGTAGCAGACACAGAGTGTTTTTTATTGTATTTGTACAAAATACTTTAATTAAATTTATATAATAATGATAAAACTGTAGAGGTCGAAAAGCTGTACAGTACATAGAAAAAAATACAAAAAACCAAGTCAGAAGGATGTAAGAAGTGACATAGAACATATTGAGATTTTTTCAAATGTTTTGCTTTGGCACTGTTGGACTGATTTGAATGAAATTTTGCATTGGTACCTTATATCCCTGGTCAACATCTTAGTTAGTTTTTGGGGCGGGAAAATATCTGATTCCTAAGGGAAACTGCACGGAAAAGTAAAAAAACAACGCGGGCGTAGCCGCGGGCGGACAGCTAGTTGTTAATAATATGAAAATTTTGGAATATTATACGACAAGGCTCTAATCTAAAGTTCTAAAAGAACAGATAATCATAAGAAACTATGCCTACCTTACCTATTTACGAAAACCTAGTAATTTATTTTTAAAAGTAAAAATATTGAGTATCCTACAAAATTGTAAATTGGCTAAAAATAATAAAAATTAGCAATGTAGGTAATTTAGACAGGAACTTGCGGTTTACAATGAGGGTGTTTCCAATAGTACCGCTACTCGATGACAGATGGCGCGAGCTGTAATTAGCGGAACTACGCTCTTGAACTGATGAAAATTATACGGTCAACTAAAACTTACTTATTACTTCGTAATTGTTCCTTCTAGTTGTTATTTTTAATTTAGAAAGATGAATGTTGTTTCGAAAATAATGATAAGTTTGCAAAATCGACATAGGTATATCAAGTTTCAGCGGACTTGACAGTACAGTACCATACCGCGGGTCTTTGTTTGTTTTCTGCAGTGTCAGGGCTATAATATGTTGTGTTGGGTATATAATATACCCCTACTTAAACATCATCACATTTTTATAATTGGTTCGCCAAAAAAAAGCTCAAGCTCGTCATAACTTAGAGTGAACAGAACAAGCCTAAGTGGACCGCTCGACTATGGGTCGGTCGAATTCAGAGTCGAGTTAAAATTTTTATTGTATGGAAATGTGAAGCTATTTTTTTCATAATAATAGTTTCCTTCGCTATAAGAGAATCATCTATAACACGGATTGTAAGTAAATAAGTAAAAAAAAAAACTATTTACCTAGTACTATTATTTACGGATTTTGACGGCCCCGTAGCCTAGTTGGTAGTACGTCTGCCTTCGAAGCACAGGGTTCGAATCCCGCCCAGGGCAAATATTCGTGTGATGAGCAGCACTTGTGTTTGCCTTGTGTCTGAATGTTGTATAGGTATTTATATATTATGTATGTATGTAGGTATATCAGCTGTCTGATACCCATAGTACAGGCTCAGCCTAGTTTGGGGTCATTTGGCCGTGTGTAAGATGTTCCCACATATTTACATATTTATTTATTATTCTGTGTTATTACTAAATTAAAGTATTTGCGTAACGTAACGCAAATTATTACCCTGGCCCTAATTATCAAACAAGATCCAACACGTAAAAAATATTGCAAACCGAAAGGGGAAGTGTTTAAAAAATCCCTTTTAATGTATACTCGTACAACTTGTTCTAACAAAATACCTTGCATTATCAAATGCACTTGACACATTTATTATGTACCCTGCAGACCACCCCAAACCGAGGGTTTTCTACCCAATTTGCCCTCTGATTCCCCTGTCGCTCGCTTCCCCTGCCGTATCTCGATCCCCTGGCGCCTCCGGTGACACCTGTGACCTTGGGGAGACAATCGATATGGATAACCAGCAATAAACTGATTTAGATATCGTCTGGGTACGTAGGTTGAATACTTTAGTTACACACTTATAGACACGCTCTTTTTCCCAGCAAAGTTGGAACATTTTTCGTATGTTTAAACTTAAACCACCTTTAGCCACAGAATACCAAATAGTGTATGAGTTCGGTAAGATTCGATACGCATCTTAAATAAGCTAACCCAATCTTTGTGTTGCAAATAGTTGCAGGTTGCCAGCCTGTCGCCTGTACGGCATTCGGCAACTGCACCCGAGACCCTCAGTCGTAAATCAGCTAATTAGTACATACACAAAGCCTATGTTGAATAAAATAAATATAAAATGAAAATTATAATGTTTTCCTCAACTGGATGGGTAGCAAGCAGCCAGGATGGCTTATTTATCTTATATCTCTTTATAAAATATTGCTAGTTCCAATCTTATGTCAGGCAGGAGCGACACATCCCCACAATATTTTTATATTTTTTTAAATTGTAACATGTGGTGAAATAAATGGTTTACCTAGATGTCACAAAACCTAACCTAAAAATTACGATCGCTCCAAAGATCGCTCCGTTTCGAATATCGAACCTCGCTCGCTGCCACCAATCCAATAAGCTCAACGAGCCTGTCGGTCATGCACTCTATTGTTTAATGCGAGGACACAGTTTTTATCCGTCGTCGCTCGCTAAAGGCCTCTACAGACTAACAACACTTGGCCAAAAATGGAGACAACATAAAACGTGTAGTGGAAATACCTATATTATTATTGTCAACTGGAAATAGGTACTAATTTCGGCTCATGTCGTGCATTCACAAAAATATATTTATTTGGATATTTTTAATGTGTAGTTTTAATTTAAGTGTAATTTAACTACTTACATACATGAAAAATAGCAGAAGTTTCCTAAAATACGAAGTGTATTAAATAAATAGTAAAAAAATACATACGTACAAAATTTTAGTTACAGTTCAGGAAAACGTGGTTTTCATATTAATACTGTTTTTCTGTATCGGATGAGCCAACAAAAAATAATCATTTACAATTCAAAATTAAATTAAAACATATACTAAACAAAACCAGTACCGCAAGTAAAGTCACTGTTTGTAGAATTCAGCCGCTGAAAAGTGGTTTAAGAGTAGTTCGTGTAAAGGAGTCCTTATCAAGCGCAGTCGCCGACGGAAGCTCAATTCAGCGCAATCACGACCAATGACGAGGCACGCACACTCGTTGCGTTTGAAAATCGAACACGGGCGGTTTGAAAAAGGAACTCTATCTATGACTCTCCAGGGCAGTCGGCAGCGGTAAAACATGGAACTAACTATCTGCAGTTGTAATTAATTTTAGTATTATACTTTGAATATGAAATGAATTACAAATATATTGAATACCACTTATCAGTATTGTTGGATATTTATTATTTGAAAGGATAAGATCAGAAAGCAGATTTTTTACGTTTTATTATTTAGTAGAGAAGCTAGCGCTCCAAGCGGCTAGTAGCAAAACTAGATAAGAAAATTCAGGAAATTTTCTTGCAATTTTCACAGTAATTTATGCTGAGTCCTCGTAATATCGAGACGAGAGTTACTATTATTTGCATTAATTAAAGCAATATATTACTTATATTTCATTATTTTATGATTTCCTATCTACTTATACCATGTTAATCACCAACTGTACGGTGTACACTGTAAAATAAAAATAAATTATCTTGCAAACTCAAGCTCATTATAGGTATAGAAGTATAGATAGACATGCTCCAGTAATTTATCTATTTTTCTCCGTAGCTAATGGCTATATTGTTCTACTGCGTCAGCGCGCGTATGATAGCGTATCCGCCACTTGCGCGGCGGAAGGCGGCACAATTTGTTGAATTAGACAGCAGAGCTGGCAGGATGCGCTAGGATTTTCACTATTTATTCAATAAAAAAAAAGCTCGAGTTCGTTATTCAAAAATGCGAGACGCATAATTACTAGTACATTTATTAAGCGGCGATGTTTTACAGCCAGTAATTAAAAATCTTAAGAGTCTTTGGCTCGGTATCCGATATAATACCTACATTGTTGCTTATATAAGCAAAAGATTAATGTAAAATATTTATTTATACTGATAATGATTTATTAATTAACAACTCTGATTCGCAATATAGATTCGAAAGACGACTTCAGCTATTTACGTAAAAAAGTAGCGTATCCAAACACGAGAAAACTACAAAGAGACGTCAATCACTGGCTGGAATAATTTAAATTTGGAATTCGCGTGAAAATTGGCGGATGAGTCAGTTCGTACAAGGCTCGTACATTGTCCCGAGACTGACTCACGGCCGAAATTTGAAATCGGAACGTAGAATTAGCCGCCATTTGCAAGGGAAAACAATAAAATTATCGCGATTACATTGGTTCGACAAAGAGGCACTAATTTTAACACGTTTTATGGATATCCTGTGCTCGAACAAATGTTCAAAGACTAAAAAAACATTAAGTAAGTCTTTGTTTAAATATTTATTTAGTGAATTAAAATCAAAGACCATTCAAAGTAAGGTCGCAATTCAAGACGTATTTACTTGACCGAAAATTAGACCTAAACAAAGAAGCCCGAAATTTAATAATCTACCAAATATTAGATACTTGCTAGCTAGCTTTCTTAGCAAGCAATATTTAGACAATTGCTAGGTAGGTACCAAAAGTTATGACCATTCCAAAATTTGAACACAATAAAAATCTTACCATTGGGCATTCTACCATTGTTATGGATTGAATGTACCTATCGTTTTATGGTTTGTTTCCTAAGAGCAACGCGGGCCTTCCGCGGAAGGCCGGCGTTGCTCTAAGTTTGTTTCATATGAATCCGGACAAAAGGTCATTGACGCTGCCTACAATAATGGGCACATTTTTTTTAAACGATACGTAAAACTATAGGAAATTATTCACAAAATACGTAATTTGGCATACCGTAGTAGAAGGCGGGGTGAGCATGTGACCTTGCCAGACATTTTGGCGTTACATAAGTTTAAATAATTTTTGAGAAAAAAAAGTGGTCGAATTTCTATAAAACAGACCATAGCTAGCTTTCTTAGCAACAATTTGCTACCAAAAAATATGACCATTACAAAATACGACCACAAAAAAATCTGATTATTAGGCATTTGACCTTTTTTTATGGATTTAATGTATCTATCTAGATATGTCCTGCCAGATACAAAGGTCTAAATACCCAAAAGGATCAACAGGCGGCTTTACAACGTGAGGGCCCGTAAAACGTAAATATGGCGCCGATAACGTAGGAGGAAAAGCGGGTAGGGTCACAATCGACCCTCGGGACGGCCCTTGATCCAGCCGAGGTCACGGACCCCGCGGACATGTAAAATGTGTGTTTCCTTTTCTATTTGGGGCAGGTCGGGAAAACCCTTCATTCGAAACGGATTTATACAAATCTCTTTTTGCATTTTTTAAAATATTCTGTCAATTTTTTTTTCTTTATGAAGTGGAAATTTTTATTTTTAGGTAAACTTTTATTCAATATCATCATCGTCATTTTCTCAGAAGTCCATAATGGGACAACAGAAGTCTCAAAAGATCTTTACAAAGATCGTGCTGCGCTGCTTGCTTCTAGCTATTTAGAGTAACTACAAAATTATGAGGAAGAACATAGGTTTATTTTTAAAATTAAGAAAGTATTGCTCTTATAAAATAATTAAGCGATCAGATCGCGCCGCTTCTCGCCCCGCTGCTATTGACATCTCTCAAATACAAATCTCGATTTGATCGCTCTGTCGTCTTCACCTTGTTGTTATCCTAATTTAAGTTCTAAAAGCCGCAGTTTTTTCGGTAAAGTCTAGCCCTTTTCCCTAGCTTAATAAATAAATAATAACAATAGTATTTCCGTCTCTATTGCTACGTAGCAATCGCAATACTACGTGAAACTCCCGTCGCTGCGGTACCGGGGGGATTACCCGACTAGACTCGGCCCAGACGACCGTTAACGTGGGACGTAAACGTAAACGCAGCGCTAATCGGGTCACGCGACGGTCCCACTTTCGGTCAGTTAAGGATGTTTACGGTTTTACACTCGAGCTCGTAAAACGTTCAATTTGAACGTAATCGTTTGTTTTAACCGTTTTTATAGTAGAATCGAATAAAAAAGTCACTTATTCCTTAAAGTATAGAATATTACGAAAACCTAGTTTAACTACTATTCAAGGTATAGGTGGAATTTGTAGGCTCAAGCCATTAATTAAGAACATTAATGGTCACTGTGTAGGTATTTTTTTCAAAATTGCGAGTAAAGTTACCTATTTACCTTGCAATGTCGCAATATCAAAGCAAGAATCTGGCATGAAATAAGAAATTGGCATGTCTAAGTATAGAAAAATAGGAATAGAAATAAATAATATGAATAAAAATTGATTGAAGCTTTTTCACCTTGCGGTGCGAGGTATAATAAGAGCTGATAATGTAGGCGTTGATATGCAATAAGAATAGTAACAATTAAAATTACTATTTTATTTCTTTTAATGATATAAAAGCGTACAATTTGAATGACAGGTGACGGCTCTAGACTACATCACTAAAATATCTCTGTAATAAAATAAATAACCGATATTAACTAATTTAAGCTCATAATTATCCACCTCAACGCTACAATCATGCACCATAAAGGCTTGATAATATTCTTATCGTAGCTCAATAAAAAAAACAGTGAGAAAAAGGTAGCATTAAGAATTGTGCGTACATAATGGATAGGGTGAAAGCGCAAATTGTCGCCACCAGCGCTCGAGTAATGGAGGGGTAGGGTTGCCACAGATTCTTAACTCAAACTAGCTGTTTGTGCGCGGGTTTGCTCTCTTATTTTTTATTTTAGCTGCGAGTTCATCGCAGAATGTAAAGATGCTAGGTCGGCTGATACGACACGACAGCTTTAATAGTAATATACATAATACAAAGAAAAGTAGAACGAAAGGGAAAGGGATGACGAACAAGAATAGCTAAAATGCTGTATCAGGAAGTCAAACAAAAGACAGAGAAAGGAATGGAATGGCGTAGGCTCTACACTCAAGAACAAAGCTCATAAATTTTTTAAAGACTTTTTTGTTTTATTTTAGGTATAATTTATACTTGCGATTGTTGGCGCTTGGTGAAACTCCATTGTATTCATAGTTTTTTGAAAAACACTTGTACTTGTTTCACTTATATATTTTTATTGGGAAACTCAACTAGTTTCGCTCACATGAGCATCATCAGGGCACTTTCTACATTTTATTCCAACACACAATGTTTTAATAAACAATAACCATCTGAAGTGAAGTACAATAATAGAAATCAAATTAATTTAATTTGTTTTCTATTATTAAATTTGAAGTGATGAATCTCCATCTGAAGTGAAGTACAATAATAGAAATCAAATTAAATTAATTTGATTTTTTTTGTTTATTAAAACATTGTCTATTAGAATAAAATGTAGAAAGTGCCCCTGATGATGCTCATGTGAGCGAAACTAGTTGGGTTTCCCAATAAAAATATATAAGTGAAACAAGTACAAGTGTTTTTCAAAAAACTATGAATTTATTTTAGGGACATAATTCTACATTTTTTGTGTAAAAATCTACTATAAGTTGGGTGTGAAAAACGGGATAGACAAACGAATATCAATATTATATTTTTTTCATTTACACAGAAAATCACATGGAAAAATCTGGATAATTACGACAACTAAACGCTTGTGTGACGGAATCAGTCGAATAGATAAATTATCTTTTAGTGTGTCCAAAGAAGTGCCGTAGTGAAGTGTGTAAAAGAAATAATACGACCGTATTTTGTGAAAGAATTGGTAACCCTATCGCAGTAGGAGCAAGGGTAGGGGGGCGGTAGTGTCAATCTACTTTGAACTGGAGGCACTTGCGCCTTGCGCCGAGATTTTTTTCTAAGAAGCCCTGAAAAAGGAACGAATACTTTTACATAACAAAGCAGTTTATTTGAAAGAAGTATGAGGAAGTCATTTGTATGAGAAAAAGCTTTTGTCAAATGCTACAACTAAGCAGAGGGATAATGATGATCTTAGTACAAAATATTGTGGTGACGGTTTATATAATTATTATCTATTTTAATGAAACATTAGAAAAATATCTTATTTAATTTTCAGTCAATTTAATTTTGGAATACATAATTTAAAAAATAATCCAACCAGCCAGTTACACGAACTTGTACCTAAAGGTGCAATCTACATCCCGCTCATATTTCGTGCAATAGCTTTTAACCGTTGTTCAAACTGGCGAGTGCTTTGACGCGGTTTTTAATAAAGCAAACAGCCCGCCTTTTGTCTACACTGTCTTATGCTTGTGCACTCTGCGGAAAAGTTGTACGTCACTACCATATTTGGGGCTCCGAATATGCGTTTTTAATCACGGACTTGGGTGCGTTTTGTCAAAAATCGTTATCGAGAATTTTGCACGGTTGAAAGTCTCTATTCGTTTGTAAGTGTAACGTGCAGTTAAACTACGTCAGCTTTTTTTTTCTAACTTCATACTTTTTACGACTATGTAAAAACATATTTTAATTAACGTATCATACATGGAATATATTTAGTAAAAAATATATTTTGAAGTATAGTGTACGTGATACGACAGCATTTAGGCAGGCGACTGTACGCGTTCATTCACAAGATATGATTAATCATATAGCGAAAAAATAAACAAGTTAATTTTACAAGCGAAAAAATTGATTTACTTTTCCCGACAATGCGCAGCAGATGAATTTCGTGTTTTTTTTGTGTGCATTATTTTCCATTGCTCTTGTCTTATTTTTTTTTGTGCTATCTGTGTATTTACGAATCAAATAAAGTTTTTATCTATCTATCTCCCGGTTTTCCTGATACCACTTCTTCTTCTTCTTGCAGTACCATACCATCTCTCTAAGTTCTTCTCTATGTTCGGTCATTCTTATTAACTCTACTGCTCTGTCCATGCCGGTCCAACTTTTCAAGTTGTCGTACCAGGACGTTCTTCTCCTTCCTCTCCTCTGATACCACAGTTACCCGAATTGCGGTATAATACCGGTAACAACGGTAATTTACGGTGCCAATGCCAACATCTCTGACCGATCGACAACAGGCGCGCTCTCCCGACGAGTTTATCGTCGCGTCTAGACCCATTAGGAAGGATTTGCTGAGTTTTGCTGCATTCGATTGTGTATGAATCTTGTTGTTTTCTCTTACATTATTCATTTATAATAAATTGAAACGCTATTAAATGTTTTTCCGATGTGAGTTGGCCACCGGGCGTATATAGTGCATAGCGAAATACAAAACAAAAGATAAAGATATATTTATTTGCCAAAAACATGGTATAGAGATGGTAAGTTACAAGATAGTGCATTCATGTTTTGCTAAAATACTAATAGCATGCAAATATTTAACACAATCCAATAAAATTGAATGTCAATGTTTCATAAATACATTTGTCATGAATATAATTTAATATTTACAGGAAACATGTATATATAACTAACTTAAACTTAAAAATTCCATACTGTACTTACGTCCATACTGTAAAACACATTTTCATTCAACCACTTATATAACTTATTCTGGAAGTGTTTTAATGTTCTTGTAAATTTTTACACCCATAGACATAAAACTTTTACTATAGATCATTGTTATTGGAATATCATTATACACAAGTCTATCAGGGTCTCTTTTTACACGGTCATTTATGTCACGAGCTTTTTTGTATATGTTATGCTTTTTAATAAATAAGCAGAGTTCATAGTTGTATAAAGACAGTAGAGACAATAATTCAAGTTTCAACAAATAAAAAAGAAAATCTCTTATAAACAAACTCATTTCTAAATCCAACCCTTTATATCAGAATTCTAAGAAACAAGTCCTCGGAAATTATGCAAATGATAACATAAAAACGTCGTACTTCAAAAACTTGTTCGAATAAATAAGACGGAATGAAAAATTGTCCAAAGTTATACAATTAACGAGTACTGGGACTTGTGAGATATCTAGGAGTTTGTACTGTTTGTACAACCATTGTTCTACATTAACCTTTTGTTTACGAGCGGATTGTTCAAGTTTAAGTAAGTTGTGTTTGTAAACACAAATGCTTTAGTGTTTTATGTCATTTTGGGGTGTCTTTGTTTCTTTAGGTGTCAGTTTGTTTGGTGCTGGATAAAATTTGAATTAAGGTGAACATAATAGCGTCTTATCGCTTAAGCTACTACGAGTATCTTATTGCTTTAACAATAACTTAGAAATATGTTTCTCGAAAAATATTCTGATTAACATTTTAAAATAGTGGAAGATATAAACATATTTAGACAAGGTGATTTTTGATATAAGCATTTTCTGTGTTTTGTATAAAATGTTGCCAACTTGTTACTTTATCATGGTGATTGACTTTAGAAAGTAGTAAATCTTTACTACAAAACAGTTGAACGTATTTCGATGAAAGTTAGGTTAATAAATTAGGCCCAGATTAACATCTGAACTAATATTTATGGGTAAATTAAAATACATACACACGGGAAATTAAAAGTGTTAAAGAAAAGATGCTAGATTATAATAACTTTTTGACGTGATCTCAGTCGAGAATTTATTTTCACAAATAGTAATCATAAATGCAGCATGTACACAGATTCCAATAAAAAAAAAGTATCATAATTAAAAAAATTCTATCAATCTCTTTTGGTACCCTCAAAATTGTAATGTCACTTGTACATAAATAACGTATGTAGGTATAGCGATGACGCATACATTGGGTGTTCCCTTAGACCCTCCGGGACCCTTCCGGACCCTTTAGGCCCCGTCTGGGTCCCGTCTGCCTCAGATTAACGCTATCAGGGGCCACCCAAGGTCGCGTTTACGATTCTACGGTACGTTTGTGTGGTCGTATGTTTACGTAATACAGATGGATTGTTTACTTGCATGATTTATTGGTAAGTGTGCGTATAATTTTTTGTGCAACGTGCTTTTGATTTTAAGACCTGTTCCCGTAATATGAAGTGCTATGACAAAAGTTTGTCGCACATTTAACTGTCAAAAAGTTGCGAGAAACCCGTCATATTGAAATATCCTCTAATAGGATAAGAGAATACGCACGACAAAATTATGTCTGTCACGCGTGGACGGGCATGTTAGAGGGCTGGTCCTTTATGGGATACCTTTTTGAATACTTGACTTGAACTTACGGTGAAGAAAAACGTCGTGAGAAAACCTGCACACACCTGCGAAGTAATTCAAAGATTGTGTGTGACGCTGACCAACCCGCACGGAGCCAGCGTGGTCGACTAAGGCCTATTAACTCAAATTTCAGGGTAGGTTTAAGTTTGAACCCCTCGGTGGGGACATTAATATGAGCTGTTAATGATGATGATGACTTGACCACACTTGACCAGAAGTATGCAGTGTTTTGTGTCAATGCATAGTGCTATACATATTTCATATTCTGTCTATCTCTAATTTTATTTTTATAGTAAAAGAAGACTAAAATTTTGTGTTATATTGTGGCTACATTTCTAACCCGTGGTTGAACCCTTTTTATTACTATTTCCTTAAGATTATTATATTTTTTTAATGCAAAAATATCATATGTCCTTCCGTTTCCGTGATGACATCTATTTATGTAGAAAATACGTCTTATTTATAGTCTTCGAAATGTTTTCTCTTTTAAAACAATAATTATAAAAAATCAAATGTTTTTTTAAACTTTCAATGTTTAGAAATATTTTACTTTTTACGGCAAAAAAATCCTTAATGACAAAAACTGCTGCCTTCGTAGCGCCATTATTAATGATCGTAGCCGCGTAGCGCTTTGCTACGAGCGGCTACGATGTTTGGAATAGAGAGTAGGCTGAAAGGTTGCGCTACGCAATCACTTCTATACGCCTCTACCTGTATAGTTTGTACTATACATGTATTTACCTACTATGTTTGTGATGGTAGCTATTGTGTACTTTGTATATTGTATGTATAGGTATGTCACGGGCGTAGCCAGATTTTAGTTTTGGGGAGGGTTCAAGAAAATTACAGAGGGGGTAAAAAATAAAACAAGTCCATATAATAGATGTGAAAAATTACATATAAAAGATCTACAACACTGTTCTAATACCATAAACAGAAACTCTTAGCCAGAAAGTTCAGATATTAACATTCATATCTCATCGATTTATGTTTATGATATTAGAATAGTGTTGTAGATCTTTTATTCATATAATATTATTGATTTTATTAACTTTTGCTTTGCATTTACGATCCTTGCATTACGGCTATAGGGATTTCAGTTTTTCCCTTTTCGTTGTACTAGGTAGATTATTTTTTTAGCGCTCGCCTAAGTACCTGTCCTATAATGTATAGGTATTTTTAGCTTTTATACTTTACGTTCGGCAACCATGAATCATACAGTTCTAAATCACACAAAATTCGGTATTTAAATGTAATTTTCTTTTTGGATCAATTTCAAAGTATGTATTTAAATAATTACTGTTCAGACACATTAAATAGTTCGAATAAAGAGAAGAGACACGTGAATCAAATTAATGTAGGCACATAATGTTAATAAGAAAAATATAACTTTTAACCAAACCTAAAAATCGGATATAAACCGAACTTGAAAATGGCGGATATAAGATTGTAGGTAGGTATAGGTACAGAATTTTGACGCTAAAACCCACGTTGTTGGGCGGTTTTGGGGCGCCGATTTGAATTTCGAATTTAGAACCACGTGCAGGGCGGCACTTTCACCCTCGCATCAAGGTCACGCACTCATCGCCACAGTGTCCGCGTATGAGTGTAGTGTGTACGACGTGTGTGTCGTGTGCTTGTGTGTGTGTTGCGTCTCGACTGTATGCAGTGGTGCGGTAAAATGTAGCTTAAATTGAGGCGGAATTTCGTTAAGCGTTCGATCGTGTGATTCGGGTGTTTTCGGTTATACGGTTCAGGTGGTTTAGGTTAAGTTGTATTTCGGTGGAATCAGTATTGTTATTGGGAAATGCGCCGAACGAAACTCCAAATTGAGAACAAGAATTCAAAAGCTCAATACAAGTAAAGTCACTATGCCGCCGCACTGAAAAGGACTGTTATTTATAACTTACTTATAAATGATCGTAGTAGGTATAATAGGACAACATGAAATTATTTTCCAAAGATACTGTTATTATACAAGTTAAATTTATTTAAAGGTGTAGGATAGAAAGAGAGATCCGACATGTACGATGACGTCACTGTACATGTCTGCCATATTATATTCATACAAAAAGTTGTTTTGCATAGAGAGACAGGTAGATTAGGTTATAAAATTGTATTTTCACTGTTGTTATTATAATTTGGGATTTTTTCCATGCATTTTCCTATAATATGCAGTACCATAATATGTTAGTCCCGATAGAATCAAACACAAGAGATTATCTCACATTTACTGAAAAAGACAGAAAATAGAGACGTAAGGAACCCTCCACTTGAGATTTCCTCTAATAGGTTGAGAGTACACGACAAAGGTAGGTATGTCTTGTCACTCGTTACCTATGTGATAGCAGGTCTATGTAAAAACATGGGATGGAATCGCAGGTGAACTCTATCATAATATAGGGATAGATAGATAGATATACAAGTAATTTGACTCAGCAGAAAATTACTTCATTAAAGACTAGACGGAAACGTAATTTATATGAACTACCCTAACGCGAAATTACATTCGTCTGTTAATAGCTGTTAAATATCGACATCGAGGGGCTCGAGCCTACTAAGTACAATATCTTACATTAAGGTTGACCGAACAGGCTGATTGAATGCAGATTGGTCTTTCTTACACAAACCTTTTGGTTTCTTAACTATTAAGATTTAATATTTGCCGTGGTATTTGTTTTGTGTGAGTGCCCGATATTTCGATGCAGTTGCATTGTGTCGCAGTCATCTGGTTAAATTAGCCAACTAACTGAACGCCTAGGCCGTTGATTGAATTCCGGCATCCAACTAAATAGCTGAAGTAGGACTAGCCAAGTTATTGAGTGCAACGTTTAACTAGATGACTAAATATCGTGAAGTCATTTAGTTAAATTGGATATTGTTTAGTTTAAGGTTTTTGGTTAGGGTGACTATGATTACTTGACGCATTTTTTTTACGAATACTTACCATTATGCAACTAAGTAAATAAGGTTTAATAAGATGTATGAAAGTATTATAAAAACACAAAAAATTATATAAGGATAGTTTTAAAATAAAATACACTGTAATATGCGTCTTTATCAAACAAAGTAGTATATAACATTCACGATTTACTCCTAAGAGCAAGGAAAATCGCGCTTCGGTTTACGATATTGACGCCATATTTGTTTTGGTGACTACTAGCGCCGCAGTGGTAAAAAACTGAACTAAATTTGAATCACTTGGCTGAGTCTTGGTCAGTCATTTTGAAAGGGCTGACTTTCAATACGTCAAGTTGTTAAACGTTGAGTGATTCTAGTTCAGTTAACTATCGGCCTAGGAATCCGATTGGGTGCCGGCATCTAATGAACAGCCTAGGCGTCCAGTTAGTTGGCTAATTTAACCAGGTGACTGCGACACATGCACCATGATTACGGGACGACTGAAGAGAACTATGGGCAAACAATATGTCTACCATCTTTCTGTTGCGTTTACTAATGTTTCAATAACTTGACTCCTCCTCCTTCTATTAGTTTTTTCTGACATATTATGAAGTTACCTACACTATAAGAACGTTAAATAATGTTAGGTACCTACTTACTTATATTACCAGCGTTCCACTCCGCGGCTTCGCTCTATTTAATATACTTTTCTGTGGTATTTGGGTATTTTTTCCGAGGTATAAAGAAGGAAATGTGTAAATTCAGGGTTCAGAATATCTTCATTATAAACAAGTCGTGTTTTAGGCTTGAAAACGAAATAAACATTTTAGCGCTAGCTATAAAACATTTTCGCATTTAAAATGAAGCGACGCGGTCATTATTATTATACTAAAAAGCTTGATACCTATGTGGTGTTGCAACACAAGCGTAGGTCAGTAAAAAAAACTATTCAGTTATGCTTATTTAGAATTTTGTTTATCACACTGAAGTAATCTATGACACAAATCTCATTAAAATGCGTCAATACATTGTGATAAATCGATCGACTTGCACTACCCACGTGAAGTTAACCGAAAAACTCTCGATTATAGACTAGACGCGTTCGCAATTTGTCGAGTCTCGTAATTTGCGCGGGAAATTGATTTTTTATGCCATTAAAGGGAGGGGGTGTGTCGGGGGTGGGGGAAGGGAAAGTTATCGGATTTTCGTACCGGGGTGTGAAGGTTATCAGGTTTATTTTAGGACTTCAAGTGTCAAGTTAGTGCTTTTTTAAATTGATTTTGTAGCGCAGTTCATGGCTGCTACTGTCAGTTAAGACACCGTTTTGATTGTCGAACGATTTGAATTTGAAGTACTTAATTAGTTTGTGGTTTAATATTTGCAGTTCCATTTCCAAACCTTGCCTGTTACTGCAAAGAAAAGTATAAAAATAAAAATGCTTAGATAAGTATTGTTAGTGCCTAGTAGTAGCCTTCAGAATTTTTATTTGTAATAGGTACATAATATGAATACCAACAGTATTATATGTCATGACAACTTAAAAAAATATATTATTGCAATTCCAATAATTATGACTGGTCCGACTATTTCCAAAAAAATCTTTAATTCTCCACAATCCATAACTTCAATAACGATATAAAAGCTCTAAATGGCGATAATTAATTTTAGAAGCTGCAATTTACTGCTCCGGTTTCTTTGTCCGGAGTTTTTCACAAAAGAATTTTTCCTCCGCCGTTCGTTCCTTAATAACTCTAATTGTTCCGAATCACGACTCCGACCAAGACTGTCTACGGAGGCGATCGAACACGGAAATGTAAGTATACTTCCCCTATATAGTGCAGCAGCACACACACAGATGGAAGCACTACTGTATTCATCAAAACAAACGCATACAGTGACAAAATGTCTGCCGAATTACACGCAAACATGTAAATGCGACTCGCAATGAACTATCTGTGTGCGTTTGTGTGTGTGAGTGAATGAGAGAGAGAGTGATGAAATTTCACTTTCCGTTTTGGCAACGTCGCGCGCCCCCGTTCGTCGACATTTGGGGGGTTGGGTGCAAGTGAGATTAGTTCCGACAACGGTATTCTCTTTTTGAACTTGGTAACGGTGAAGATTTAAAAATGGAACCATGTTTAATTTTTTTATTTGACATGCGTAATGCATTACTTGAAAAATTCGCAGATACAGTTTTTTTTTATTTCGGTCGCAGAACCTAAAACGTGATGTATAAACTTTACCTGGATTCGCTATGGAGTAAAAATCCTTTTCAAATCCTCTATCCCCATTAGTCTAATAAAGTCATATTCAGAAGTTCAATTTGTATTTTTTTATCATCACAATTTATCAAAATCTGAACTTTTATAATTGTAGGCAGTCTCGATTGACAAAGACCATATAATTTACCTAAGCATATCTACCAGGCAACATAACTCTTTCAAGGACGAAAAATTTGTTCTACTTGAGTGCCAATCAACAATAAAACTTTTTGCGAATTCGCACAGATACAGGGGGAGTATTAACAAAGGGATTGCGGCGCAAAAAAAAATCAAATGTAGTAAACTAACGGTACTGTGTGTGGGGCATTTCAAATAACTTCAAAAGCCCAGACGATTCTCGGAAGTGTCATCCTTGCCAGTGCGAAAAGGACGGGCGCACATCTGTCTCTCTCTCACGACTATCGACTCAAGGGACGCGACTGGAATACTTTTTGGTACATTTTATTTTACAGTTTTATAAATTCTGCGTGCGTAAGTAATGTTGAAATTGAAAGTGACGTACATCGTGACAAATGTACAACTTTTATTGCATTAAGAAGAGGGTTTTGTGTGAGGAAATACTACTCTATGATAAGGAGAGTACTTTTGTGAACAATATAGAAAAAAGGGAAAGACCATAGATTTATTTGATTTTGTTTGAATATTAATACGTATTACAACAAAAGGTTAAGAAATTACCTACTGTATGTGCGAATAAATATGGAATACAAGTGATACAGAAGTTAAGTAAATGTAAGAATTTGCTAACCTAATAATATGGCTTGACAGTACAGAAGCCGACTATGGAAAGGGCCATAAGCCTGTTATAGGTTGTTGTAATATATTTATATATTTATTTATTTAAGATTTATTGCACACAAGAAAATTATAAAAATACAAATATAATAGAAATAATCGGACAGGAACGGATATCGTTTTATGTCACTTTCCTCAAAACGTTCAAAATAAATCTAAACAAAAATACCAAAGCAGACTTTCAAACTTCTAGTAGGTAGGTACTACAAAGAATGTGGAGAACATTCTGTAGTCTGCAAACTTTAAAAGAATATCATAAATTACAACACTTCGGAACGTTATGAGAATTTCTTTTAGGGAATTATCATAAAATCCGTTTTCTAGAAAACACTGACGTGTGCCAAACAGAATGATCTAAGTGGCCTTGTCAAAGTGTCACGAATAAAATTCACGAGATGGGAATAAATACATTTTCAATCAACACCTCCGCAGGTCTACCTATAGCGAAATTTTAAATTCATATCCTAGATCTGAATATCTAAGATGTAGGACAAAATTAACATAGGTAGACTTTATTTGACATATTTCTTTATGATTTTGCCATTTGGTATCGAAGAACGCTGTGGGATAGAGATGAAGATAATTGATTAACAATATTCGTTCTTAATAAAAATATATCTTTGTTTAGTAAGAATATGTTATGTAAAGCCCGACCAAAGAAATATGACACCTCGCCATATTGCGGAATTTCAGAGGAACTAATTTTATAAGGGAAATTGTTGCCATAGTCGTAAAAATATACACGTGGCGCCCCCAGAGCAGGTGTCCTATTTCTTTGGTCAGGCTTTAATATGTAACAATATAATAAAATATACGGAACATAATTATATTCGGGGAGCTTTCGTCCAGCAGGGATTTTGACATTACCTGAACATCAACACCTAGTAATTGGTCCAAAAACAATACTTTCTTTCACAGCGAAGCTTTCAATTGGCAAGTCATACTGAAGAACATCAAACACTCAGGAAGCTTAGCTTTGGGCCTTTTGTAACAGGAAGAAGGCGGAAGTGAGATCACCTTTAATTTTTTTGTAAAAATACCCGCAAAGCCTAACAAATCGATTGGGCGAGGCTGTCGCAGGCTGCGCGTCATGTTACACACAGGATGCGGCAACGGGCGGACGCGCGCCATCTTGCTTTCCGTGCGTAAGCGCAGGCGCTGTGCGAACCGAAGAGGATGTGTTTTTGTTTTAAACTAAAGTAGTACTGGTTGGTTGTAGTTCAACACTTTTTAAATACAGAATTAGACTCTAGAACAAACCAGAAAATGCTAAACTTCTCTCGTATACCTAATGAATAGAATAGGCCCCAAAATGTAACCCTGTAGAAGAATTCGACATTTAAAAGTCTGTATATTTAACTCTACGGTAAATTTAAGGAGGTCCGTAGTGTCTGTATCCTGACAATTAAGTTACTTACAGTATTTCAGAGTTATGAAATTGGATTCTTCGAATTCTTAAATTACCTTTATCAGTAAGTAAGTCTCTCAGACGCAGAAATGAGACGCATGGTACCGAAAATCTATTTAAATGAAGTAAAAAGAAAAAGAGTACGCAATATTTATAAAATAAATTAAAATTAAAAGCGTTAAACGTGCTCCATCTTGATTTAACTCAAGCGCAACAAGGATGTCCTTTTATTTTTTCCGCACCAGTAACTGCGCACGAGTCGTGTTTACTTTTTACTTAATTTACCTTCCGCTGTGTTCTCTTTTGGAACACCTAAATTAACAATTATAAATCATACCTGTAGGTACATTATTTCGATATTCTGATAGAGTTTTATTTTAATATTTCGCTTTTGAACTTACATGTTTCTTTTTTACTTATTTGCACTTTGCAGAAAGTAATGGTCCTCCTGGTGAGGTGACTACGTCTTAAATACACCGTTATTGCAATTTAACAATAGGAATATTTATTACAATTTAATAGCATAAAAACTTTTAATCTGTTTTTACATAAACACAGTGAGAAAATTTTTATTACGACCGACTAAAAAAAGAATGCGCTCGATTGCCTCTGCACGGCACATCTGCATTAATTCAATGCAGTAGAATTATAAACTTTATCACCAACATAATAAAAAGAAGTCTTGAATAAACTTTATACATGTTGACATTTGACAGCGCAGGCAGAATGAAGTCGCATTGTCGTTGAAGTTTTTGCGGAGAAAAAAAAGAAAGGCCCAGGTAGTTCCTTTGTATTGCATTTTGAGACGGTCTTGCGCAGTGCAACACAAAAGCTGCGATTTTGTGCAAGCCAACGTGACGGCTGATAAATTATTCGCAAATTTACTATGTGAAGAGATCGCACCTGGTGATAGCGTTTTGTTATTGCTCTACGATTTTATTGATGATTTTAATCGGAGTTTTATTTTGCTGTTCAGGTTTATAAATTTGTAAGTTTATGGGGATTCGTCCTGTAAATTTTATAATTATTGCGATCGCGATATTAATTTCAATTATAGCAATAACGAGACGGTAAATAAAAGAATAAGTACGACTAAAAATAAGACATGATTGTACTCGTATTCGGGTAAGACCCGTTGTGTTTTGACATCTAAGTTTATTAAATTTCAAGAGAATTATTTCACTGAATTCATATTTAAAAAACTATTTCATAATACTAATACTAATAATACCTAGTTGAAATGAGTACAATCTATCGAAAGGAACTATGCAGTTTCACGTAAACAAGTCGATAATACGCAAAAATACTCATCGAAATTTCCGCACAACTACAGTCATAGCCGCAACGTGCCAAAGCCTGAATGAGTCACACGCGGGGGCTGACCAAAAACGAGGGTGAAAATGCGACGTTGCAGTTTTTCACTTTCCTTTCCTATACAGTGTTGCCAGATCTCGCAATCGTTCCCGAATTAAAGAGTTTTTCGCGCTATGCCTAATTGGCTCCTTTGCGGGTAATAGCGAGGGTGAGAGTCAACTTGTAGCTTTGTAAGGGTAGAGAATGTAACTAGTTAATTACGATAATTTCATGTATACGTATTTTCATTCAAATAAAAAAAAACTGATATTTAAGTACTAACTGAAAGTTTACTGCTAAATAACTTGCAAAATATAATAAAAGCGCCATTTTTATTTAAAATGATCTAAGAATCTATATTTCTAGCTCTATTTCATCTAGCTCTTAAGTGATTCTCTAATTTTGTTTTATATATTTTTACCTTTACGTAGTTCGCCCTCTGCATGTCTGTTGTTTCTGAAATTGAGTTCGTCACTTACCTGTAAATAAAAAAAAACATTCAATTAGTTAACTGATCAAACAAAGAAAGATTATAAATGAAAATAATGGGTACTACAGGGTCTAAATCTCTCGCAACCTTAAAAAATATATAAAATTTCTCAGTACATGATATTTTTACTCAAGATCTGAAAAAGATTTGGTACTTTTAATTATTTTTCAATACCATCACGTGAATAATTTTGAAATAAACAATGGTTTTGCAACTGGGTTGGGTAGCTTAAGTCGTAAATATCTTATCTTATCTATTATTTATCTTTCTCCACCTGATTGGTGATTGCCTAAAAGGAATAATAATTGTTATTCAGCTAATAAGCCACCTATATATATAATCTTCATGTTTTATTCCTTTCAATATGGTTTCTATAACTGCGCGCGCAAAAAAGTAAAGTGCCATGATTAAAAGAAATGTTTTGAGAGATCCACGTGGAAACAAGCCTCAATTCTCAACAAATGTGAATCTTTTAAAGCATTCGGATCTTCAGACTGAAAGCTCGTTATCAGAGTAATGGCGTATCGCGATAAATCCGTCTGTGTAGCGCAGCTGTCAACGGACATATGGCGAACTTCCCGGCTTACCTGCGAGCGCAGCTGCGTGGCGCGTGCGCAGGCACTGTACTGCACTATTGTGGCAGATCTAGAATGTTGCTTGCTTATAGTGTGGGTTTCTAGGATCAACCTTGGTGTCAGACTTATTGAGCCTATGGTTTCTGGCTTCTGACTTGACTCGTATAACTACTACACCAGAAGAAAGTTGCTGAGACCGACGGCTTTACGGCCCGGAAGCACGGAATCATCTTTAATCTAGTGATTCAGCCTGACTGGTGATTCGAACTGGGGAAAGTATCAAAAAGATCACTTTGCCGTCGGTCTCAGCTACCTTATTCGGGTGTTGCCGTTATACGAGTCATGTCAGAAGCCTTAGACGGCTCAATACTTCTGACACCAGGGTTGATCCTCGAAACCCACACGATTTATATGATCAATATGACCGAATAATGCCCTACCGGGATTCGAACCCAGAACCTCCGTAACGCAAGGCGAGCACTTGACGAATGGACCATGGAGGCTGTTAGATCTAGATTGTGAAATAGATCGGCGACGTCTCCTTCATGATTTTTTCCGTATCAACGTGCTAGATCATAGTCCGAGGCTCTTTCGAACCACCTCTAGATGCATTGGTATTTGTGACTACTTTGTGGTAAAGCTAGTTATGTCGATCTCACGACAAAACATCATATATAGGTTATAATATAAAGTACGAACAGCAGCATTGATAATATGTGATATACCAGCTTTTTCCCACTTTTACCGCTTGAAATGAAGTTCATATTTTCCCGTAAAAAGACTCTTATGTTCTTTTCCGTAATGTCTCGAAAATTTTAGCCACAATCACAATTCGTTGCCTCGTAAAATTGCTCCACACGCTTTAATGATTTTTCCCGCGGGAATGAGATGTTTTAGATTTTATCTGAACCAGATGTTTTTATTCGAGAATATCACTCGATTGACCTGAAAACCATTATTGATTCGATTTCTGTTTCAGACAAGATATTTAGGCTGGATGGTCATATAAGTCTCTTATATTAATGACGTCCTTTCTTATTTAAATAGAACAAAGTTTGCTGGTTGAATTTTTGATTCACTATACTTAAATCCTAAAGTCTATTTTAAAATTTACAATTACCCACAAATAAACGGAAATACTTCAAGAGTCAACTGACATTTTTCTGTATGATATCGCCGAAGAAACATCTTTGCTGTTAATACTGTCAACAGAAATTCTAGCTATTAGGCTTAATTATAACCTTATTCTGTCCTTAAGATAGTAATTAAAATGAATTGGTCAGCGGGATCTTGGATCTAAGTGAGATATTTAATAATAAATATTTAGGTGCGTTGCATGTTGTTTTATTTATAACATTATCTTGGGTACTGTTAGCCGACCTTTGAACAGTATTTGCAAAAAACATGTTGGAGTTTATTGCTAAACTTTTGCTAAATAATAGTATGTATAGTATTTTTTGTATTATCAGTAATGTTATATTGTGTGCAATATGAACGATTACAATATGCATTTTACTGATGAAAATGTCTCAAATCAATTTATATTGTATTATACGCCTTGATCATTTGCAAGATAATGGTATTACTTATAAAACTGAGCAACTTTCCTTAAAGAATATAAGTTAAAATCTCAAAAAACAACTACTTTCATTTTTCAACAAAGATTTTAACATCTGTTCCTCAGGGATAATTTTAGGTTAGATAACATATCCGCACTATAGCGTTAAACTCACAGAAACTGCTACTATATTACTAACTATAAATGCAAAATTATGGGTGTGATTAGAAAAAAATCTTCCTCTTTCTTGCTGAATAGATTTAGGTAAAAAATCTAAAGATAAATAGAATATCGGGTTCTTAATTATAACAGGCTTCTTTTCCAATTGTATATCTGATTTTATGATCGTGTTTTGTTTTCTTAAAGCAAGAAGATAGCATAGCATAGCATACTTCGTTTCATCATTACATGTAACAACAACAAAATTTTCATGCAAACATGAACAAAATAAATAGTTACTATCTAATACGAGTATGAACTATTTGCCTGTTTTTTTGTCTATGAATAAAATCCAGCTTGCATCCTCTAAGCCGACACATGAAACTCCAAACTATGCTCGAGCCATAGTCCTTACCTGGGTATGCCATAAAAAACGGGGTCATCGACCCTGCCAGCTGCCACAATTCAAAATGGCGGCTTTTATGTCAAAAATTAATAAATGCAAGCCAGTTTCTGAATGATGAATCGGGTAGATTTATTTAAACTGCATTTTGTATGCAACCCGATAACACGTTTTTTGGGCTTAATATAATGCAGGTCAGAGAAAATAAAGAATGGTGTCTGAAAATGATGTAGTAGCTACTTTTTTTTTAACGAATGCATGTACGTACATACTTTCATTTAATCGACATCGCGCATCGTTGACATAGAAATTTTTGATACATGACATGAATTTTGTTTCTCATAGTCCTTCTACCAAGGATGTTACGGTAGTAAATTATAACATACGTCATATATATATTTCAATACTTACCTACTCATTCTAATACTTTTTTACACTTGTTATTTCCCTTACGTGTGTACCTTCATTATTTCCCTTAGTATGAAGTTAAGTGTAATTTTGCAATGTGTTTTTGTAATACTGTAAAGTGTTAAGTTGAGAATAAAAATGTTCTATCTATCTATCTATCTATCTTGTTTCGCTATATGCCAGTATCTATGCAGTTAAATTATTTATCTATATGTTGTGAGTTATAAAAAAATAGATAAATTTTAAATTCAAATATGTACATATTGCCAAAATGGAGTAATAAGATAAATATATTTATTTTCAAGAGGGATAAAAATATAGAAACCTACAGTATAATTTAATTAATATAAGAGCCATACTAATTGGCTACTAGTTTAAACGATATAATTAATACAGTATCTCAATAGGAGCTAAATGAATAGTTCTCCATAAATAAATGGGGCAGGTGTGTCTAACACGTTTGATACCAGCTACTGCAATTAGAGAAGAATTAGTAATAAAAAATACATGAAAAAGTATCTTAAAGGTGTTCCCACATTTAGAACGTTTTGGAAGATTCGATTTAATAAAGCGAAATAATTTCTAGTGACCGTGTCTAGTTGGGATCAGAAAATAATCAGATTTAAAAAATGCATTGTTATTAAAGTTTTTAATAATTTGTAAGAATTTTCGTTGTAAATACTACGCTTCAGATAAAGATATTTATGAGCAAATGCTGTATCACTACATAGTATAAAATAAAGTCGCTTTCTCTGTCCCTATGGCCCTATGTATGCTTAAATCTTTAAAATTACGCAACGGATTTTGATGCGGTTTTTTTAATAGATAGAGTAATTCAAGAGGAAGGTTTATATGTATAATACATGCATAATATACTTACGGATAACCCACAATAACCATTTTCCCGTGCGGAGCCGGGGCGGGTCGCTAGTATGATATAAAAAACAGTTTTGAATCTATTTATTTCAGATTAATTAACACACCTTTTGTAGGATTACCTTCATAATAAATAGGTCGTTGAAAAAAAAAACTAAAAATGATTAATATGGTGATACACGCAAAGATGGTTCCGATGCGCATTAGAGTATGATAATGAATGAGGAGTGATGCAAGTCATCGTGATAGTCATCATAGATAAAACACATTAAAATTGTATACGAATTCGTACTTATTCATCAAATGTTGCCAGAGAAAGATCATTTTGAAAAAAAAAAAACATTTGTTGCTTCATTTTCTAAAACAACTTTTTTAGCGTATCTCTTAATTGATGGGCGACTAGTAAGCGAATTGGACGAAGATTTATTTTGTTTATTTATTTTCTAACAGAAAGATAGATATTAAATACTTACGCTATCTCTATTCATGGGAAAATTTAGATTTGTAAAACCCGGAGACAAGAGGCATGAAGAGAAATTGTGGGATGGATACAAAGTCCTTGAGAGGCATAGGTGGCATAGATTCGAAAAAAGGGAAAGAAAGAGACAAATATATAAATATCTAGGGCTTTTCAAAACTCATAGTATGGTGTATAAGGATCTTGCTATTTACTATACTTTGTCAATATTATGAACTTGATAAAAGGCGACAGATGCGTATCCAATGTATCTGTCAGTAATTACTACGGTGTTATAGTTATAAATTACAACTTATAAATTATATACCCCGTGGTTTAGCCGTGTGGACCATTGTGGAGCTGTCATATAGAGTATTTTATTAGTCATGCTTCGATAGCATTAAATTGGTTAAAATTATACATATTATAAAGTTTTTGTGCAGAATACTGTGTTTTAGCAAAGTGTACAACCATTTATGAAATTGTTATAGTGTATTAAGTATAACTAGAAAATCATTTTGAAGACGGTAATTTTTTTGATGCCAAGTGTATAATTACCGGCTAGATGGATGACGATCTGCGGAAAGTGGCTGGCAGCGGATGCAAGCGGCCCAAGTGAGGGTGGTGAGGGCCAAATAGCGCGCCTTGGGAGAGGCCTATGTCCAGCAGTGGACTGCCGCAGACAGTTAGTGATGATGATATAAATAAATAAATAAATTAAACGTTTATAAATTGGACGTTTATTTTTATTATTATTTTTTAAGTTCTAAAACTGTTGTTTTTATTTGTTTTGCATGCTCTATGTGTTATGTAATTTTGACAACGGTATATCTAAAATATTTCGAACACAAATGTATTTTGTTAACGAATAAATAAATGAATATAAATGAATGAATATATACCAAACTCTTTCTATATAGAAAAAAGAAGGGATAAACGGTAAAAAATATACGTATTTTATTTTTACATAGAAATTTGGGTTACAGAGGCTGGAGAGGTTGTCTCTCGTACGTTAGATACGGGTTAATCATAAAATAAAAATGGAACAAACCATAGCGAATATAAATTGTAAAAAAGTAAAATTTAAAGAATCCACGCTGAAACTCGTAATAAGATAAGATTCAGAAAGCTCTTCAAATCAAATATTTGCTTTGATCAAACTTCGTAGTCTTGAAAACAGATTTCTATCTTTTTAGATTTACTCTGTTCACAAGTAACAATTTATATAAGAAAAAAGTCAAATCAAGTAGTTGTTGTTCGTTTTATGCACACATTCCAATAGAAACAATGCAGAATTCTGTCTGTCTGTCACAGCACAGAACTGCTGAATTGATTTTTTTTTCAAGGGACAAATAAAACAAGATCAATAATTAAACTTGTTAATAGGTATGCTGTAGACGTACCAGAATCTTGTCTTAAAAAAATTGTCGGCGAATGTCCACCCACAATATGAAGAAAAACTAAAAAGATTAAGTAGCTTAATAACTTTACATAACAGAAATTTTTCTACCATAAAAAGAATTGCATAATATAATTATTTAAGTTGATTCATTTTCTGTGAAGTTTTACAAAAGGACTTATTGTAATTTTTTAAAATATTTATTACCTAGAGGTATATATACATATAGCCTTGTATACATTTTCGGCGGCAAATAAATAAATACGTAATGTTCCATAGAGTCTGTCGCCAAGCGTTCCCAAGAGAACGACGGAAAAAAATACTTTATAAAAAAATGAAAGCATAAATCAAATAAAGGTATAGCGTATAACGTTACAATGTTTGAGACCGACGGAAATAGGGATGGGCTGAGTGTGGAATAATGTTCTGGCGTTACATTTGAAACTATGTTTTTAAATTTTAGCCAAATTCGTTGACAAAGTTTAATTTTCATTATTTACATGATTTGGTCACAAAAACAGCTTTTTATTGTTAGTTAGTGCAACGAAACTTATGCTAAGCTATTATAGCCCTTTTGCAGTGCAAAAAGCATTGTGTAATTTTATATTTTTACATTCGATTGTTTTTGTGTTATGTTCTGTTTTGGTCCGTTGTTAACAGCTCATATATGTCCCCACCGAGGGGCTCGAGCCTACCCTGAAATCAGGGTGAAAAAGCCTTATTCGACCACGTTGGCCCAGTGCAGTTTGGTCAACTTCACACCAAAAGATGTTCAGGGACTTACAACAGAATTTACACTATGGTTTGTTTCATATTATTCCGGGCAAAAGGTCATTGATGCCTTCATACAATGCACACATTTTTTCAAACGATACGATAAAACTTAAGGAAATTATCGCAAAATACGTAATTTGGCATACCGTAGTAGAAGGCGGGGTGAGCGTGTGACCTTGCCAGACATTTAGGCGTTACATTATTTTTAATAACTTTCAAGAAAAGAGAGAGGTCAATGAACTTGTATCCGGATTCATATGACAGACCATAGACACTGTTGAGTCAACAAGAGTGATCAGATTTGGGCTGTTTCTTACCACGTGTCCCAACACTACCCATTTAGAGCGGAAGCCGGTTGAAAAACCGGAGCTCAATAATAAATTACAGTTTACTGTTCCCAACGGCTCCTGTTACGTGCAGTTGTCACGTAATTACGATAATCGAACCAGCCCCTAATCGGGATACGAATAATCGAGACGTCGAACGATGACGTGCAAGAATCGGCCGAATATCGATGAACTTGTACATTGAATTGCAGTGAAAAGTTTTGCACTGTGCTCAATGGAATCTGCTTGGCAAATTTTTGTTTAAAATACAAAATCCGATTTATAAACTACTGAGGTGAGCTGTAGTAAATAATATGGATAACAAGTATAGAGTTGTATAAACCTCAAAAGATAGAATAGACCTTGGGGAGTAACATAGGCTACCTTTTAACGCGGAAATATTCCTTATTCCTACGGGAAAAACTGTTCACGCGGGCGGAGCCGCAAAGCAAAAAGCTTGTTAGGTAAATAATAAGTAATAATAATATTTCTATTCTCCCTTAAAAATAGCACGTAAAAATTATAAAGAACAAAAATGGGAGACTGAACTTCATGTTAGGTAAAACCTGTATTACGGATAACAAGTATCACTACATAGTATAAAATAAAGTCGCTTTCTCCATCCCTATGTCCCTATGTCCCTATGTCCCTATGTCCCTTTGTACGCTTAAATCTTTAAAACTACGCAACGGATTTTGATGCGGTTTTTTTTAATAGATAGAGTGATTCAAGAGGAAGGTTTATATGTATAATACATGCATAATATACTGAAGGATAACCCACAATAACCATTTTCCCGTGCGGAGCCGGGGCGGGTCGCTAGTAGTAGTATAAACCTCTATTAGCGGTAAAATATCAGGTTTATGACTGAATTCGGTAATGAAGTGACGCCGATATCATCGGAATGGCGTTGAGGGTTCATAAAACCAACCGAGTAATTTAAATTAAACACGAGGAATCGTCCAAATGTTGATAAGGAATTAAATTAAGACATCGTCGAGTAGATTTTTTTAACAAATGACACATTAACGGCAGTTTCTTTTTGTAAATGTAACTTATGTATGCAAATTCATATATAAACATGATAAGGATTTAGAAACGGTTAATAGAAAACGTAATACCTTTAGGTACTAGGTTTTTCTTCTTTACTAATAAATATCTTTGTTAGTTCCCTCATTAATTTTTAAATTTATTTCGAAAATGATGCTTCCTCCATAAGCCTAGGATGCCCCACATTTTCTAATAGGCACGGGAACATAAGGGCCTCCTTCCACGTCTCTTTTATTTACATACGCAAGTGACTGAATGCACTCATCGAACAATCAGCCAGGCTAACGACCTCACTCGAAGCCTGCACCCTTTCAGTGCCAACCAGTGTTGCTTGGCCCCTACGCTAAATAATGCAAATTAAAATATTTTTACGGTACTTCAGAAAAAAAAGCAGTGTTTAATAAAGTGGAAATCCAAGATAAGTTCTTAAAACAAAGAGAATTTCAAAGGAAAATTATATGGGGTTCCTCAAGGTACTGTCCTAGGATCAATCTTATTTTTAAATTATATGAGTGATTTATTAAATAATAGTTAAATTATTATTGTGGATGTAATACGTATATATGAACACATCTTTAGGCTGAAATGATGATGATGATGCCGTATATACAGGGCGTCCCACGGCTATGCCACATGGAGGGAAAGTACCTTAAATATTGTAGTTAGAACATTTTACTGAAAGAAGACATTATTTTATTTCTAAAAACTATTAAAACTGCATTCATACATTCTTTAATAATTACATGGTTGAACCGGGAATCGAACCCGCTACACGAGAAAAAAAAATCACCCTGTAGTTTTATCATACCAATCGAAAGGCTTCATCATAAGAATTATTTTTTGCTAAATAACATAGTATCAGAAATAAAAGGAAGACTATGAATTTTAACATTTGAGGTGGCCGGCCTAGATCGCCAAATCTAGCCCCCCCGTTAGGATTTTTTTTATGGGATTATGTTAAAAAATTTAGTTCACAAGAACCGGTACGAGTGTCCACGAGCTACAGACAGACCTTAGACGTATTATTCTAAATATCCACCACAACAAGTTAAAAAAATCGACAAGGAGTGAAATAAAGAGTGTGATTTGTAAGTATTCAACAGCGTGGGTCATTTTGCGCATTTGATAAAATTGATAAATTTTGTGTTAAAAATGTTAAAATACATAGTCTTCCTTTTATTTCTGACACTATGTTATTTAGCAAAAAATAACTCTTATGATGAAGCCTTTCGATCGGTATGATAAAACATAGGATATATTTTTTTCTCGTATAGCGGGTTCGATTCCCGGTTCAACCATGTAATTATTAAAAAATGTATGAATGCAGTTTTAATAGTTTTTAGAAATAAAATAATGTTTCCTTTCAGTAAAATGTTCTATCTACAATATTTAAGGTACTTTCCCTCCATGTGGCATAGCCGTGGGACGCCCTGTATATGAGTAGGTACATTATTATTGTATAATTATGGAGCTAAAAAAAACATTGGCTGAACCATGGACAGTTTTCTAATTCTTCCGTTTTATCTATTCAGAGATACAGAACAGGAAGTTAAGTGTATTAGATCCGTAAATACTTCGCTAAGCCAACTAAAAATACATACATACATACATAAACTCACGCCTCTTTCCCGGAGGGGTAGGCAGAGACCACTAAAAAAAACAACTAACTAAAAATTAAAAAAAAAAACCTGTTATACACCAATAAGTGAACTCAATATCCCATACTTGAACTGTATCGCTCCTCCCCTTATTTCACCTGTATCACCTTGTATAGACCCCGAGGGTTCAGGGACCAGCTTACATTAGCAAGGGTTTACGCACTGCATGATATGTACCTTGATAGGGAAATTGCAGCTTTTTATGCAGCCCCGGGGTGCAAGCGAGATGAAGATACGAGTAATTGAGAGGAGTGAAAGAGATACGCGATAAAAGATTTTTTTGCCAGAAATTTTTTCATGCATTATTTACTTATGACAAGCCATTAGCTGTTCTTTTGAAGCGTACTTCCGCGATATTGGTTTTAACCCCTAATCACTCAGGTGAGGTAGTAAACATTTACCCCACTTACCCTATGTATTGGCTTGAAATAAGACCTATTTTCCCCCGGCTTACCTAGGGCGTGCGTTCCGAGCTACAGTCAGTAGGTTACGCGTGTGGCTCCCGTTACATAATATACTGCGTTGGTATGTACTAGGGATGTTTTGAATACGGACAATTGCGGACGGTGCGAATATGCAGATTTTCTCTTGTTTTACTTTAAAATGTTACTTAGATAGTTAACACTGAATATTAGGGCGATGAACGATGGAACTTGATTTCCGAAAAGTAAAAGCTCATTCGACCAATTGTTTTCATTTTCATTTTCATTGAGTTGAATCTTGGCATCAAGACAAACCTATTAAAGGGTTTAATGATGTTATCTAACATTTTTATTAATTTATACAGTATACATAAAAAATATTACACATCAATACATATTTAAAGGAATTACTAGGCGTATCTGTTTAACGAAAGGTAAAGTCATCCTGCCAGAAGGTACCATCTATTTTAGCAGCTAATTTTATTTTGCAGTTTAAAAAATAATTCAAGGGCTTGCGTAATGGTAAATATGTAAGTATTTAAACCCTAAATTAACACAAATTATTAGGAAAAACACCCACACTATTAAAAATAAGTTTTATATCAATTTAAATCATACCTACACAGAAAATGGCAATCGTGACCACTGCGCACTGGCCAAATACTATTTATTTTTAAAAACAGAATCTAGTATTTTTCTTGCCAAGTTCCCGCTCTAACCTAGATTTGTAGGTTAGTCAAGCAGCCGGAGGGGCGTCTCTTCAAAGCTCTACGCGCCCTGCGTAGCTATTGCTACGTTCATTATGTGCGTAGCATTTTCCTGCATTTTTTTCCAAGTGATGCTGATGTTTTTCTTCACATTAGTGATGATAGTTAGAACGGGTTGGCAGAGTAATTAGGTCAGTTGTAAATAGTAGCGCGAAGCAGGCAACCTGTAAAGGGTTGGATACATTGTCGTTATGAAAGTAGAGTTGAGAAAAGATATCAGGAGATGAACTTTCATCATCATTTTATTCGAAAGACGTCCACTGCTGAACAAAGGCAAAAGATCTTCACAACGATAGGTCCTGCCTGCGGCTATACTTAAAATAAATAGAATTGTTAAGTATTAAACCTGGTTTTAAAAAATAAAATTTCAACTGCCATTTTCTATACTATATTATATCACTATTTCATAGGTACAACCATAAAATCAAACAGAAAATAATTTTAATTAAAAATCTGCAGCATTTTTTTTTCTAGCATAGAAAGATTTTCTGCAAACCACTTGAAACATGCACGCAGAAAAATCACTTCTGCCTGGTATGGTAAACGTGCAGAATTAGATCTCTGACGTCACGCCTCCCCCAACCCTCCCCTCGTGGAGGTGAAGGGGGGGTTACTGCACGACGCGTGTCAGTGTGGGCACTAATGAACTGTACGAACTAGCCTAGGAATTGTATTTCTATACAGCCGTTAGGTTGTTTTATTTATGTACAGAAGCCAGCACATGCGGTTGGACACTTGCACTACGAAAATCACCTTTACCGCAACGGAATACGGGCGGTCTCAAGGTCATTATGTCCAGCCGCATGTGCTGCCTACTGTACTTACGTACGATTTATTTTTAGAAGGCAATGACGTGTTACCTTTGATTTGTCGGTTGCGGATTTGAAAAATAATAATTATAGTCGGTAGGTACGTTTTCAAATTGTGTAAAACCCGATCAGGAAAATTCGCCATGTTGCGGAATTTCAATGGAACTAATTTTATGTAATGAAAATTGTTACCATAAACAAAAAATACACATGTGGCGCCCCCAGAGCAGGTTTTTTATTTCTGGTCAGGCTTTTAGTACCTCTTTAAAGGGAAATACTTACTTACACCCTACATCGCACCTCTCTATCAGTCATTGGGAGCGACAAAGTCAAATGTAACCTTAATGTAACTCAACTATCTAAAAATTACCCGACTGGCTGAATTGCAAACATAGAAGAAGCCATTAAAAAAAATTACAGCACAGTGAATGATTAGTGATGTGCCGTTTCCGGGAATATTCCCACCATTCCCGGGAAATTTCCGTCCCTAGGAATATCCCCAACGAAATTTGCTGTTCAAGCTGACTAGATGTGGTAGACTGGGCTAGTGTTTTATTGTTTAGGTAACTAACGACCCGACCGACCCTACAGATCTCACTGACTCGTCCTAGTTGGCCTCAAACGGAGTGTATTCTTAGGGTGGGAATATTTCCGGAACGGCACATCACTGTGAATGATTCAAATGGAAAAAAAATCGATCTCATCTTACAACAATTAGAGCGCTAACCACCCACTGCTAACGAGTTACGCGCAGAATATGCGTAGGCACGCACTGAGTTGCGCTTGCTATGTCCGTCCGTATCCTTTTTAATTTGCACGCACTTGTATGCACAGTGCACCCAGTGCGACAATATATAGAAAAGCTGCACATTGTGGTAAAAAGTTAAAATTTAAAATTGTGGATTTATTAAAATATACCTACTCAATTAATATATTCATGCCATCGCAAAGTTCATAGGAGCGGCGGGAGAAGAAATTTGCAATATCTCTGTTATTTGTTCATTGATTTACATTTATAAAAACTGTACCATTGTTTTTAAGGTTTTTTAAATTTACATCTAAATTATATTAAGTAGTAGACGTGGACGGCCGCGTAGGAGATGGCGGGACGAGCTTGATAGCTACTTAAAAGACCGGCCAGAAGCAGCTCATGACAGGGAGCAGTGGAAGAAAAAGAGGGAGGCCTTTGCCCGGCAGTGCGACAGTTTAGGCTAAATAAGAAGATAGGATATATTAAGATTGCATTGCATTATAAAAAAATTTCGCCACGAAGGTTACGCGGATATTTTTGTACTCATATACTAATTTGATTGTGACTATGCTTGTGTTGTTCAGGCTTTTCCTGCGGCTAACAAAACTCTAAAAGACAGATTAACCTAAATATAACTTGTTTTTTATTTAAACCTAAACTTCATTTTGAATATTGGATTATTTCAGAATAGGATCCAACCATGTTTATATTATTACACTTAGAAACTAATAAAAACAACGTCCATGTGGCCAACACCTCATCACAGACTATAAAATCGTTCCGTTCGTCCAATGCTACCAATAGAAGCACACAAACAAAATAAAGTAATGATTTCTTTTCGCTCCATAATTTACAACACCCAATTTTCTGATGGACTAAACTCGTAAAAACTAATACAGTTGGCAATAAATTATTAGATCTGTCTCGGACATAATCCAAGATCCTATTTAATAGTAATAATAAAATATAAAATGCATGCATTTCGTGTTGGATGCATGGCAAGGGTGCATCAACGCACCCCTCACGCACTAAACGCACACACGCATGGTTTTACGTCGAACGGAACGTTGCTCGCGCGTGATTGGTCAGGGCATTCACGCGCATGTGTGCGTACCTGTTCGGTAGAAAAGAGGTCGTATAGATAGAGTTATTTATAGCGCTGTGTTCTAGGCTGTATGAATTACTTGCGTGCATTGGGGTAGTCTTTGCTTGGAAAAAGTATTGATTTGTTGCTGGCCGGAACGGTTTAGAATGCTTACGCGAAAGGAGAATGATTTTGATTTTCGAATCAGAAACAAGAGATATTTTTTTTATTCTTAGACGTTTTTGAATATTCAGTAGAAGTATTCGTTTAACGTTATGATACGTGGTGAAACCGGTTTTAAGAATAACCGCCAGTCACTTTCGTCTAGCTAGGAAAATATTTAATCCTTTTCTTCAATGCACCTTTAATATAATCTTTTGTATTCTTTTTAATCCATATCATACTTATAGGGTTGAAATTTTAAAACCGTGTCGCTTTATTTTAGTAACTTGTACTAAAAAGCGGTTTGACATAGAGAAAAATGAATTTATTAAACGCATTTATTTCCTTGTTATGTCACAGAATTAAAAATAATGTCTTGTAAAAAACAAATTTTAAAGGAAGCGGCAAAAACTACGTTACGCAGCTGTTGTCCTAATCCGTTTTAGATAAAAAACAACAAGCAAAGATAAATAGACGGAGATTGTAAACAGTTCTATTGGATTGGATAATGAAAAGAAAATACTTATTTTATTAGTATTTTCGTATCAAAAGATGAACAAACAAATAAAAACAAAAAGCATGAAAAACCGCTCAGTGTGCGGGTTTTATTTGAAAAGGGAGAAAAAATCTAAATTTTAAAATGTAAGCAACTTTATGATGACAATGTGAATTTCTAGTCCATTTGGATAACAAAGCATTATTTGAATTTGTACGAGCTAAAAGCGACAGATGTTTGTAATGTAAAATTTCTAACTTCTATACGACTATTATACCCAGAGGTCTGATTTCTATTCTGTGAGAAAAAAAAAACTGTTTATATTTTTGTTTTTTTATTAAAGTTTTGGATTTGTTGTTAAACCGCCGACATTTTTGAACACAAACACTCGTAAATAAGCGTCTGAGCCGCATCCTGTTTGTTTTTTCGTATGACGGACAAAAATAATTTCACTGACTGTTGAATTGATGCAATGTAAAGTCATTTTTGCAATTACTTTTAAGTTGTTTTGAAATGAAGTGCGGATATTAAGAAATATAAAAAAGTAATGTAATGATGTCTCTGCGGTTCAAAAATAACATGTAAAGTACCAAACCAATTTTATTACAATTCCAAGACCATTAAATTGTGTGAGGCCCAATCAATTCTGATAACAAAAAATAAACTTTAAAATTCAAAACTTGTTCTAAAAAACCAATGAACGCAGCACTGGCCGACAACAAACTGAATCGAAAGAGAAAAAAAAAACAATTACGCAAGTCGATTCCTGTTACACGTAATAGTTGGAAGTCATGCATGCAAGATGCATCATTAATAAGTCGATCGTGCCGTTACGTCAGCTGATAGCACAAAAAGCTCGGCTAACATCTGCCGGCCGAGAGGCAGTGAATCACCGGGCGGCGCGGCGCGTGCCATGAGTGGAAAAAAAAGAAAAAAAATCAAAAGTGTAAACTCGGGCCGACCGTTATGATAGCTCGCCCCACTGGGTGGACTCACGTGGTTTTTCGCCTCCGTTCGGATATCGAACGCACTTTTTGCGAGATCTTGATGCGCGCGCGTGTCTCTTCATCCTTGCAGACTTCACTCATTAGACAAATGCGTGTTGTTTTGACAGCATTCTTTTTTTTTTGCTGCGATGGATGCAGCAATAAAGAAAAAAAGAGTAAAGCGCGGATTTTACTAGCTCTTTTATTTAAATACATAAATAGTTAGTACCTTCTTTTGCTTTAACAGTCAACATTGTATTTAGACCCAGTTTTTCAGTTCTCCCCACCTTACTTTGTGTGATCGGTTTTTAATTCATTATTATTATTTAGTACATAGATCAAGCTTTAAATGAACAGTTAGGAGACTATTTACATAGTAAAAAAAAGACCAAAAACAGCGCGGACAGAGTCGCTGTACTGAACGCTAGTCTCAACTCAAGTGTAAAAACTTAGTCTTCCCTTTAAGCTTACTTCAATAAAGAGCTCGAAATATAATATCGTAGACTTATAGACATCCAAGTCGCAAAATTGCCGTTGCCGCCATAAATTCTTTTTAATTCCACCTCGCAGACGTATTTATTATCTGCCATTAATTCGAAAAAAATCTTCGATTACAGCAAATGCCTGGAATATTGTGTAAAAACAACAGACATTTAAATGTACGATAAAGGAAAGATTTATGGCAAGTTTCTCAGTAATGTTATTGCGATATTGTTTGTTTCAAAGAAAAACACATTTATTCCTTTAGTGGAACAATTTTAGCATCTATTTCACGATTTGGGGGGTTATTATGGAACCACTCGTGATGTCGTGCGCGTAATGAACGGCCATTAGCAATTTGAAATATTGAGATTATCATTTGCGATAATTTTTGTAGGTCTATATGTATAGATAAGTATACATTATTCGTAAAATGAAAGTATCAACTTATTTCAAGTGCCATTAATAAATCTTTTGCTTTTGCTCTCCGCCGCGCGCGGCTGCGCCAGTGTTAACAGTTTTTTCCTTGGGAATGAGGTATTTTTCCGTAGTAAAAGGTAGCTTATGTTACTGAGGATGAATGTAGCATTCTAATGGTGAAAGAATTTCTGAAATCGCTTTAGTAGTTTTTGAGTTTATTTATTACAAACATACACACACACACAAAAATACAAATCTATCCTTTTTATAATATTAAGTATGATGAAAAGCTGTATTTACAATGAAAACCTCAACAGAAACGTTATTATAAATTAATTTTCTAACGTTATAAGAATGAAACACCATATTGTACAATCTTTTTTCAGTTACAATGGCACTCACTTAAACATCGCTGCTAATTCGTTTTCTCTGTAACAAATATTTACTTGAAATAAGCATTATTTTAGTCTTGGTAGGCAAGTTCCAAAATTTATTGACACACACACACACACACACACACGCAAACTCAGTCTTGGTATTCTAAAGAGGTGAGCAAAATTGTTGCGATAATACTTCTGTTTTGTTTTTGTACTATAACCCCTTCGGAGCAAAATGTTCAAAACACAAACTGAACACAACACGCAAAACGTACAAATCTCAAAATGTACGTACAAAACGCTAAAAGAACACAACACTAACCAGATAAAGCAACAACATTGAAATTGACCAACGCGGTTTAGGCCATCGTGGTCGGCTAAGGCCTATTCACCCTGGTTTAGGGTGGGCTCGAGCCCTTCGGTGGGTAGATGTATGGGCTGTTAACGATAAGATCGAGAAAAAAATATTTTTTCACTCATGAAACTACTAGTTCTAAGGTTTACCTAAGCATAGAGTCCGTTTTTAGGGTTCCGTAGCCAAATGGCAAAAAACGGAACCCTTATAGATTCGTCATGTCTGTCTGTCTGTCTGTCTGTCCGTCCGTCCGTCCGTCCGTATGTCACAGCCACTTTATTCCGAAACTATAATACCTATACTGTTGAAACTTGGTAAGTAGATGTATTTTGTGAACCGCATTAAGATTTTCTTACAAAAATAGAAAAAAAACAATAAATTTAGGGGGTCCCCATACATAGAACTGAAACTAAAAAAAAAATTTTCATCAAACCCATACGTGTGGGGTATCTATGGATAGGTCTTTAAAAATGATATTTAGGTTCTTAATAACATTTTTTTATAAACTGAATAGTTTGCGCGAGAGACGCTTCCAAAGTGGAAAAATGTGTGTCCCCCCCCCTCTAACTTCTAAAATAAGAGAATGATAAAACTAAAAAAAATATATGATGTGCATTACCATGAAAACTTCCAACGAAAATTAGTTTGAACGAGATCTAGTAAGTAGTTTTTTTTTTAAACGTCATAAATCGTAAACCGCAATTTACCTTTCACTATTATTAAAACATCGGTCAAAGTCACAACAAACTACAAAAACTTTTATATTATGTTACTGGCTGCTACGGAACCCTTCATGGGCGATTCCGACTCGCACTTGGCCGCTTTTTTACTACTATTTTTACGTTGTTTATGGAGGAAAAGTATGGTTTAGTGTTATTTTAAACCTTGAATCACACGATAAACTATTTTCTACTAACTAGACTATTGTCGAGTCGAAGCTTGTAAAACATGACTCATTTGGTGATGAAAAACTTATTTTTGCTTCGGCAATTTTTTAGGCAACGTCTAAGCGTTGTTAGTTTTCTCAGCTAGAGATTAAAAGATATATTTCACATTCCTAGACACATTCATCAGCAAACTGAAGTGGTAATGGGAGTGCTAAAACGTTTCTTATTACAGTTTTACGTAGTCAGTAAAAATATTTTTGTATCTGTGGGGAATTATTTTTTTGGCTATTCGTAGGTGCTATTATTCATCGGTGTGTGTTTTCTTTGAATGTTAAATAGTGATAAAGGTACAGTAGCAGCAAATACAGCCGACCATTTATACCGTCCGTACGTAGAGCCAAGTTTATTTATGAGACTGTCCTGCTGCATATACAGGCCACTGTACAGAGAATGGATGAGATTTCTATAGGTCTACCAGAATCTGATGGCAAATAGGGAAAAAAGAAATTGATAGCAAGGTTTCCTCGACATTTTCACCACTTTTTAAAGGAAATTCGAAGCCAAACCTCAAACAATCCTCGAAATTTCAGTTGACAGATGATTTTTTTTGTTTCCATATGAAAATGGCTATTTTTTTAACTTTTTTTTGCCATCAGATTCTGGTAGACCTATACCTGCCTGCTGCAGTTAAAGGAGAAACGTCTAGCATCGGTCTGTATCGGCAACCTGAGCCTCAGTAAATGCTGAAGTAAACTAACGTTTAATGTGCCTTCACAATCATTCCATTACCTCATAATTTCAACTCAAAGATGTTCACCGCCAAACGAAAAAGGCCTCCTGCAAGGGTTTTCATATTTCATTCAGCCCAGTTTACGAAATTATTTTACAATGCTAGTAAGAGTTATTTTACTAGCAAGCCATCTACCAAAACCCGTATAGTTTTAATCATTAAACAAAACTAATAATTGAAATTACACCTCTATCGATCAAACGTCAAAGCAGCACCTTTAGCCCAACAATAGACACAATCAGATCTACGATAACCAGAGGCGTTCCATTTTTGAACGGCGCGACGCGATTGGAGCAGCTGCGGCGCACATTGCGCGACTCGTGCTCACGCGCAGATAATGTGGACGACATATGAACCGTGGATAAATAACGTTAGAAAAAAGTAAAAATTCGACGGCTGTACAAAGGTTACTAACAGCTGGAATTTAAAATAAGTCGGTATGGCACAAAGGTGTAGGAACAGGACTTGACAACGGATAAAAGTGTTAGGTGTGATTATATTCGCACCGCCTCCTTCTGAATTGGCCAATGACACTAATGTCTGAAAGTTTACAGCTGCCTTGTTAGTGGCACGTGATACTATTAAGTGATATAGTCGTATAGCCAAGATAATATTCAATGTTTATGCACTGTAAAAGCACACAGAAGTGCTTCGCTTTAACATCCTTGCTTTTTCCTAGCGAAGTGGATCAAATTGTACAAAGGCATTCGGCATAGATTTCTCCGTATGGTAAGCATGTTGTACTACAGCCTATAATAGTCCAGTGAAGAACAAAATGCTCAACCATAAAGGAGAGTTATTGCTATTTTCATCACGCTTAACAAACTAGCAACAGAGGTAACATAGGTGAAAATTACTGCCCATTTTTAAGCTATTTCTTACTTATATTTTGTACTAGCTGTCCGCCCGCGGCTACGCACGCGTTGTTTTTTTACTTTCTTGTGCACAGTTTTCCGTAAGAATGAGATATTTTCTCGCAGTAAAAACTATCTAAGATGTTGAGCAGGGATATAAGGTACCACTATGCGAAAATTAATTTAAATCGGTCTAACAGTTTCGGAGATTAGCCCGTACTAACAGACAAACCAGGGTAAGCCAGGAACCAGAAACCACGAGGCTTAATTTGGCACTGGCAAAATATGAGCAAAGGTAAGTGTTTAATATTACAGGGTTGTTCTAAGACCCTAAAATTGAATTTAGTATGAGTTTTCCTGACTATCTTAGGTGACAGGTGACACATCTTAAAAAACACCTACAGATGGTACAATTGTTTAAGTCGTCACGATTAGGAGGTTTTTAAGTGCAATTACAACTGATCAGCATTTTGCGATATTTGATAGCATCTTGTTCTTATTAACTTTATAGATGTAGAGTACAACAACAGTAGCAATATAGCTGTAATAAATGTCAATTAGAGTAAAGTAGAAGGGTTCTGACACCTGGTTTCTTATCAAACGCATTTATCAAATACCTATGTCTTGATCAGTAAATAGGACATTTATTAAAATTGTAATGATCTGCCAGTTTTAATGTTATCATAATAATATGGATGAAAAGGTTTGTTACCTCTACAAGCAATGAAAATAAACTAAAAAGCTCAAATACACATTTAGGTTACATAAAAAGGGAAAGGTCAGAAAGTTTGTAACCAAATATTGACGAGGTAATTTATAGGTAATTTTTAAACCTACAATCTTTTACATTTATAGTATGCACATAATATTAGAAATATCTGTAACGAAATATTCAATATAAACACCGAAATATATAATAGAACTACCCGATATAGACTAGCCAAGGAAGTACTTAATTTTCTGTGCTTGTTTTTTAGCATGCTTTATACTATAGGTAGGTATACATTTATATATACATGTGTGACAAAAAAATTACAACTAAGCACCAGACTAGACTCTAAGCCGTCTAGGAATTCCTTCACAGTTGAGAAATCAAATATAAATCATTCAATTCATATTTCACCTCTTCAGACGGAAAAATAAATAATTCACCGGGGACTACCTAACCTTATCCTTACAAAACTTCCACTCGAATTAGGTACCAAATAAAGATTGAAAGTGAGACTCCCCCTCCCAACCCCTCGTCTCCTCCCCTCTCCCCCCAAAAGCTTTACGGTGCTTGTTTTAAAACTAATTTGCTAAAGTTACTTCGCAGCCGTTAACTTATAATCGTAAATTAAGCCAAGTACGTTTCCCTAAGAAACTTTTTTGGTAGCTTCCAGGTGAGTGCGTTAGATATTTTTTTGCTGAGAAAAAATACAGAAAAGTTCTTTGTTCATTTTGAATTATCTAGGTATATTTTTGGTAAGAAAAAATACAGAAATGTTCTTTGTTCATTTTGAATTACATTTTAAAGCTAACGAAATCTTTTCACGTAAATTCAAAAATTAAAATTAGTATTGTATAATTTTAAAAAGGAATAAAATATGAGTAGTAGAAATAGGGTGGCGGGTATAGTTTGGGATCAGATGGCCGTGTAGTTATGTCCCGCCATTTTTTTGAAGGGCATTATGGGATATTGTAAAGTTTTATAAAACATAAATCAAGCCTAAGCGAAATCAATTTGACCTTCAAAATTTTGTACGTTTTCCTCACAACAATATTATTTTCTCTAAGGAACATAGGTTGCAATCTTAAAATTAAAAATCAACTTTTCATATAAACTTCTGTCATGTGACCGACCACTTTGTATGACAAGTTGAATTTTAATTTTGAGATTTTAACTTATATTCCTTAGGAAAAGTTGTTCAGATTAATGGATGCTACCACTACTATGTTGCGTTTATACAACAGTTAAATATTGCGGTGTATAGCGCATTTTATAATTCAATACCAACCACTAACTAATGCCTGTAGGATCAAAAAATTACGATTACTTAATGTCAAAGTTCAAAATTCAAAAAGCATTTATTCATAGTAAGATTTTACAAATCACTTTTCGACGTCGAGGCGAGTTCACGATTTAGATAGATAGATAGATTAAAACTTTATTGGCACACAAAACACAGGCAGCACAAACATAAATCAAAAAGAGTGAGAGAGAACATACAAATTACACAAGCAAACACACAGAATTAACAAAAGATACATAACAGAGAAATAGGTACATAAACAACACAAAAGACAAGTAAGTAATATAATAAAATAAATAGGTCGCTTGCATAATGTGCACCACGCCACCTGCATGAAGTGTACCAAAATGGCGCTGACTCAGCATTATGTTGCAGTAACATGAGGTACTGCAACGCTGATATTCTGTCAGTACCATTTTGGGTGTATGTGTAACTCGCAGAACATGACTGTATATAATGTAATGAAATAAAATACAATAAAATGCATATACTAATAAAAATAATAAAAAGATACCATATTCATGATCAATAGACTACACACTAATACCAGTATAAAAAAAACAACAAGTTATAAAATAAAAATAAATAACGAGTAGAGAAGACAGCCTACCATGTCGAATCTACCCACATCAAATACACAAATTAAAACTTAAAATAACCTTAAATAAAAGTGACACTTAAATCAAATAAAGTCCTAAGCAGCCGCAATCTGCAAAGCAAGTAAATGCAAACGGTAACTCCTCTTAAAACCAAACCTACTGGATAAAACACGTAATGGAGGAGGAATGTCGTTCCAACATTTTGAAGCAGCATACCTAAAACTACCTCGAAACAATGCAGTTCTGTGCTTCGGAATATCCAAAACATTGGAGCACGCACGCGCAGCGTAACCACGACCCTCGCAACGCCAGGCCAGCTTAGAGAAAAGGTAATTTGGTTGTTTTGTTTTGATTACTTCAAACAGTAGGCTGGCTAGTTGCAACTTAATCCTACTTTCTATTTTCAGGGTATTTGCCGAGTTAAGATACGGTGTCACGTGACTACGGGGTGGTATGTTATAGCAGTAACGTGCACAGGCATTCTGTACGATTGAGTCTGTGTGATTTGGCTGTCTTCTGTGGAGAAGAACTCGCCGGAAGACATGTCTGTCTGTCTACTCTAATATTCAAATTCAAAATTACAGTCTGTTCGTTTATTTGTTTTGATATTACTGAATGGATAAAAAAGTTTATTCACAAATAGATATTCACGCTTTTGCACGACTTGTTTACTAAGTCAATATCCTCAAGACACGAAATCTCTGTATCCTCGAAACTTCCAAGCGTTCTCTTCAGACTTACTCGGCGCGCTACTAAGAACTTTTTCTCGTGAAAAGAAATTCTCGAGATATTTACGATATAATTCCGGCTGTGTCGGCTTGAGCTTGATTATCCTCCTTCCTTTGCTTTTAAAAAACCATTAACTCATATCTCGTTTTCGTCTAATTTTCGTCTTTGCGTTTTTCTATCTCTTTTTTAATGACAGCGCAGCGCCGCAATTTTGGGATTTGGATCGGGGTTTTTAAAAAAGGTCATGTTTCCTGGAGTTTTGCGACGACCTAACTCTTCTTGTTGGGGTAGAGTGATCATCTCTCATCTCATCCTATTCGAGGAAATTTAAATACGGCGGGTTCCTCACAGCACTTTGCCAGTTAAAATGTGAGATAATCTTTTGTCTCAATGCTTCATGCAAATCAAACCTAAACTCACACACGTGCGAGTACCACCTTTATATCAACTCATAGAAATATAAGAGTAGATACTCCTATAAATAGAATTAATATATTTTTTCATCTTTGAGAATCATCTAGTATTTTACTTCAAACAAACGATCAACGAAGTAAAATTATAAGTAGATAGAGTAGAGAATAAAAGTGCGAACGATCTTTTCACGCGCTATTACCCGCGTCGCTATGTTCTTTATTACTATTTTATGGTAATCCCTCGTTCTCTTTGTTTTTATTTTCAAATTCCTGTTTGTTTGGATTCCGTTTTTATTCTGCTTCAATCATCATCATTACTTCAAAAACCATCAAAAGAAGTTGCCTGTTTACGTCATTCATATCAAGGTGTTGTGCAATAACAAAAACATATTTTTCACAAAGTACCAAAATGTATGCAGTGGAATTTCAATAAGGTGAATTTATTTTGCAAATGATATTTTGCACGGCACATTGAAGCATTGTTTCCGCGCCATTTTGTGTTGTCAACACGTCAACAAGATGTCGGATGTATGTTTCAATACACCAGTCTACGTTCATACTGGTACTAGGTGTTCTGCATTGTAAATTGTGTAAAAAGGTTTATTTATTGAATTTGTTTGATTTTCATTTTCTGGCGAGCTCGCCTTAACTTAGGCCTCATCTCGCCCGTAATATGGGCAAAAGAAAGCCCATACAAGAAGATACTCGTAGTTAGTTTAGTACGTCTAGGTAGATATTGATTTTAAGAGTTAAATATATACTTCTAATATGTACGTAATTTAGACGTAATACAATTTACACTAAAGAAACGAATCACCAATACCAAGACATAAATATTTTCCATTCAGAATACTTCACCGACAACAATTTTCGTAGTAATTCTATAGCGCAAATAAGTCATAAAAATGCATTTGGTATTTGCGTCAGCCAACTTCATACAAATGTAGCCGAGTCCTTTTTCCAAATAAAAAAAAATCACGAGTAAAACTCCAATATGTTTTAAACATAAGGTAACATAATAATGCATGTTTTTTGATAAAACGGCGAGTTGACCATGGAATTTTCATGAATGAATTCAAGGAGTCAAGGTCTCTGTAAGCTGCCGTTGTGATCGTTGTCTTGCGTTGTAGGCAATAAAACTCTATGACTAAAGACCGGATGTAGGTAAGCATTAAGTTTACGATCCAATGTATGGAGAAGCTGAGGAATGAGTCAAGGATGAATTTATCCTGTATTCCAGAAATACGCCAATCAGTATTGAAAATTCCATAAATCGTGATTTTGATGTAAATTTTGTACAGGCGAAGAGAATAAGATTGCAGTACCAAAAACGTCTAATTCGATTTTGAGAATACTCAATTATTTACGTTTTTATTGACTTAAGCTTGTGTCGCAAAATTCATGTAAGATCGATTTGTTCGTACAAACTCCTCCAAGCAATTTTCATTTTTTTTTAAATAAGAGAAAATTACGATAAAGATCCAGTATAAAGAAGGTAACTAATACAAAACACTTAGAGCAGGGCGGGGTTTAAATCACGACATAAAAATGAATTTGTAACTACATAATTCAAACAGACATTATTTCAGTCGAAAGACGTCCACTGCTGGACAAAGGCTCTACTACGCCAATAACAAATACTATGCCAATGTTCTACTACGAGCGTTACTGCGCTGCAATAATATGTAAAGCCAGACATTTTGGCGTTACATTATTTTTAATAACTGTCAAGAAAAGAAAGAGGTCAATGTACTTTTGTCCGGATTTATATGAAACAGACCATAGAACCTTTAATATGGACATATTTAAAAAAAAAACATGCAACCAACCTTCTTCTCAGTCAACTTCTCGCATCGCCTCTGCTTGCATATCTGGTGCGATTTGTCGTTCCTGCAGGGTGCGCAGTCGCCACAGTTGTCCTTGCGCTGGCAGCCTATGCACTCGCCGCACCGCTTGCGTTTCTTCTTTGTCTGTGGACAGTACTGTATTTCATTTGTTTTGTCAGTTTAAAACGCGGTTCTGTATTCAAAAATTTTATTGTCAAGAAAATTAAATATACATTTGATCGCCTCGCTTACGACTCTGCTATTTAATTTAATTTTTAAGATCAACGTTAGCACTAAACTTAAGAATCGCTTAAGTTGTATTTAGGTGAAATTTGTAAAAATTTTGTTTGCTAACCTAACCTAACCGTGCCTAACCTAACCTAACCTAACTTTCAGACTTTTCTTACAATGCTTAGTTTCTGCCTATCTTTATGAGCCCAATTAAACTGTTAGTGAAAACCAATTATTTTTTTAAGCTTTAGCTAGCTTAAATCTTTCCTAATAACGACGAAAAGCCCAAGACAAGGTTAGTACAAACGGGTGTAAGAGTTAAGACTATCCATAGAAAAGCCTTTCTTTGTCACGTATTTTGTAATAAGGTAATTTTAAATTAAAAAATATCGTAAGCTTCTTTTTTTTACAGAAGAAAATTAAAAATATTTTTATTTCTAGATTCTGGTTTAGGTAAATATAAAATAATGATTCGATAGTCACTTCCATATTAATTATTGCGAAAAATAAAATTAACATAATATTATAACGATATTCTCACTAGCAATCAAATTCACAATTTTGTACCATTTAATGCAAATAATCTAAACTGAATTAATGTAACACCGTAAAAAAGAATAACAGCTGTGCTATGGCAGCCATTTTTCAAAGTAATTTCATTCGCCAGTGCTCGGTTATCACCGGCTAAGATCGGTATCAACCGATTGTTCCCGAGCCACAGCTGACGGAATTTTAAAAATGGAAACGAGCAATTTGATTCGAAGACTCAATTGAACATTGTTACGTTGTTGGTACTCTCTTTGGTTGGTACGACCGCGCCGCCTTATTTTTCTACATTAAAAATACGCGCTTTGAAACTACATACTTTGAATTATTTATTCAGCAATGACAGCAATATAGTCAGCAACAAAAATAATGTCCATAGAACTGTTTATGAAGAAATAACATGTTTTTTGAAATGGACACAAAATATGGGGCAAATTATAATATTAAACAATATGTCGGCGTGCTATTATGCAGCATCGATGTGATGACGTCATAAACTGAACCATTTTGAGTCCATGAAAACATCGCTTTACATGATTGAGGGCAACTCCTGCGATTATATGGACTTTTACCGTGCGAATAAGGTTTTTATGCAGTTTTGAGCTACTAAAAGACATATTAGGTCTATTTTTAGGGTTCCGTACCTCAAAAGGAAAAAACGGAACCCTTATAGGATCACTTTGTTGTCCGTCTGTCCGTCTGTCAAGACCCTTTTTCTCAGGAACGCGTGGAGGTATGAAGCTGAAATTTATATCAATTACTCAGGTCTACTGTCCCTTGAAGCTGTGAAAAAATCAAACTTCTAAGCCAACGCAATCAAAAGATACAGCCGTTTATGCCGCAAATTTTCGACACTTGCAAGGGAATCAAAACCTACAGGGTGCTTCCCGTGAACTCAGAATCTTGAAATTTGGTACGAAGCAACGTCTTATAGCATAGATAAAGGAAAAATTACGAAATCCATAAATTTTTAGTTACATCACATAACCGCTCACGTGACCCAGTTAACCAGGGATTAACAAATGAAATCATCCGTTAATCGACAATGTAAACTAACGATTAACAATATAAAACACTCGTTGATTGACCTTGCAAACTCCTGGTTAACAAGGCCATTTTTGCTCACAGCTGTTGAAAAATGATCCTTTTCTTCTAAATAACTAAGTCTAATATTGTTATCGTACTTGCTTCGTATTCTCTATTATTGAATTGACGTCTAAAAAACCGGCAACACAAGCCCACCACTAAAAATTTTTAAAAAAAAACAATGTCAAAGTGCAGGCTGTCAGTTGACCGCACGGAGTACGTCACGTCGCGTGTTATTGAAAAGTTATGTGGGTTTTTTAATTATAATCTGGAGGAAATACACTTGTTTTTCGGTAAGTACACACTTTAATCTATTTTATTACAAGTTGTCACAGGTTTTTACTAAATTCACCTCGATTTCAGTACTTTACCAAACCCCTTTCTAACGGCTGTTCATTTTTCTTTAAAAAAGGGTGTATAATTATTGATTCTCATATTTCTCAATAATGATAAAAGATTATGCTACAATTTTTATCAGTTTGGTTGAATATGAAATAAACTTTGTATTGAAGCAATACTTTGGGAATAGTTGACCAATTATTTCTTTAAAAAAGTCTTAAGAGTTTCACAACGCGCGCCGCCGATATTTTCCGAAAATTCAAACCTTTATAAACGCAAGTTATTGTACTAACATTGGTATTGTTTTTTTGCTTTTCTTATTAATTATTAATATTTTAAGATATTTCTAATGAAAAAACGATATGTCATCGCTTTAATTTTTGAGTTTTGAACAATTTTGCAAAAGTCGCGCTAAAAATTCATAATCTCCATTTTCACGACTCTATATATCAAAAACTGGATCGCTTTTCAAATAAAATAAGCCATAGTAGCATGACTTATTCATTCAGCAACCCATAAATCAAAACTTGATAGTGTTTTTGTAAGAAACCAAGGCACAATGAGCGTTTTTGTGCCACTTGACGCGGCGCGCGCTCGGGTTAAAATAAACAAATGGATCGCGGGCGAGTTACGGTAGGTTGAGGCGGCGGGCGCGGCCGTTCAACTGGGTATTGGGATGGCGGCCTTGGGCACGTGAGCGGATAATATATATTTTTTTAATAATTTTAACCTTACTACCCATTTCCTCATAAACGCGTAGAGGTATTAAATTGAAATTCATACCAAATACTCAGGTCTATAATACCTTTAAGCTGTAACAAAATCAAACTTCTATGTCAACGCAATCAAAAGAAACAGCAATTTAAGCTGCATATTTTGAAACTCGCAAGTACTCGCAAGGGAATCAAAACCTAAAGGGTACTTCCAGTCGACCTAGAATCTTGAAATTTGGCATGAAGCAACGTTTTATAGCACACATAAAGGAAAAATTCCGAAAACCTTAAATTTTTAGTTACATTACAAAATATATATTTTTTAATAAATATAAACTTATTACTTTTTTCCTCATGAACGCGTAGAGCTATCAAGTTGAAATACTTACTTAGTACTTAGTTACTTAAACGATAAAGAGATCTTTGTCTTAAATTTATGCTCCTCCATCTTTCCCCATTGTAATGTTATGAATTTCATTTTGCAATAAGATTACCATAGTTATGACTCGATTGTCGTAATGAAAGAACTTTGTAAACCTTGCAGGTTTGTACGGAACCCTCGGTGCGCGAGTCCGACTCGCACTTGGCCGGTTTTTTTATTTTCTTTTATATAATTTTTTTCTAATAACAACGTTCAACAATACAATCTAACCATGCTGCTGACAATGCTATCAGGGTGGCAGAATATTGGGCCGACAAAATATAGTAAATCTGACTTGCCATCGACACGAAAAGAAGATCTAACCAATAACTCCACAAGATACAGGGTGCAATATTAATTTATTAAAGGAAGGCTGACTGAACATTCTACAGTAAAATAAAGACACATTATCTGACTGAACATTCTACAGTAAAATAAAGACACATTATCTTTAAAAGCACTAATGACAAGTAGTTTTTACTGTTTACGCTTCGTCATTCTAATCAGGCAGATGTGTCGCTTATTAATTGAAGGAACCATTCTAAGAGTCCATCAAAGAACTAGCCATAAGTTCAAGTGCTTAACTTAAGTACTAGGAATTAATATTGAGCACTAAGAAGTCTAATAAGTGCTGGAATCGCTCCAAAAATGGTAACCGTTCCGTTTATGGTAAAATTCCTGAAATTGTATATTTAATTTGCCTGTGTTAATTTCAATTGATTGTAATTATTTATTTTTATGTAGCGTGTTCTTTCTTACAGCAGCCTTAATTAAATAACATTTTGTTTAACTACTCTTCGAAAACAGTATTACTTGTGATATTACATACATTATTGAAAAGTTATAGACCAAAGTACTTATTTCAGTTTTATTAATATACTTTTAGGCTTTATTTGTCAGTTCCATAATACAGGATAATTTCAGAAAAAAATAATATATAGAATTAGAAACTCACAGAATGAATTCACACAATGACTCACAGGTAGCATTAAAAAAAAATATTTTTAACAATTTCTTAAATCAATTTAAAATAATGTTTTGTTTACTGCTTCACAAAAGTGAACCATTTAAGAAGAGCTTCTAGAAATTAAGATGAAATATAAAATTTTATTGCTCTTTACTTTATAATCAAATTGAAACAGTTCGCCTCAATATTAAATATTCTATGTTTTGTTCTAGTCTAGGAAATTGGTTTTTCTTTCCATTCTGATTCATTGTGCTGTACTTATTGCATTTTATAAAAGTATTTGGATTGAGAGTAATTGGTAATGATATTTTCAGGAATGGGAAACGGGCAAATAGCTGGCAGGAAGGTGAATTGATAAATTTATATTGGATTAATTATTACAAAGAAGTATACAAATAATTTGTTAATTAATTTTAAATATAGCCTAAGCTTATTTAACAGATAAGAGAGACATAAGATATTTAGATAATGTAAATTTGACTGAGCTAAGTGATGTAAATATCCAGAAATAAAAATTAAATTCTTTGAACTCTTTGAACAAAATTCAGCTTAAATATATTTACACCATCGAAGTATAATTGTAGGAGTTTAAAATTTCGAAATTTGAATCGAAACGTTCACGTGCGCCGGATCATTTATCGCGTCCAAATTTAAGACATTTTAATTTTATAACGAGTCCGTCACTTGTAAATTGTGGTATTTTTTCAAAAACTCGTTATGTTGTCAAAAACAGTTTATTAAAACGAGAACGAAAACTTTTATTATTATAATTAAGAATCACTTAAAACAAATTTCGTGGCTTTTAAAGTTGCAATTACGGGAAGTAAAATAATAATTATGCAGTAATAATTGCTTACTTACTGCTTTGATAAAATGCACGTTTTTCTTGGAAATGGTATTGCATGTTCGAAACATAGCGTTTGATATAACGGTGCGGCTTTTTTTGTCAGAAATTCCAATTTTCTTTATTATCATTTCCGTGCATTTAATTTATGATTTGATAATAATCTTTATGTTTATTTACTTGTATTCATGTGCTTGTAATTGTTCTAAAATGATCTTTTGATTTGTTACCTAACAATATGTTACGAATATGATACGAACGTATTTTTTTATATATTTTACTGTTGATAGGGTACTATAGAAAAATAAGTAATGATTATTACGACTTACATTAAAAATTAAAAATATGTAATTTTTATGTTTAAAGCTTAGGTCTGGTATTAGGTGAAAAATTCTTTACCTATAGATTTTTGAACTGAAGCTTTCCATAGATTATCTTTTGCCCTTTGTAAATCTAAGTATAACAATTATTGGTAATAATAAAATCGTGAATTCATAACTAGACTTGTACCCTTTTGTGGGTAAATCTATTAAATATAAGAGATACTTTATGAAAAGAGCTAAGTAAATAAGAGCTAAGTTCTAAAGCGGTAAAAATAAAATAATCATCCTAATAAAAAAAACTGTAATCAATCGAACTTGACACATGTTCTGACGTGCAACAATTCCATCTAGCCGCGATCTAACTTTCTTGGTCAAGTGACTTGTCAAGATATATCTTCATATGTTATATCTCTGGATATATCAATAGGCTTGAAGTGTTCAGGTGTCTAAGTAAATTAAGTGAAGTCTGCAGCGCGATAGATATCTTCAAATGGATCACAACCAATTAATGTACTAGCCAATGGGTACTCGTACCATTAAAGTCTGACGTCAGGGGAATGTCTTACTTTTTACATCGGTATAAAGTGGTTTTTTATTGTCTTATTTGTGTGGCAAAATACACGTAAGCATTACTGGACTTTCAGAAGGTTGGACGGCTCACACCTATACCAAATAGACTCTCAATCTTTTTTGAATTCAAGTTAATCCGCATTTTATATTAAAAAAGTTTGGTTGAAAGATTATTTTCACTCTGAGACCATCTCATTGCATGTGGAGCTTGATGAACTTTTTTCAACACAAGAATAGGTCAATAAAAAAAGGTTTTCAAAGTTTTAAAAATAGTCTCTGTTTTTTATGTTCCTTGTGAAAAAAAGACCGGTCATAAATGTTGGTTTATTGTAAATCAAAGACATTATTTTTCTTGTCATCTTGGCGTAGATAGTCAAAACCATCTAATCATTAGATTCTAACTTAGAGCTAAGGATTCTAATGACTACGCTACGCTACGCCGCCGCCGCCGCGCCGCCGTGTAGAGGGCGTGGCGTAGCAATGATGTTGCTACGAAATCAAACGCTTATTTATGACGAGTTTATAACGCTTGTCCTATTCGAGGTAAGAAGGATAATCTCATTTGTTCGTAGTCGTCGATTTCTCAAATAAATTTTGTATTTAGGATTTTTTGAAACAATATTATTTTATTAAACAGAGTGCCTTAATTGAGAGTTGAAGTATGTTTTTAAATACTATGTAGAGTAACGATTAAAAGAACTTTCAAGCTATGTGTTAGACATCTGTAATTAATTTATCTGAAAAATTGGAACTTTTCATTCTAAGATTACGGGTAACTTGTACATTTCTGTCCGCATTGTCGGCTAATAATTAACCAAAGTTGTAAATTTTCCCAAATTGTTATTCTCTTTAATTTGAAATAGTTTTGATCTGGATAAAAAAATATTTATTTATTTATATATAAGCTCGTGATGTGACGCAAACGGTGTCTTAGGAATGTGTAGTCCATCAACTTCTAATTGCAGAATTTAAACTAACATAGGAGTAAAAACTCTTAGAAAAAAGTCGGTAATTAGTCCCTTAGATCCCGGCAGCTGCGCGCGCGTCGCCAAGGTGTTCGTTATTAGACTAGGAAACGCTGACATTTAATGGAATGTCGCGCGAAGCTGGACCTTTCCTAGAGAAATATGAAGGCTTTTGTGGTCAGCTAAATTCATTTCAAGTTGTAAGTTCTCTATAATTTTTAGTATTCTTGTATTGTTATTAGCTGTCTTTTTTGTAGTGTTTTTTAGCTATCCCACGGGAACTCTTCAATTTTCCGCAATAACAAGTATTCAAAATGTTGACCTTGGATATAAGGTACCATACTATGCAAAATTTCATTCAAATCGGTCTAACAGTTTCGGAGATAAACCCGTACAATGTGCTGAGCCGTATGAGTTACTATAGTTTTTTAACGACCCCACGGGAACTTTTAAATTTTCTGGGATTAAAAGTACATAAGAAGTTGGCCTTAGATATTAGGTACCACCGTACAAAATGTCATTCAATTCGGTTTAATAGTTTCGGAGATTAGCCCGTACAAACAGAAAAACAAAATATTTGAAAAAAATCTGGATATTTTTTAATCCTGAATCGGTTTTTAGATTTTTTTTCTGTTTATGTTTACTAAATGTTTGCAGTTTGTTTTTTTATTTCGTCAGGTTATTTTTTTAAGGTTATTTACTAAAGAGTGAGTATCTCTTTAGTAGAAATCATATATGCTCTTGATTACATATTTTTTTAATTTCCGATACGGGTAAGAATAACTTTTTTGCGGATTTTTTCTTATTTCTACTGGCCTTGTCACAATTTTGAAATAGCCATACTAAGAAATGTCTTTATGCTTAAGACCCGGTATAAGAATACATGCTATTAGATATGTTTTTGCATCACGCTACGGCTCGGCGGCTCCATTACGGGGAATTATAAGAAAAATGTTGATAAAACACATGAATAGCTCCTAATTAATGCGCGATCAGTGAAAACGTCGTCGCGCCTGGCATCCTAAAAGGCGCCTGAAATTTTATTGGCTTAAAACACCTCGTTTCGGGGAAGACATTGAATAGAGTCACTCTTACCTACCTACCAACCCCCTACTCGTACCTTATCTTATAGATTTTAATTATATTGTTTGTCCAATCCTTATCTTCCTTTAAAACCAGAAACCTTATAGCATCACTCGTGTAAACACACAAATTTTCTCCTAAACTATTTTTATTCCTTTCTAAAATCCGACACTATTATAATACATACGTTTAGCACTAGTAAGATTATAAACGAAAGTTTTAGTAATTACGAGTATTGTCAGTATCAAAGTCCTTTAAGGCCACCTAATAAACGCGTTTAATTTATGTCTCATGCAGATATATCTCGTGTTAGGGTTGCTGTAGTGACACCTTTTACTGAACTTAAGCCTGTAAAAATAAGCCCAAAAAATGTCGTAAATAAAATAAATTTAAAATTTCTGGAAACGAACTTAATCCCATTAAATATTATTGCGTCCAAGTACAAGAAACTCGCGAACATCCGCCTAATTGCGACGCCGTAAAATTTGAATGAATCTCATAAAATTTTCTAAGCAGGACACGCGTAAATCGCTCCACTTTAATTTGTGTTTTAAACGAGAGAGGAAGTTAATTTATTGGCGGAGCAGAATCGGCTAACTATTAAATTTATAGCGCCGAAGACAGAGAGTTCGCCCATTTCCAAACTTGCCTCGAATAAAAACTGGCTTCCGAATAATAAAAGGTGGAATTACGGGGAAAGTTTCTCTTTTTCGAGATCTCGCGAATATCTTTCTTCGTCGGATGAAATTCTGAGAATTCTCATATCTTTCAGCGAATATTCAGTCAGCTCTCGCTATTCCCGCGCGGCTTGTTTACTCAATCTACCGATTCCCAGAAAGCGAGATTAGTTGTCGTTTATTCCTGATTTTATTTGTTACATTTCCCTCTGACCCATCTAGCTTTACCTGCACGTATTTACTTTATCCCCCGAAACAAGTTTGAGCAGATTAATTTTCAGGTCTAAATTTTCCAAGTTAGGTTTAGCGGAGTCATTGCGAGTTAGGATGAAGTCGTTGCGATCTTAATTAAATTTCTCGGGGACAAAAGAGAACGCAACGGCTTTGTTCAAAATAACTGGATATTAATTAAAAACCTCACCTGTTTCTCGCTGGAGATGTCATCTAGTTCCATCGGGTTGGTGTTCATCGGGGGAGCTCCGTGCATCGGCGACTTGAACCCAGCAGTCGAGGACACCGCAGCCACTTGCCCACTACTCTCTGACCCTACTTCCATATTGGAACAATCTGATTCTGAACTATTGGCCCTAATTTTCCGCCTCTCCTTCTTCCTAAAGTCTGATCTTGTTGGTGAGGCACTCCCAAAGCCATTCGTCTTCTTTTCATACCCGTTGTCTAGCAACATTGGATTTTGGAAATTACTATGATGCAGTCCATTTGGTGTGTATTTGTCTTGTAAAGATTTCATATCAAAAGGCTCATTTTTTAGAACATGAACTACAGTAGGGCTTTGAATGTTTTGTATTAAGCTCCCGTTTTGGTGTAGGAGCGTTCCGTTTTGGTGTAACAGGGTTCCGTTTTGCGTTGGAAACGCATTGATAGTTGCAATATTTGGTTGGTATAGCTGTATGTGTCTGTCGTCTATGTAAGCTTGAGTCGGTGCTAGCTCGCGCGCTTGTAAGGGCGCTGGCACTATTGGATAGCTTCTAGCGTTCACTGCTGTTAGTGTATGGAATGTAGTTGCGTTGACAGGTGATAAAGTCGTCAATGTAGTTGACAGGGGTGTCACTTGCGCCAAGGTGGTTAGGTGCGCGGGTGAAGATGGGGTCGTTAGTTGCGTGAGCTGAGTTAACTGACTAGGGCTCGCGCTGGGCGTCGGGCTCGCGGTGACGGGCACCGGCGTCACACTCGGCAACCCTGTCTCAGGAATGACGGTCGTTTCTGGAAACGTCTGGAATTGGCTCTGGAATGACGGCAGCTTGTTCGGGATCGGTTGGAGCGTGACCGATTGGTATTCGATCGGGGATGAGAAGCCGGCTCGTAGTAAGGCATCTTTAGCGTTGACCGTGAGTGGCATGGATTCCCAGGGTCTGTATTGTGGTTGGCTCGCGATGACGGAGACGGTGTCGCCGGTTCGCTCGTAGTACTCCCAGCCGGGTTCGAGCAGGCGCGTGTCTGCGGCGAGGATGCGTTGCTCGTTCTCCGCCATGTCACCGACGAAGGTCGAGAATGGCGGCAGGTGAGCGCTGTCCGCGCCTTCGCTCCGGAGCGCTTCGCTCATGACTTCTTCACTCGACGCGTACGCATTGCGCCAGTTCTTTTCACACTTCTCTCAAATCTCTATACAAAAATAAGCTCTACTAAAGTCTATCTTGTACTGAACACGAACTGCACGGAACTTATCGATTTGTACTCTTGTACTTCAGAATGAATTTGTTTGAGTCTGATTATTTAATTATAGCACTTACGTTACGGTTATACGGCACACCGGTTTACACTACACTAATCACAATATCTTCGTTTGACAACTAACAAATAAATAATGTAAAAAATCCTTAAACAAGAGGCAGTTTAACTTACAAGTCTTAGTCTAGGGGCTTTATAAAAATCTTTGGCTGACTTTTTTTTTAGAAAATGCTCGAGGAATTGGTTCGTTTTTTAAATGTTAACGTTGAATAAAATATTTTGTGCACTCGTTTAACGATTTCTATTTTTATTTTGGAACGTTTAAATACTGGTCGTTGATAGATTCTTCCTCTTCCAAGGCTTCGTTATTGTAAATACCGATCAGACTTAAATTAATTTGTACTGTTTGGGAGTTGCGTATACTATTTACGATTAGTTTTTTATCGTTAAAAGGTTAAAAAAATAGTGCTTATATTTAGTTTTGTATGGTTGGGGAACAAAAGATATGACTGGAGGCTTTGGTAGTCGATTGTTGGCTTTTGGTTGGGTGCAGGCGGGAAACCCCCGGCGCGCTAACCGGGCGGCCTGCACCGATCTGTGGACAAACAAAAACACTAATATTATTTTTAAATCATATTAGACATAATAAAAAAATACTAAAATTGCTGCTTCTTATCTCTTTCTCTCCAAAGACAATGTATTTCGATTAGGTAAAAATTTTGTGAGCAAAAAATCCTGCATTGTGAAAACTGTTCAGCAAGCCTTGACAGGTATATAAGGTATATTAGAGCTACATATTACTTATTTTATGCCAACCACTTTGATCATGTAAATTGAGGGTATGCAAGCATAAATAAATTCTTGAAAGTAGAAGAAGGCATAACAAGAGTCTACAATCGTGAATGAAAAAGCTCTTAAACTAAATTGGTGTCAAATATTTTCTAAGAAATCAAAGGAAGATGAATTGATGAAAAGTCTTAAAAATAAAAAGCTCCTAGTTCCAAACTTTTGTATCTTCGGATTATACCTACAGGTTATTCATTAGAAAGTTTTAAAGTTATTAGATATATTTAAAAAATATATAATTTTAGGAAGAATACATAACGACTTTAAAAAGTTTTTAATAAAAAAATATCTTAATACGCAGCCTGATTGCTCCTTCGAATTCCAAATATTATTAACGCGTACTGGCACAAAATATCTTCGCGTTCCGAAATTGAAATAATGTGGTCTTTTCTTCGGCGCGCTAAAATAAATTTCAAATAAAGAAGGAGGAAATTCGTAAGTTGGGTAGGCTCGACATGTTTACAACCGTTGCCTCGCGCACGCGCGTGAAAATGTTTTCAATAGGCCGCGAATCGATGGCGCGATCTTACTTGCATTTGATTCGACAATGTTATTCTGAAGAAATGTTTTTGAAAAACGAAGGAAGAGTGAAAACAAACCTTAACCTCCTCATAATAAACAATTTTGAATCTGCAGGTTTCCCTTGATATTGCTGGTAATAAGGTTAACCGTGTCCGATTTCTCAATTAAAATCATGATATTATGATTTTAATTGAGAAATCAGACACACAAAATAGAGCTAGTTTGTTTTGCCGGTCTTTTTTAAAATTGGGTTTTTCTGTTGTTGTTATTGTGTTGTTGTTGCAATAAGGTTAACCTTATTACCAGCAATATCAAGGGAAACCTGCAGATTCAAAATTGTTTATTATAGGCATTTCTATTAATTTTTAAAAGTATTTTAAGAGAGTCATGGAGAGCGCGGAGAGAGGCCTTTGCCCACCAGTGGGACACGTATGGCTAAAGATAAGATAAGATTTTATGTAACCTAACTAAAATATTCATATATACTGATTTAAGTCAGTTCAGTCAGAATAAATTTTATTGACTTATTTTGCGATCTAACGCAAAGGTTAACTACCATGATTTAGATTATAACTTGTAATGTCACTACATATATTACTCCGGTAATGCAAAGTGCAAAACATCCCCATTTCTTTTTCACCACTCAAAAATTTTATCTTAATTTTCGTACAACACATCGCACACACCTGCACACATCACACTTCCTCACATTCACAAAGTCGCTTCTCATTCAACCCGTAAACCAACCCACAGGGTTTCCACAGCCCATCCGACGCACGATTCGCAAATCGCTCGGCCCATTACCGACCGATAAAGAAGTCCTCGTAATCACGTTGTCATGTGCCGCGTGTGCCTGTGACGTCACAGCCCCCTCACACACGGGGGGTGGGGGGAGGGGGTTGACCCCGTTACTCGTGCGTGCACCCTCGCAGAAACGCGCTTATGTGCAATGGCTATCCGCTTTCGTGTGGATAGTTCATGTCAAATGCTTGTTTAAAATAGCCTTCTAGTGGAATCGATGGTGGATAGAACGTGATACAATGCGAAAATTTACTGTTTCGTCTATATTAGGACTGATAGTGAAAATATGAATCTTATATGGATCGCTCCACTACCTTCTCCGCTGCCATTGAAAGTATGAATAATCGCTCCCCGCCCCGCTGTCGCCATCGCCTAGTTTTTGCTCTCATTCAGTTTCAGCCCGTAACATTTATACAGGGTGTAAAAGGAAAAAAAAACGAGTATAATCTTTTTTTTATTTAGGAAAAGATTTATTTTAAAAAGTTGTTTAAATGATTAAATCCATTTACTGAGCCGATAACTTACTCCAATACTGATATAATTAAATGCTGCTGCCCTTTAGTTATCTCGTACGATACCCATAAAAGGGTTCAATTGGTCAAATTCTGAGCCGAAAATGACACGATAACGTAACAGAGGGACTCATTTTCAATTTACTACATTTTATTTTTTACATGTATTGCCAAATAAACCCTCACTTTTATGAAATGCAACACAGACACTTTGAGAACCATAGACTTCGAAGATAACTTTTCTGAACGCGAAACATAACTTCCATCTCTGCGATTGAGTTATTAGAAGAACAAGTTGTTTCTTAGAAGTTGCTAACAATGCCAATAATAATATGTAGAGTGGTAGGAATGCGAAAACTTCTGCATTTTCACAATTTCTTTGACTTTGTACTGAAAGGTTGTAGCCCTTTTTTGGATAAAATGATGAAAGAACTCTGAACTCTGATGATGATAATGATGGAACGAAGAACTTGTAATACAATTGAAAAAATAAAGTAGATATTGCTTGCTTATAGGTAGCTATTGTGGAAATCCTTGGGGGAGGCCTTTGTCCAGCAGTGGACGTCTTTCGGCTGCGATGATGATGATGATGATGAGATACCTAGCTATTGTAAAGTGCTATTTACTTTTTCTATTAAAACTCGTCATATTCAGTAAGTACACCGTCAAAGAATGTTTTAAATCCAAATCTTTGCAGCAGCATTCTTACTACATCGACACGTGGTATCATAATTGGAAGTAAACAAACCCTATTTATAGAAGGACGCTCTACTCCTATACTAGATCTATTTCGACACCACTATTTTAAGGGCAACTCTATTTCTGATAACTTTCCTTTTGAAACTGGGCCTTTCTATTTTTTTACTTCAGAAACATTGTTTAAATTTAGAACCTAGAAAAAAAAACAAGATTTTTTGTGCCTAGTACACATTGAATTGTCTACTTCTGAAGTAAAAAAATAGAAAAGCCATAACAAAAAGGAAAAAAGAACATAACACACATTAAGGTAAATAATGTAGACTCTACATTATTTACCTTAATGTGTGTTATGTTCTTTTTTCGAATAAATGCAACAATAAGTAAAAAAAAATGTTGGCATTAAAACACACTACTTATAAAGATTCTTTCTATACTTACTAATTAAAAAATATATACCTAAATCAGATCTAGACTTTGTCCTTTAGCCATTTTGAAGATATCAAAAATTACACTATAGTCTAAGAGCCTACAGTAAAATCTGAACATGATTGAGTAATAACGTGTAAACCAATAAACTTCGTAAAATACGAGTTTTTTAAATACTTCATTGCGTAAATTAAATCAGATTGTTTTAGAAGGGTTTAAAGTAGACAGGTAGGTTTTCAACAGTATAATATACTCATGAGTTCTATTTATTACCAATACCTCACGTTTTCAATCCAAAACAGGAAATGGTACCAATTTTATTTTTAGGACTGATTGGATATTGACCAATGCTTTACCGGTACATTTCCTTTGCAGGTTTGTGACGTCAACATATCTATAAATACGAGTAGGTACGGTCACGTTCATAAGTCCAGTCATATCACGTGCGCCTATACTTTAAATTAACTTATTTTCCAAAAGAATTCAAAATATATCATTTGCAGTAAAATATTAAGTCCCTTACACTGTATAACTAACACACAAAAATAAGAATAACAAGCCTTTAGGAAAAAAGTTATTTAAAAGTATAAAAACACGTGATATGACTGGACTTATGAACTTGACTGTACACTGTAGGCTTACTACGTAAGAAGCGACAGGCTCTAGAAGCTGTCAAACGCGACATATTGACAGAACTGCTCCTCTAACATGCCCGGTCCACGCGTGACAGACATAATTTTGTCGTGCGTATTCTCTTATCCTATTGGAGGATATTTCAATATGGCGGGTTTCTCGCGCGACAAACTTTTGTTATAGCACTGCATGTTACGGGTGCTGCTATGGCTCTAATGTCACTATGACGCGTTTGACAGCTTCTCGAGCCTGTCGCTTCTTACATATTAAGCTAAGCCTACTGCTGTAGAGTGTAGACAGATCAAAATTGTGTGGTGTGGACCCTTGCTTTAAATAGGAGCAACTTAGTGGTAAAAGCGAGAGGTATGTTTTCCTCTTCCCCGCTAGTCAGGTGAAGTTTAACATTGATTTGGCGTCACAAGTCAGTGAAAAGAAAAAATAAATTAAATAAAAATAGATGGTCGTGTTTCATCATTAGTTTCCATCTAGGATATAGTGCAGAAAATTTCTCCTGGCAAATCCGTGTTATTTCAAACACATAATTTTGTCGGTAAAAAGTATAGTATCTTATTTTTCCACAGAATGCCATCTTTCACTTTGCCAAATTTAATTAAATTTAAATCTGTTTATCCTTTTATTAGGCCTGAAAGCGTGACAAAAAACAAACTCTGTTTCACTTAATAGCAGTGCTGTTTGGATAATAGGATTTAGATCTACATGTTTATCAGTATGATTGATTTTATTATTATCATAGTTTTCTTTATGTTATTATCGTTGTCTTCACTATATTATGATTACCCCATATATTTTTTAAGATGAAAAAGAACATAATTATTATATTTAAACCGAAACCTTAGACGCAGTGCTGCCATGGGAGTGAAATCCGCATTTTCATTGAAATAATACGTATCAAACTGTATTTACCATTTTTAATGAAATTCCATATGAAGCCCGTTTAAAAAAAACTTTGATTACATATTTATATAATATGTATCTATTTTCATAAATTTTAATATGTCTGAATTAATATTTAATTCAAAACAGCGCGAATTCCTCTAAAGTCGTTTTGCATGTAGCAAGCTATAGTGTTGAAAATTATAATTCCGATCCGATCTGATATGATTATGATATAACTATGATAAATAATGATTACTACGAATAATATATCAGAATATGCTGAAGATCGGTATAAATATCCATCCGTAAACATCAATTAATTGTATTGGACTTCGAAAATCTGTATATATGGCAACACTGTAAGAATCACGGCTATTGTCATCTTTGCCCACTTATATCTTTCCCGGCGCGTCTGTTTGTCATCTACCCGCATTTTCCACAGAAGCCTCACATCAAAGTGCTGTCTTTTGTCTACAGAAGAGCTAAATTGCACCGCGCTTGTCCCAGCTTACAGTTCCCCTTCAGTGATTTACAGGGAGGACATTGAGATGTCCCGAATAGGAAATGTAGACGTGGACATAAACACTTTTGTTACAAAAAACTCATATAGTCGAAGTGTTACTAACTTTTTCTTCTGTGCTAGTACCTTCGGTGTACAATAAGGATAATACTTAAAAGAAAATAGAAATGGTTACTCTTTTCGAAAAAATTTGACGACGATTCAGAACAGATTTCGTTTTAGTTTTGATTTTTTGTTTATTCACTTACGGCGCCGGTCAACTAAGGCTGAAGGAAAAAATAACGCGAACAAAGTTGTAGGAGGACAATTGGTAGGTCATTTTAGCTCCACCTATTCAACTTTAGCCCGCTCTAGTTCTTATACTATATAGTCTTATACTTTATAGTCTAAACGTAAGTCAATAATGCACCATTTTCTTTTTTTCAAATCAAACATAACCAGACAACGTAAATAAAAAATTCTGATCGTATTACGTCATCTTAATTCGAACGCAAAGCAATCACAAGCCAGAAATCTTTGTAGTCAGCACAAAGAACGTTCTTCGAAAAAGATTAAAAAAGCTGCTGCAACCAGCGAGTGTGCGTGCACTTCAAGCGCTTTATTTGCTGGTGTGCAAGCTTCGCGAGGGTGTGTGCGTCGCGATAGTATCTGGGTCTCCGTTGTCAAGGGCAACCGTACGCTTGCAGCGAAAGCATTGCGCTTTCAGCTTTGCGTTGTAATTATACGGCCTATTTTTAGGTTCGGATGTTGTCGCTTTTTTGTGCTGAGTCGCGGCGCGGCGAGCCAGCAATGCTTCTGATGGATGCAGTTCGAAATTTGAAAATCCTGCGCTGGATACGTGGTCGCGTTATAAAGATATGTCTCTTTTAAATGTCGATCGAATTGATTTCTACAGTTTCTAGTACATAAAGTCTTAAACTATGCGTATATTGATATTTAAATAATGGTTTCTGTATCTAAGTGCTCTTTTTTACTAAACAACTAAGATCCCTAATTAACTCTTTCAAAGGAGAAAGCATTTAAGCAGTGACTTCTTACATACAGACAGACTGTTTAAGTGTTATCGAAAGTAAAACTTTTGATAAAGATATTATTACCTCAACAACTCACCTCAATAACTTGACTACTAAGTACTAACGCATACACACGCATGTATTTTATTTTTCATATGTTTTTCACATCAGAACAACAAAATACCCTTCTAGCGTATCTTGATCCCGCTTCTGATTTTTGGCTTCACGCAATCAACGGGCTAACTTCTAGACGCATATTATCATAGAAATTAAATCCATAGTATTATTGTCAAAATTTCTGACTGCTTGCATTTGTTAGTTTAATTTCTTATTTAGATACATTTTATTTCTTCTATTCAGTAAAGCTCTTCTCAAGCACCTTTCATTGTCAGTTAACCCTTTACCTTCCCAACTGGGCCAAGTGCTCAAATGACTATTTGATCAAGTTTTTTTATTGTAACCAGCTGAAGCACATCCGGTAATACCTGCGCCGGAAGCTGATATCAACTGTAGTTATCTGTGATAAAGAATTGTTACAATATTTCAAGGCCTATTTTTATTGGTGTAAGTTTTTAACTTGACAGATATTTTGAATTCTTCGGTAGAAAAGACTAACTTAATATTTTCTTGCCATTCAAAAATTACGTACACATTTTGTTACGGTAGTTATTTTTTTCACTAATACACTCGATTTTTTAATTTCGCAGTACTTATATTTTATTCTTTTTTTTGCCTCCATGTTTTTAATGTGTAGTTACCGAATTTCAAACAAAGTCACAACATTACGTGAGCCTACGCATCCATAATTCCAATACAACTTCCAAACACGTTTAATAATAATTTAACTGATTTAATCGTATTATAACCATACGTTGCTAGGAAGACTATTTGATATGATATTAATTAAAAAATATATATTCTTCTATACTAAGTATAATAAAACTGAAGAATCGGCGTGTCTGTACATTGATTTGTTTTTCAAAAAACTTATTGTGTAGCTGAACACAAAAATATAAGTTTGAAAGAAGAAAAAATGTCCGTATGTCTGTTTGTACACGCTAATCTCTGGAACTACTGGACGGATTTTAATGAAACTTTACAATAATATAGCTTATACATCAGAATAACACAGGCTTCTTTTTACCGCGGGAAAACCTATTAACGCAAGCGGAAAGCTAGTAATAAATAAATAGAAGAATCAACAGAAGCACACGCATTCAACTTAAAGCCTGACCAAAGAAATAAAAAGCCTGCTCTGGGGGCGCCACGTGTATATTTTTTACGTCTATGGCAACAATTTCCCTTATAAAATTAGTTCCATTGAAATTCCGCAAAATGGCGAGGCTCCTTATTTCTTTGGTTCGTTAACAGCTCATATATGTCCCCACCGAGGGGTTTAAGCCTACCTTGATACCAGGGTGAATAGGCTTTAGTCGACCACGCTGGCCCAGTGCGGGTTGGTCAACCTACACACAACCTTTGAATTTCTTCGCAGGTGTGTGCAGGTTTCCTCACTATGTTTTCTTTCACCGTAAGAGCGTCGAATAAACGTAATATGAATTCGAAAATCGAAAACACATTGGTACGTGCCGAGGTTTGAACCCGCGAACTTCGGAATGGAAGTCAACGGGCCTAGGCACTTGGCTACCGACGCTCTCTTTTTTTTTCTTTGGTTGGGCTTTACATTCTCATACAACTGTAACCTACATACAACAATCTACATCAGCAATATTATGCACAGGATGCGCACATCAACCTGATTGCCGGTAACGCGGAGTCGATTCAATTCCTGGCTGTCATTTAAACAAATCACTGCCTCTAACCCGCAGGCACCAACTACACATGTAGCCAAGTGAAATACGTACAATTTACTGCAAATAATTGTACATTTTCGCTCGAAACCACCCGTCACAATCACAACTCTTCCTCAAAGAATTGATAACAGAGTAGATGAAAAGAAATATAAAGCTATTACCGAAGTAGGTAGTTACAGTTGACAGTAGACATTACAATATAAACGAAGTAACCGTGCCAGAGACAGATTTTAAAGTACAAAGAAACGTAGGAAAATAAAGATAAAAGGAAGAAAACAAAAGTCTATAATAATGAAATTAGATTTAGTTGGAGTAATTTAAACATGAGATGAACCGTACTTTCGTCGAATTAAATTAAAGACAAAGGGCGATCGAGATAATGTCCACATTAGAATGCTAAGCTAACATCCCGCAAGACAAGAATCATTCGATATAGAGTTACGTCCCATCCCATTCAAGCACTTGAATTTGTTGAATAGCGCCGCAGATGTGGCGTTTTTTACCAACATCTTTCCCACACTACCACTTTTTCTGATGCCTTAATACCTTTACAAACATCTTTTTACACTTTCACTCTACCTTATTCACACAATTTTATCCCCTATTCCTTGTCTATAAGGTGCTATAGTATAGCTACTTCATAGCCATCAGAAGTAAATTTATAATGGTCGATATAGTTTTGTGAAGATTTTTTGTGCGTACGTCTATGCTATCGGATGCGACATCGGAAATTGAACGTTTTTTCTACTTACACCTATGACATGGAATTGTCTGAAGGAAGTCACATGTGTATGACGCTGATTGTATGATTTAGTATTGTTTCCTTTTTGAAATGAAACACTCCATGTTCAAGAGCTTTTTGCGTCATAATTTTCTCATGGATTGCTTTGTTAGGTTTATCCAATTCGAAGCGGGAACTAAACGACAAATAAATAGGCAAACCATAGTTACAACAAATTTTGCAATAGCGTCCATTCACCGGCGCGTCTTCTCCCCAAATAAGATATTCTAAACAATCGCACTTCCAACAAAACTTTTCCGTTCACCGTACAGAAACGTTTCTACTTTATCTAGACTATTGTACAAGCATCCACACAAGGACTTTATGAAAACCGAAAGCTCCTTTTCAGTTTGCACGAAAGCAATAAGAAGCGGATTATCCCACAGAGAAAGTCTGAATCAACTTAAGATATTACTTGTGGCAATAATCGAGATATTGGAGAGCATAGACGGATGGAGAACTTTTCATTTCAAGATTGAGAATTTAAGACAACATTGAACTTTCTATGCCTCCTGTATTAAATGAAATGGATCTAGGGCCGTATCAAGAGCAATATGAAGATTTTAGATTTGAAAGGTCTGAATTTATAAAATCTTATAAAAGTATGTGCCTAATGAAATAAAACATCTCAGAATCAGTATGATAATTCATAAAGCTAATTTAATAGTGCTATAGTGTGCAATTTATGGTCGACGAGCGATCTGACCTAACCAAACATGCAGCCTTCTAGGGCTTCTGTAAGTAATGTAATGAATATTTCCACTGGACACTTATAAATGACTACAATCTACAACAATGGTAAAACGATTTTTAGGGGTGTTTAGAAAGGATGTTTAACAAAAGTGCGTTCTCCAAATTTTTAAGATACTGGCCTAATGGTAGATTTTTACTCTTTTCTTTATAAAATTTTTAGATCTTTATAGATCTAAAAATTGTGCAAAGGAAACAACTCGCCATCCAACTAAAAAGGAAGCACATAGCATTGCACAATCCGTGTTGCTCCCGTTCTGTGCCAGTCCGCCAGTTAGTTGGAACGAAATTGGCCAATTTGTTTATTTGTTTTCATTGGCCTCACTGAACTTGACTCCCCATTATCGCATTCACGAGAGGAAGGCGTATTATTTATTCGATTATTCCGTGGGACCGACAGCATTGTCTTCTGTCTTGCCGATACTCTCTTCAGATCAGAGGGTGTAAGCATAAGAGAGGTAATATCTACAATTTCCACCATTTTAATACTCTTACTGTCATAGGCAGCAGTTTCATCTTCAACCACTGTCTTGCAAATTATAGAAACTATATCAATGTCATAGAAAATGTCGTCAACATAAAATACTTTTAACTCAGTATTTTGACATATCCATACACGGATTCCCATAAAGATAACATAAAGATTTGGGACACTCCGATTCCAATTTGATTGTAATACAATCTTCGAATCTTTCTATTCCATATTATGTTGTTCGGAGTTATTTGGATAATAATTTCCGAGATCAAAGGTATACATAAAGGCGTTCACTTGATCCAGTTTATTCCGTGCGAGTAACGTCCCTCACCGGATTTCATGTTCATCCATGCAAATACATTCTTACCTATTGAAATTCTTATTCGAAACGACAAACACGTAAATAGTCTGGAGCATAGTAAGTATTTTTTTGTTGAATACAAAACTCAAAACATGCAAATAAGGTAACAATCTAACACAATGATCTATCTAAAAGCATCGCAAAGTTTAAAGGACCCAACTCAGGACACTCAGGAATAAGTACTTATAAAATAAAATTGAACTAACAAAAACATTGATGATCTATAAAAATGTGAACTACTAATTTAATTTAATCTCAATAAAATGAATCTGTTATTTTTAAACCCCGATGTTTTTTCTCCGGCCTCTTCTACTAATTCAATATTTTTTGCATCAGCAACCAAATTATTATGGTTGTCTGCTGATATAAATCAACATTCTTTCTCATTTTAATTCGTTGGTGCAATTAAGGACTAAATTATGTGACATCATGCATCAGCAACAATGAGAGGCCGATGCGTCATCACATTCTGCCATTTCACTGATGCAGGTATTCTTTCTGCCATCTAAACACTTCATCACCGTCATCATAATTGAATGATTTTATTGAATAGGTGAGTTGATGGTTCAATAAACAATTTTTACTGTTAAAAGTCGACGTAAAGCTTTTAGCTCTCAAATCCATCGCATCAAAAACTTCTGCGTAATAACCATTCACATTGTTTACAAGATCGTCTACAGCTTTATCTAGAGCTTTGCGCTCAATATTGTTTAGAGGATGACGATGGTATACCAAAGTGCATCAAAAATGTGCTTTTTTAAACATGCTTGTTAGAAAATAAGGATCGATTCGCGAAAGCTCCAAACAACGAAAGCTCCGGAAGCACGCGAACGCGCACCGGCCTCGCTCCACGCTCCACTGCCGCCACAAGCTTGTACCTCTACTCTAATAAATACAATCCACAAAAAGCTTCCACTCCGAAACTACACTTCCACAACTTGAAAGCTCGCACAAAACTTTTGGAATACTCAGCGCGAACTTGTCGGTACCTTCTCTGGTAGCTCGATCCATCCGCGCCTCTTTTTTTCTTCGTCTCGCTGCCTCGGAAACACAAAACGGTTCGAAGGACGCACGCGAAAAATAAACAAAAAGGGAATTGGAGTTCGCGATCGCGTCAGTTGTGCGTGTGCTTCGCGCGGAGGTATAACAACGCGCGTTTAATCGCGGCGGCGGTCGGCAGCGTACTGGCGCGCGCGGCGACGCAGCTGCCGCGGCGGCCAATGGCGGCAGCGGCCGGTCACGTGACCGCGCCTCACCCCCCGCGCCCGCACAAGCTTGTTTACAAATAATAATAATACGGCCGGTGGCGCCGCCTCTACACGGCGGCGGCCGCTACGCGCTACGGGCTACGCACAGCTGTCGTTGCATTTGGCGGGATTCGATTCGGAGCACATTCGCTCAAAGCTTCGATCTGTTTACTTGGAGCTTTCGCGTGGCGTGGTATCGATCCACGCAACTTTTGAGTCACTCCGCGTTCGTTGCCACAACAATTTCCTGGTATTTTCTATTCCGCGTAGAGACCGATTCCGGCAAAATAAGAGTGCTTGCTTATGCGAATGGCCTCTTTCCTTTCTTTTCGTTCTGTTACTGTTATGGGGATGAATACGCGATGATAGGTTTCGAAAAGGGTTGGGCAGCCAATAATGAAATTATTCTGCAATAAGCATAGAGGGGAATTCCCCATTTGGCGACAGGTTGTTGTTTCCGATTGTTTTGCGTTCAGGATGTAAGGTGCGAGAGGGTTTGAACCCCACTGTCACCTAGTGCACCGCGGCAGAGTATGGGGAAGGCCCCTCGGCCTAAATCTCCGATCTGAGGTGTCCCGTGGACTCCCCACATATATGGGACACTTGACAAAGTAATTTTTAATTGATCCTTTAATGCGGCACCCCATACTCGTTTTCTCGTTTAAACTGCCCCAAAAAATAACAGATAATGTATCTATTCTTATGTGCCATATTCCATAACCTTTTTTGACCAACCCAACTCGTTATAAAGACTAATCCCGGGAATGGACAGCAGTGTTCATCCGTATAAACGACAACAACTGCAAACCCCAGGTGGGGAATGTGGCAACATCTTCTTAATCTGTTTTTTATTGCTTAGATCTGTATTTTAATTTGAGACGAGAGCCAGTCTTGGTTTAAACAAAGCTAACTACTAGCTAGCTAGCTACTTCTGATATGCCGTTATTAAGTGTTTTTAAAAAGCCTATGATGGATGAATAAAGCATTTTGATTCTGACTTTGACATCTCTTGACCAAAGAGGTAATTCAGGAATATTATAGAATTGTTGTAATTTTCACCGAGTAAGTAATGCTAGTTGGTAAAGTAGCATATTCTACCATGGTTATATCACGCGAGTACTAGGTTCATGATAAAAATACTACTTGATTTTCGTCCACCTGAATAAATCCTGAATGTTTTTCACCAAAACCTGCGATATCATTGTAAATATTTAGAGATTGTGTCATTCCGAAAACTATGAAAAAAGCCATCACGACTGAAATCTTCTGAAGTAGTCGTTAACCTAAGTATTAGTCAACTCAAATTGACTCTAGTCACTTAATGATTCAATGAACTAAATTATGATGTAAAGGAATACCGAAAAGTTAAGAATGGAATAAAATATACTTTATTCCACACAAGGAAATTCATTCAAATATTAACATATAGCAAATTGAGTAAACGTGTAAGCGGCCTTATTACTAAAGGTAGGTAGTAATTTCTACCAGGCAACCTTAAGTTATGAGCTTTTTTCGGTAATCCGTTTGTTGACATTATATATTATATTGAAGTTTAACAAATGGACTAGATTTTCAAAACTATTTCTATAAATTTTAATCAGAAAACAGACTCATTAAATAACATTCAGCTATTTCTAGATTCATAGGCATTCATTTATCATCAGAAGTTTATGATGTCAAAGTAGTTTATACAATCTTAGGTAACTTGTCACAATTTATCTACCTGACTAAATTCTGATTAAGATTCTGGCACAAAATTAAACATTTAGACAGACATTCAGCTATTTCTAGATTTATGGGCATTCATTTATCATCAGAAGTTTATGATGTCAAAGTTGTTTAAATATACAATCTTAGGTAACCTGTCACAATTTATCTACCTGACTAAATTCTGATTAAGATTCTGGCACAAATTAAACGACAAAAAATAAGAATTCGATGGCTTTTAAACCGCGACATACTCGTACGTCACCCCGTAGCTACGCCCGCATTGTTTTTCAACTTTTCCCGTAGAAATGATATATTTTCCTGCAGTAACAGTATCCTATGTCATTCCCTTCGGACCTCAATCTCTCTTAGTTTCAGCATGAAAGAAGGAAAAATGAATAAACTTGCGATTTATAACAATATAAAATTCCAATAAAAATATAGTTAATTTCTAAGTATCTTAAAAAACAGAAACAAACAAGACTTTATACAAAAAACAATATACGTAGTATCTGTAGATACCGCTAATGAAATAAAAGGCAATAATATCCCAAAACTAAACGCTTTCGCTTGTAATCGTAAACAATCCACGTAAGGGTTCAAATTCTGTGATTCACGATTCTAGGAAAACACTCCCTTATTCCGAGAACGTCGAATACTGAGACTAAATTCAGCAACTGGGCTCATAGGATATACTGGGTGTAAGCGACACAATACACAGTGAAATTTAACTGGTTATTTGTCGGAACATAGTGGTAGTAAATTTTTTTTTTTTTTTTTTTTGAATTGACCTATGCTTGTGTCGAAAAGGTACGACAAATCAAGCTTCACCGGACTTGTCAAGTGGTAGTACTCATGAAACTGAACAACTTTCCCTAAGGAACATAGGTTGAAATCTCAAAAATAAAATTCGACTTTTCAAACAAACTTCAGTCACTGATTGGCCACTTTGTATGACAAATTGAATTTTAATTTCGAAATTTCAACCTATGTTCGTTAGGGAAAGTTGTTCAGTTTCATGAGTACTACCACTATGTTGCGGATAAACAACCAGTTAAATTTCACGGTGTATAGTTAAGTGGCGGTACCGCAAATACTGAAAAAAACATGCTCTGTCAACAGTTATTGAGTAAATTCAAATATTTTATTCTCGAAAAAAAAACTTCTTTCTTCTATCATCTCAGCCAAAAGACTTCCACTGCTGGACATAGGCCTCCCCAAAGATCTCGTCAACGAACGGTCCTGCGTTCCTCCTGCAAACCTCTTTTTTTTTCATTGACCTAACGCTTGTGTTGAAAAGGTACGATCAAGCAAGCTTCATCATTGCTCACCAGATCATCGGTCCACCTCCAATGGTCGTCGGTCGGTACTTCTATACAAAATACTTATTGTAATCGGATATTTTTACGGAGAAGTAATTTTTTATTTTTCGTTTCTGGGAAGTTTCTTTGGGAAAAATTATCAGATGCATCTACTGCGCATGTCTTTACATTATAAAACATAATTTAAAAAAAATGCGGCAGAGGCAATATTGTGGCTAGATATTCTTCAAAGCCTTTGTCAAGCAGTGGACGTCTTTCGGCTGAGATGATGATGATGAATCTTCAAAGCATTTTACTGTATTTGTTTCCTTGACGTAATTGAGGCTTTCGAGTTTTTACACCCTGTATAAACGTACCCTCACAATGACTCACCAAAATTTTACCGCCCACGAAATAATGTTACTCATTTTGTGATCAAATGCCATTATTTTTGATATTCATCATTTCATGACTACATCTGGCGAACGTATTGTGTTTTTGATTAATTATTGACGTTTCTTTTATTTTGATAGCGGGATTATTGTTACCTATTAGTTATGTATGAATGTATTGTATTTAAATTTTAAAGTTTACTCAACGCAGAGATACAGTTTTTATTTTAGTTCGCCATTTTCATTATAGAATAAATTTTAAAATGCTATACAGGTACTAGACTAGATATTCCTTTTATAACCTAACCTAACTCATGTATAAATGAGCTATTTAACACAGTTTTAAACACAGATTCTCTATATTAATTTTATGTTCAGATTAGTTACATAAGTAAATTGTATTTATTTTTTAAATGTATACTGTTACTTACATATTACATATTTTGATAGTTAGAAGCTTAAACCAAATGCATAGAATTTTGCTGTATTATTTTTGCATCACCCTAAAATATAGGATATTTTACTAGAAATATGCAAGAAAATGCTGTGTTGTTAAAAGATAATTTATATATTTTTTACTGAGAAATACTAAATTACTACCTATATAAATTATTGTCTCAAGAATAACTAGCCTAATAATGCTAAGAAAAGTAAGCCCCTTTGTTGGTCGAATTTCTAAGTGTATCGTTATCAAATATTAAACTACTGCAACGCGTGCAAAGCTTCTTGCATAGCCGCCAATTCATTGCTACAAAAGTGCGTAATATCGATTGCTGCTCCCTACCCCATCTTCCCTCTCCCTCGCACAACGCATACTTGGCCAGCGCTGAAACAAAACGCAGCTTTTCAAAGCGCGTTCGTGTAAAGCGACTTTTGCGCGGCAATAATACGCGCCATTTTGTTTTCCAGGGGTGTAGTTGCGACGTTCTTTCCCGCGCGCGCTCCCGCCCGTCGCCATGGCTACCGATCTGTCACACGCACAGAACATAAAACGCAGGCATTGATTTTTTCCCCGCTTCCTCTTTACTTTAACGCGTACACGACATTCTGCCTCTATTTTTATTTTTAAAAGCGCGAGTTTTGGTGCCTGATGTAAGTGCTGATGGTTTGTTTAGGGCTTTCAGGATTATTAAAAAAGCTCTGTTAGAAATAGAGGAATTTTGTAAGAATTTAAGTTCGTGGAATGTTACCGCTTACTAAAAATTTAATCGCTAGTTTGTTGTAAAATTATACTAAACTATGTCCTAAAAATGGCGTCTTGTCTTTAGGTTTTTATTATATTAACGATACCTTATAATACACGTCGTGCGTCGTTACTGGTTGGTAAATAATTTGATTGTGTTCAAGAAAAAAACAAAAAAAAAGAATGAAATTCGAATTGCAAGAATTTGTTTACTCCTTTAATCGAAACTTCAAAGGAAATGTAAGGAGATTGATAAACATGGAGCTTGGAGGTCTTAAGGGGACTCCGTTGAGGTAGGTTTAGGAGGGTTGAGGCCCTGAGGGTCGTGGCGATCCCTCCGTTAACTCTATTGAGGAAAATATGTTGTTTCTGAAACGAATGATTCATGCGATCTGCGGAAAATTTACATTGATTTTTTTCGCCCCTGCTTGCAAATTGGACGGCTTCTTGGCTTTCGTTTTACAAATTGTCATCTTTAACTGAATATTGTTATAATAATATTACTATATCTTAAATACCATACGTAAATAAAAAAACAGTAATTATAGGGGTAATTTAGTGATCGGAAACAAGTTTATTTTTCAAACTCATTAATCAAAATTACACGCATTGCTTTCCGTATATTTTGTACATAGGTATATCATTCCTACGACAAAATTTACTCGACAACATTTTGTAATCAATATATCTATAAATATTTTAGAAATTACGTTATTAGGTTTTTTTTTTTAATTAAGTATAATTAGGCACATAGAACACGGTGTCGCTCGTCGCGGTGACTTTTCTAATAGCTTGGTGAATTTCATAGTAAGGTAAGATATTCTTAAAATAATTATAGTTAGACAGATAAACGTACGTACTTACGTACGTTTATCACAGTAGTGACAGTTGTTTAAAAAGAGTAAACGTTTCAACTAAATTGCTGTTTAAAACAAAAAATCTATGGGATTGAAAACTATGAAATTAACATTATTTTTTACATTTGCAAATAAAATATGGAAATTAATTATTATTTATAATAAGCACTCAATTCTCATTAAAATTCATGTATATTATAGTATAATTTCCTGAAGGTATACACAAAATAATATCTTCATAGATGGACAAAAGACCTTCACTCTGATGTGACCAGTCCAGTGCTGCAGAACGCAATGGACTGAACCGATTTTAATGAAGCTTTGTATAAGTCCCAGCCTACCCCCAGGGTAAAGATAGAATAGGCTTTGGGGAATAACATAGGCTTCCTTTTACCGCGCGAAAATTCCTCATTCACACGGGAAAGACTTACTATGCGTGCCAAATAAGAATAGGACTGCCGCCATCTTGAACAGTCCCTCCTTTTCTAATTTGCCAAATAAGAAAAGGACAGACTGTCAGTTCAAGATAGCGCCAGTCCTATTCTTATTTGGCACGCATAGTACATACCTAAATATACAAAATTTTGACACAAGGCAATCACAAATGCTCATCACATTAATGTTTGCCCTGGGCTGAGTTACAACCCAAAGATGGTTCTAAGGTAGGCGTAGGTACTATCAACTGGACTACAGGGTCCCATCTTAACAAACGTTCTGGTGAAGATCGCGGGAAACCGCTGCGCTTAGTGATGAAAGAGACTCGAGTCCTTTAGTCGTTTATAATAAGACTCGCCTCTTTTTACAAGACTGTAGCTGTTAGTCTTAACTAATATGACTCAGTCAGTTAACGTATAAGACTAGATACTAAAATGACTTAAAAGCTTAAGCGACTGCAGTCCTTTACAAAAGAACTGACGCTTTAGTAAAGCATGTTTAATAATTGTAGGTAATTATAAAAAAAGTAAAAAATAAAGCAAGCAAGCAAGAACCTACTAGTTTCATCAACACACGCCTTACGACTCTCGACTCCCCAAGCAATGAGTCGCCAGTCTTTTAACTCCTTTAAGCTGTTTAAATAACGGCTGAGTCTTTTAAGTTTAAAGACTCGACTAAAAAGGCTAGTCTTATCACTAAAGGTTGGGAACTAAAAGACTGAGTCAGTCGTGAGGCGTCAAAAATAAGGCGAGTCTTTATTAAAAGCCTTAAAAGACGAGTCTCTTTCATCACTAGCTGCGCTGGATGGTTGAGGAGACGTTGTCCGTTTGAGTTTGATTCTGAAGGCTTCATCATCAAGGAAAACAATAAATATGTTTAGATTTTTTTAGTTGCTTCTCGCCTTTTATCAAATCGCGTTTTCACCTTCAACTGTTAACTAAGTCAAGGGTAACTCAATGCACCCCAAGGCTATCCATATGATATTATATATGGGGTGGCTCATCAAATTGTAAACAATGCATTAGCTCAAACTTGATACGATAAGATATAACTAACAACAGAAAGATAGTCAATCATACGAGAATGAAACGATAATTCAAAACCTGTTTAAAAAATAAAAAATATCACAGACGCTTAGGTTTAACACCAAAAGTTAATAATCGTAATAACGTTAATAATGGGCCCGATCCTACATGTTACGCTCTAACCTAAATTAAAAAACCATAATATTATATCCCTTTCACGTTCTTAAGAACGAAAAGGGACAGAGGTGATTGTCAACTTAAATTTTTACGCGTAGTTCGCATTAATTTAGCAGGCATTTAAAAACATCCCGACTAAATTAAGCTAAATTTGACAGCTGCGCTGCTTATTCTCTTAAAAGAAAAAAATGTGAGGAACCTGCATGTATCTAAGAATAAATACACAATTGTATATATTTTTAGAAAATTCTACCATATCTAATTTAAGATAAGTAGTAATCTATCTATATAAAATTACATTTATCAACCACACTAAGTTTCTATTATCAAAACCCTGCGTCCAAAAAATTTCGATAACGCTTAACTAGTGGCATAATAATACCATGGTCCAAGAAAACAAGGTCTAACAATTATACCACTTGACTGACACAAGCCTACGTCATTTTGCCTGTTCATCCTTGTCGAATGCGTGTAACAGACAAGGATGAACGGCGCAAAATGACGTAGGCTTGTATTAGTCACGTGGTCAAATTGTTAGACCTTGTTTTCTTGGACCATCAATAATACCATTCATCCGCCCAAGCAAACGACAAAAACAGAAGTATACTGATTGAGTTTTAAAAATGTATTCGTGGCCGGCCGTTAGAAGCGGACGATTACACTATTGAAAATCGGTGTTTTGGTCATATCCATGGTCTAAGAAAACAAGGTCTAACAATTAGACCACGTGACTGACACAAGCCTACGTCATTTCTACGACATTTTGCCTGTTCATCCTTGTCGAATGCGTGTAATAGACAAGGATGAATAGCGCAAAATGACGTAGGCTTGTGTCAGTCACGTGGTCTAACGGTTAGACCTTGTTTTCTTGGACCATGGTCATATCGTAGAAATTGATAGGTACTTTACAACAACCATGAAAGTATTGGTTGTATTGTATGTACTAGGTACTCTTGATTACAACCTGTCCCTCAACATTAGAGACTAGGTTCCAAAAATTATAATCAATCACCCATTAACGTTGCAAAACGCGATGGTTAGCGTAGAAATATACCATCTTCCCAGTCAAACGCCAATAACCAAACGATACCGAGTTTTAACAACCTAGTGGCGCCACCTCTGGACTTTAATAAGAAGCGGATCGATTGTATGCCATAAAAAATCTATAATAATAGCCCGACCAGAGAAATAGAAAACTTTTGCGGAATTTCATTGGAACTAATTTAATATTGTATTTGTTGCCATAAACATAAAAATATACACGTGGCGCCCCAGGGCAGGTTTTGTATCTATCTCTTTCGTCAGGCTTTATATAGAACTAGCTTCCCGCCGTGGCTCCTCCCGCGTTAACAGTTTTACCCGTGGGAATGAAGCATTTTCCCGCGGTAAAAGGTAGCCTATGTAACCTATGTTACTGAGGGTAGGTAAATGTGTAGTGAATGTAGCTTTCTAAAGGTGAAAGTATTTTTTTAAATAGGTTTAGTAGTTATTGAGTTTATTCATTACAAACACACACACACACACCCACACACAAATACAAATCATTCCTCTTTAAAACATTAGTATGACTCATGGTCTAAAACAACAAGGTGTTCTATTCCGACCACGTGACTTGACACAAGCCTACGTCATCATGCTGTTCATCCTTGTTGAATGCGTGTTATTCGACAAGGATGATCAGCATGATGACGTAGACTTGTTTCAAGTCACGTGGTCGGAATAGAACACTTTGTTTTTTTAGACCATGGATGACTAAATAAAATTTATCAGCACCACTAATTTCCTAAAAGTATTAGTTGTATTTCTCTTAATTACACCTGTCCCTCAACATTAGAGACCCAGGTTCCAAAAATTAGCAATTACCCCAAATTGGTGACCCCGACGAAAAGCGCGTAGAAATATACCATCTTCCCAGTCAAACGCCTAAAACCAACCGATACCGAGTTTTAACAACCTAGTGGCGCCATCTCTGGACTCTTATGAGAAGCGGATCGATTATATTACATATTAACAAGGATGTTATAAAGTAATGTTGGATACCGATCCAACGTAGTTCTTTATAACCAAGTACTACTTACTACCGACCCAGTACTTTAACATCCATGATTGTATCAAGTTGTAGATTGATCATATTACATCTAGAAATATCATGAAATGTCTAGCTTTATTCTGACAATCTGCGCATCTGACTGTATCTTGTTTTGTATTGCAAAAAACTCATTCCTAGAATGAAAAAATAAATTCTCTAGCGACTTTGGAAAAATCTATTTTCTGTGATGACATTTCAACGAGTTTTGGAAAAGTCTGATTTATCTTTTTACTATTTTCTTTTAAAATTAAGAAGCTTTTATCGTGTGGCGATTAAAGATTGTGAGCAGGCTAGATAAAGTAGACTGTTTACCTAGTTTTTAAGACCTTGGCATTGAATAGGTACATTTGTTCTGGCAAATAAATTATTTTATCTGTTTCTTTCTTACAATTAACCTTTCATCCTCATTCCTCGTTTAGCTAAGGATGGGCGAGGTCAACAATGTTTTTTTTATCGGAGTGCCGAGTGCGAGTTTTGCAACCAAAGTAAACGCGCTCGATATCGACAGCGTAAACGCGATTTTGTATGGAATTGAAACTACGCCATCTGTGGACAGTTCGCTGAACTAAATTTTCTCCATACTAAAATGCTCGTTTACGTTGTAGTTATCGAGCGCGTTTCGTGAGTAAAAAACTCGCACTTGGCACTTGTAGCTACATTCTACACCAAACTATAATACACAAAGTCGTGGTGAAATAACATGACAAGTATCTCTCAAATAATTAGTGGATGAGGAAAAGAGATGCAATATTAAGTAAAACAAAAAGGTAACTCAAGATTTTATTTAAGCATTCAAAATTAATTACAAAACCATTACAAAGACAAGAAATAATTTAATGAAATAAATTACACAATAATAATATAATTGGCCCTGAATGAAGATAACAGAAAATTATATTTATAAAGAAGATACGAGATTTTGAATTTAAATTAAACATCTCTAAACTTTTCTAATACTAATATTTACAATTTATAGTTACTAAATTATTAATACTTGGTTAATTAGGTGAGAACTAAATATAATTATTTTATATTTTATTATAATTATAATACTCTGCCTTTAGGACAAAAACTTCACAACTAATAAAACGCAAGGTTCCTATAAAATTTACAATTACATTCTACTTTACAGTGAAAGAAAAAACATGTCATGACTTTTGTAAAATTTACTTAAAACAAGGGCAGTGATAATGTGTAACCACAGTGCGTAACATTAGCCTAAAAATGAATCACTTAAAATGTTATATGTAACAGTCTCGCCATCTAGTGTCTAGTAGCTACACTATATACGACTTCAATTTGTAGGAAAACTTGAAATCCTGTTTTTTATTTGACAGAATTCAGAACCATTTATTTGTAATCTTCAAACGTCTTTATAAATTATTATTTTTGCAAATATACACCGACATAACTTTGTTGCGACACCTAGTTGTACACGCGCGAACTAAATATTCAGTGATAACAATACAAATTTTATTTTTGTTTGTATTGTTTCGTTCAGCATTCAATCCATAAAGAAATTAGCCTCATTTACTGGTTTTCATTCACAAAAGTGCACTGGCAACAACTAGGTATCCAAAACAAGTCCGTGTAGAGCTTCTGCCCGGTCGCTTCGAGCGCCACTAATCTTTTTTGGATGTATTTTTGTTCACATTTAGACGTATATCCGAGAGGGACGGTGCAAATCCCGTTGCATTCCGTTGATCTGCAACAAAAATAAATGTTAACAATGTTTTTAGAAGTTTAAAATGAGTTGTGTTCTTAGCTCTACTAAGGTTCAACCGACTCTACATTGCGGTGATAATTACTTTTCCTACTCAATACTAGATGTCGCTTGCTGTGAAGTAGTTATATAGTTGTGAGTTAGATGGCACTTATTTAGTAGGATTTTTTATGTACCAGAAAAAGTACCAGACAATCTTAGGGAAAATTCAGAAAATTATAATATTATTTATATATACTCGTATGTATGTATATCAGCTATCTGACACCCTAGTACAGGCTCTGCCTAGATTGGAATCAGATGGCCGTGTGTGAGGTGTCCCACATATTATTATTAATTCCTCATGATAAACAGAAACTCACGTGCATATTTCAGCCCTAACCAACTGCGTCATGTTGTCAGGCATGTTGACGACGTAGCGCCAGGAGCCTTTGTTGTTGAGCGCGGCGCGAGGCGTGATAAACTCGGTGCGCGTGCGACACAGCTCCAGAGTGTTGCCAGCCTGCCGCCGCGGACGGTCCGCCGACGATTCTGCTTGGGTTTCTGCGCTGGAATCGTGTGGGAGAAAGTGTTTTTTTATATTATTTTTATCGACCAACGGACTACGAGCGACTCTGCGATTTGGCTACAGTTGTGATTGGACCTGCGACCTGTTTATCGTCGAATAAATTCTCAAATCAAGTTATTCGGCTTTTCTTACAAATCCCGAACCCCACTTCGACTAGCTTCCCGCCACGGCTCCGCCGGCGTTAACAGTTTTCCCCGTAGGAATGAGGCATTTTTCCGCGGTAAAAGGTAGCCTATGTTACTCAGGGTGAATGTAGCTTTCTAATGGTGAAAGAATTTTTGAAATCGGTTCAGTAGTTTTTGAGTTTATTCATTACGAACATACACACACACACAAATACAATCTTTACTCTTTATAATATTAGTATGATAACAATTTCTTCCGTTACAAAATTACCTGAGACAGTCACACTACGAGTATGTCGGGTAATTTTAAGATTTCAAATTGTTAGAGCTATTTACCACGGGTGTAGCCAGAGGGAGGGTTTTAGGAGTTGAAACCCCCCCCCCCCCAAATGTTCAGATATTACATTCATAGAATTTCAATAAGAACAGGCGTGCGGCATATCTCATTGGGAAATTCGCACTCACCCCTACCACAGCCCCTACCGCTGCTAGCTACCACAGAATCCGCTACGCAATACGGCCGCTCTCAAGGTTAACATGTCCAGCCGCATGTGCTGGCTATTGTACTTTTATTTTCTTGAACCCTCCCCGATACTAAAACCTGGCTACGCCCGTGCTATTTACCGCCACATGAAGCAATAAACAATATGATTACTTTGAGTAATAGAGAATCAATCGGCGTCAGGTGGTGAAGTTTGATTGATCGTACTTTTTCGACACAATCGTAGGTCAATTTAAAAAAAAGTCTTACCTGGCAAGGCCCAGAGCTATCCTCAACGCTTCAGCCCCACTAAGGGGCCTCTTCGACGCAGCTTTAACCAGCTCCGCATTCCTCTTCTTCCGAACAGACCTCCGCATGTTGGAGCGCGGCGGGAACGAGACAGAACGTTCAACTGTCACGTCGGAGCGAGATGGGGATATGTATCTGGAAGGTAAGAGGGAAATGGCAAGATAAATGTAACAAAATTTTAATTTCGAATATTGTTTCTTTTTAATTCTAATAATTAATTGGAACTCTTATTTACATATTTTATAACAAACATAAAGACACATTAACGGTTAGAGTTTTAGCAAGCTTACACATACAAAAATCCCACAGATGTAGGTACTGGTAAGGCTATAAATAGTATAGTGTTCAATTTATATTCTATATACCTTTTCTGTGTTATGTTTTCTTTTTGTTCTATCGATGGAGATTTGTTATTTTACACTTCTATTCTCTTATTCTATTAAATGTGAGCATGTCTGTAAATCTTCCAAATACAAATAAATAAATTACAAAAATACAAATCTTTCTTCTTTATAATATTAGTTTAGATTTGTACCACATTCCACAGTACAAGATCTGGTCCCTTATCGCGCTAACTCGAACGATTTAAATTTTTACCTAGACTTAGACTAGGCTCTATCTACCTCAGACAATTTGCTCTACCTTGATGGCATATTGTGTTGCCATTATCCGGAATGACTCATTGATTTACTTTGGTTTACTTTATTCGGTTTACTTTATGTTTATTATTATTTCAAATATCACGCAAGTGACACGGTCGTCGGTGTCGTGACCAACCAAACACAGGACTCCGTATGTCGCAATGCAGGGAGATGTCAATGCGTATTATTATATCTTTTTGTTGTTTTGTGTCTGTATTTTTGTTTGTAACTTTTGTGTTGTTATGTCCAAAACAAATAAAAAAAATTCGATTCTATTTCTTAAATCTTTGTTTCGCAAAATCAATAAAGCTTTAACGGAACCTTTCGGTGGAGCGGAGGGTTTTACGCCAAATTCATAAATTCAAATCAAAATGTAAACACATTTCGCTAACAAACCTAATATAACTAATTATAAGTATGATATTTCTGTAGTCGAATCTCGAGCCTCATCGTGGGAGAAAATGATACACAATGAGTTGCGACGCTAAAGTTTGCTACAGTTTTGTAACTGCTTGAGTAACAGCAAGATCCGGGTGCAAATTCGAAAGTATATCCAGACTTAGTAACTTATGACTAATATTGCAATGTATTATAGTCATTTTACTGAGAATTAATTTATACTTTGTGCTTGTTGGAAAGGAAAACGCCTTTATTTTTATTCTCTAAGCTGTTTTAGAAAATTGATGTATCGTGAGGAAACCTGCGACAAAACACTTGAGAAATAATTCAAGGGTTTTGTGTGAAGTTGACCAACCCGCAAAGAGCCAGCGTGGTCAATAATATTCACCTTGATTTTCAGGGTAGGCTCGAGCGCCTCGGTGGCGACTTAAATGAGCTAAGAGCTGTTAATGATGATTTTTTTGTCAAGGAAACATTTTTTTTTTTACCTATGAAAAAGTACGACGGATCAAGCTTCACCGGACTTGCGGGGGAGCGGAAGACTCTACCCCAAAAAAGTCATATACCAACGCGTCTAGGGGCGGCTCAAGAGAGCCTCGGACCAGCCTAGCGCGTTGATATTGAAAAACATCGTGAATTCAAGGAAACATTAGGTAGGATACATGACAATATACTTACTTCCACCATTCATTAGGGTTGTACTGCGTCACGCCGTCGCTGGCCGCTTGGCGGAACCAATCGTTCGAATCGTAGTTTGGGTAGAAGTTCGTGTTTTCGAAGAAGTTCTGGTTGTACAAATTGGTGTTCCTGAACAATTTCTTGTCGTAATTGTTGAATTGGTTCGGGTTCCAGTAGCCTGGGGTGTTCTGGTAGCCGTGGAAACCGAACTTGGAGATGTTTTGTGTGGCTTGGTAAGCGTTGATGTTGTAAGGGGAGGGGTCGACCGGCGATGGTGGCTGCAGGGGTGTTTTTTGGTTGTAGATGTCTGTAAATAAATATACTCGTAAATTGATAATTAGGACGAAGATTGACTTATTATTTCGATTTGTTAGTAAATATAACAACTTTATTAAAGCAACCACCGTTCTGCTTTTCTTTTCGTTAAGAAAAAATCACATTTCGACGTTAAATTTTAATGAAGTTACAAAGTTTTGCCCAAACCAAGGGTGGTTCTCGTCTCGCTATAATGAAGAAAAACTTTTAATATTTAAAGAGGCAATGCGAGACTAGTTTGAACAGAACTGGCAGGTTTGCGCAATGTGTGCGCTGCTGTGGAGAAGAACCCGCCGAAGAAACTCCACAGGATCACAAAACAATTATGCTGCTTATTATACACCGAGGCAACATCGGGGCTAGATATTTTTTAAAGCGTGTTACTAAAATTTATTTATTAATTATATGGCTTGCGACAGTGTTGCATGTTGTTGCCTCGCTAGACTTTTATTTTAAATAATTTATTTGGGTTTCCAAACAGATATACAATACAATTTACACATGAACTAGCTAATCAGTAGTAATTGTGCACCCTCATCGGGAACCACAGAGCACTAACAAAAATGTGGTAAGAGAGAGGTAGTTTTTACAGTAGGTATACATGAAGGTTACTAGCATTATTAAAAATGCATGGTACAAAGTAAGATTAGCATAATCTGCCTAAAGATCTATTTGTTTATTTTACTATTTATACTTACCAGGGTTATACCTATGGAACTTAGTGTTGTAGTTTTTTGGAAACACCTCATTGACCAGTGAGATTTGATCGACGTGCGGCAGGGAGTTAGGACCGTAGCCATACGGGTAGTCGCCCTTTCGGGAATTGAACTCCTCTCGGCTTTCGTCCGAGAGAAGAGTGCGGATGTCATACTGTCCTGCTTCAATTAGCTTGCGGATTATGTGCCTGAAAATAAATTTTACTGAAATTAATATTTGTTGATTGTCATTATTCCGAACTTTGCTTGAAACAAAAAAAAAATAAGCTCCCATATAAAATTATCACTTCACTCGAAAAGAGGGATTCTATTTTTTTTTGTCTCCGAAAAATATTTCTTTAGGAAAGTAAGTAAGTAGGTAAGTAAGTACCTAATATATTTATTTCCTTTATAAATATAAAAGATCTTAGAAATTATTTATTATGAAAATAAAAAAACCTCGCCATATTGCGGAATTTAAATGGCACGAATTTTATAATAGAAATTGTTGCCAGGAACATTTTAAAAAGCATGTGGCGCCTCTAGAGCACGCTTTTTTTTGGTCAGACAAATGTTATTCTTAGTATTCAAATTGAGGATGATGACCATTTTTATATGAGCCCCGTCCCCCCCTTCCAACAGATCTTTTGTATGTGTCAATAGGTTCTTATGGATCTATAGAAAGGCTAGTAACTAGTTTTAACTTCATGATCAATGGGATTTGAAAATTGAATGCTTACAATCTGTTATTTTGGGTATCAATATTAATAGCAAAATGATTTTTTTTCGGAATATCCCGCGTCTTTGAAAGATGTCGCCAAAAGTAATCACGTAGCTAAGACGCATGTTCTGAGATATATTTCAAATCTGTTGGTCGATGTTATTAGTTTTTTGTTTTTTGGGGGGACGTTTTGACACATCATCCGTTATTTATTAATTTTTTACTTTTCGACATTTGCATCGCTTATTTAAGTCAAATAAAATTATATGCTAAACTCGCTAGAGTTCAGCGAAGCAAAATGTGCGGTCTTTTGTGGAGAAGAGCTCGCCGAGGAAACTCCACAATTAGTAAGTATGCAATACTTACGTAGCACAAGTATTATCAAATACAAGGACCCTAAGCTGTCACTTACGATGTACGTTTTCCTATTTGCGAAAGAAAGGCAAAAGGTTAAGTATTCACTTACTCATAGAGGCTAAATTTAAACGCATTTTAGATTAAAATTATGCACTAAGTTGCAAAATACCTACCAACTGAAACGTTTGTATAGTATTTAACCTATTTTAGTTTGACTTATATAAGTATTTATTAAAAGCCAATGCCTAAAATTGGTGCCTTTTTTTTTTTGAGCGTCCACTGATGAGACCTTGATATATCGCTTCTAGACAATGTACCTGATAAATTAAAGTATGACAAGCATACCTCTAAACTCAGTCCGAACAGAGTTATAGAGGTTGAAAGTTAAGCCCGGCGGTACATTTTTTGTATGAAAAATATTACACATACGAATAGATTTTTATACACTTACATTTATTTTTGTTTATTACTACTTACTACACCTACGCATACCTATAAACTAACCTTTACATTTATATACAGGGTGTTACAATAATACCCGTAAAGCTTTGAAGGGGTAAAAGGGTTGCTAGTAAGGAGTCTACTGACCAAACATGAGACCTGTAGTAAGACATTTTGACTTGACAAATAAAACCGTTTTTAACTAAAAATACATTTTTTTAACATCCAGCTGTATTATTCTCGTAAGCACTAGTAATGGCAGGCTCGGCTCACTTCGCGCCAGAGCTCCAGAATATACCTACGCCGGCGTCCGCATTTATGCGGATAGTTAGTAAGGAGCGACGCGCTTTTTTTTTTTTTTTTTTAATTGACCTATGCTTGTGTCGAAAAGGTACGACAAATCAAGCTTCACCGAACGACGCCCGTGCTTTAATTCGCTTATTCCAAGTTTTATTTTAATTATTATGTGAACGAAAAGCAAAAACGTATTGTATAGCATTCGGGTGTTTAAATAACGGTAGGAATGTCAATGAGGTACAATATTTTTTCCTTCCGAGTAATATCGAAGTAAGATAATACTTTTATTGTCTTTAATATCATTTTTATTGATTAAATCATTATAATAATGAAATAATTTCAGGTATTAACATATTTAGTGATATCACCCTACCCCAGCTGCTATATTTTCGTATAAATGTTTACCACCTCTAATTAGAAATCGTTCAGTATAAGTAGACCTCCCAGAACTAGTGATTGCTTACTAATACAAGCTCACATAAACTGGTTACTAGTTAAATACTCATAAGTTAAGTAATAAAATAAAGAAATGTATTGAAAATGACGAACTTTAGATCAAATAGTAGCCACGATTCAGGCTGCTCCTAGTGTGGTTGCTTTGTAAAACAATGATTGTAACTGGTCAAGTTTAATTAAAATTATTTATAATGATTATTATTAGTTACCAGTGAAGTATTACCAATATCAATATAATATCAAAGGTTTAATTCAATTATTTTGTAATTACTCCCAACTCCCAACCCTACAGAGGAGCGGCTTTATCAAAGGCGCGCGACGGACTTAGTAATGCGGACTCTCGCGTCGCGGACTTAAGGTGCATAATGTTTAAAAACGAGCGCAGCGAGAAACGGTAGGCTATTATAGCCAGGGTCACGTACTTAAATACAGCAAATTAATGGTCTAAACAATGTAAATGCAAATAATAAGAATGTAACTCACCAAAAACATCAATTAATAAAAGGGCCGCTGTTAACAAAGTGTATATATTTTTGTGGTTTTTATTCTTTCACATTGACGAAATAACATAAAAATATATTTTATGATTAAACAAAAGTCATCTTGAGCGGGGTTTTAATCGGCTTTAAGAGAGCACAAACTAAAACCATTTTTAGTTCAAGTTTTGATACATACCTAAACAAAGATACGCCGATCTTCATGTTTAAATATGCAACTAAAAAACAGGTATGCTAGGTAAAAATAATATGCTTTAATAGCAATTCATAAATGTGTTATTCTGAATCGATATGATAAGATTTAAAGTAAAAAAAAAGTTTTTTTTTGCCTTTTTTTGAACCTCTATAACTCAGTCCAGACTGAGGATAGCGAAATGTACCATGTACCGTTGTATCAGTGGTAGGACCTGGTACACGGACATCAAGGTCTGGTCAGTGGTCGCGCGAAAAAAAAAAGACACCACCTTCCATATAAAAATGAGCATTGTCCTTTAGATCTTATTTTATTTGCGTAATTTAATTTTATGATTCTGTAGTTAGGAAATAACTAGTTATGTATTTTACAGTTATTAACAAGACTGAAAAGTTATGTATTTGCATAATGACAAACACATGAACTTCGCATATTTTAACTTGCCATCAATAGTGTATATTATAGAAATTAATGCACTAAAAAAATATATGTTTAAAGTAAACAAGAATACCGTGCCATCGCTTTACATTAAAAAAATGTATGTGGGGACATCTCACACACGGTTATCTGACCCCAAACTACTCAGAGCCTACTATGGGTATCAGACAGCTGATACACAAACACAATAGATAAATACATATTTATTTTAATACTAGATTCCCGCCCCATGGCTCCGTCAGCGTTAACAGTTTTCCCGTGGGAAAGAAGTATTTTCCCGGAGTAAAAAGTAGCATATGTGTTATTTTGATGTATATTTATATTTGATGTATATTTGAAGCTATAATATAATAAAGTTTCATTAAAATCCGTTCAGTAGTTCCAGAGATTAGCGTGTTCAAACAGACAGACAGACGGATTTTTTTTTCAAAACTTGTATTTTTGTGTTAAGCACTCTCTTTATCACCTACACCCAATCGTGAAACCATCATACTAATATTATAAAAAGGAAATATTTGTATTTTTGTGTGTGTGTGTATGTGTATGTTTGTAATGAATAAACTCAAAAACTATTGAAACGATTTCAAACATTCTTTCACCATTAGAAAGCTACATTCACCCTGAGTAACATAGGCTACCTTTTACCGCGCATTAATGCCTCATTCCTACGGGAAAAACTGTTAACGCGGACGTAAAGTTAGTTTTCAAACAAAGAGAAACAAAAGATTCCAGAAGTAAGGCTGGAGTCTCACTCAGGGTAAGGGTCGGGGTGCACGCAGTACGTGAGGCCTGGCTGAGCGCAGGGGGGGGCCCGTCCCGGGGGCGCCGGCTCGAACACACAGCTCTGCCCATAGGGGCAACTGTAGCCGTCCCCGCCAACCACTGTCCATATCAACTGCAACAATCAGAAAAAAAAAACTCTTTATTGACAAAAAAAAAGACGTTCCAAAAATACTAGAAGAAAGCTGAAGTTTATAGAACAAATTTAAAATGTATATGTGTGTGCTGGACATTTTGCAACTTGAACATTCTGCACCTAAATGGTATGTAGGAAACTAGCAAAATTGAGTATTTTTTACATACTTCTAGGTATTAAGTACAGCTGTAAAAGCTGAAGTTCATAGAACAAATTTAAAATGTACGTAAACCACATTTAATAAAAAAAAGTCCAAAGATTTATTTAGCGACTTTTGGTTCTTAATGAATAGTAGCTTTTAATTTCCTTTTTGGCGAGTTAAAAAATTGTGCTGTGAAAAGAAAAACTCGCCAGAAGACATTTTAGGGCCTTGCATCTTTTTGATACGCGGTATATTATTATTCTTATTTATGTATTAAGTCTGATTTATAAACAAGTTGTCATCATGATGTGACAACAAAAGTAGTTCTCATTTTTGTTTGTACTGTAGTAAGACCATTTACTTAACTAGCTTTCCGCTGCAGCAGCTCCGAACGCGTTAACATCTTTCCCCGTGGGAATGAGGATTTTTTCTCGCGGTAAAAGGTAGCCTATGTTACTCCCCAAGGTCTATTCTATCTTTGTACTAAGTTCCATTAAGATCAGTTCAGTAGTTTTTTGATTTTATTCATTACAAACGTACACACAAACATAACAACATACATAAGTGGGCTACAAGTGGCAGTGCAGCTTCCGACAGATAAATGTCAATGTCGATATAGAGTTAGTCACTTCCTTTTGAGTACTGATTAAACTTTATAAGTAACGATTCATAATTGTAACATTTTTTAAATAAAAACGTCGTACAAAATCATTGTAAGGTACAGCACAGTACAACCCGTCAGAAAGAGTTCGTCCCCGAGCTTACCGTTCCCTGAGCTTACCGTCCCGGAGCTTACCGATTTGTAATTATTATAAAAAGTCGATTAAAATGTCAATCTTGCTTAAAAGTACTATTAGCAGCAAAAGTGCAAAGCCGAATTTTATACTTTATAGGAATAAATAATAAGTTCTAGATCGCGGTTAAAGAATCACGTTTATTAATCTGCTGGTGTAATTATCACAGGTTTTGATCATCACAATAATTTGTTTTTTTTTATTAATAATGATGGTCAAATTTAACATTACAAATAATCAACAATAAAAACAATTACAAAACTAAACCATATAACTATAACTTTCATCATTAGGTTCACATAATTCTGCGTGCAGTAACCAAACAATCACATTTCATACTTTAAAACACTTTTGATGTCTATTGTACAAGTTGGAAATAGAAGAAAAAAATAAAAAAAATAAAATTTATCAAAATCGGTAAGCTCCGGGACGGTAAGCTCGGGGAACGGTAAGCTCGGGGACGAACCCGTCGGAAATATCTAGGCACCTGGCTTTGACGTCATGCATCGGCGCTTGCGTTCGCACCCGTACTAAATAGGCGAAAACGGGCGTTATTATTGCAATATTTGCTGCAATGTACCGAATTGTCCCAGTTTGGTTTGGACATTGCATGCTAAAAATCACGAGATTTTTCGAAATGATTCCTTGCTTCTACAAATTACCACAACAATGCCGTTAATGAGGTCAGTGAATCACTATACACCAAAACTAAAGCCCAATTATGAATCAAACATCACCAGCACAACTATTAAATACAGTAAAAAGTGCCATTTCCTCATTCTGTCACTTTCTTCGTTACTAGACCTATTATACAATCGACGCCTTCAATCTAGGATTACATGAAGTCCTATCAGTATTCCTATCCTATGGTGATCTGGGCAAAATTGCGCGAAATCGTGAGAATCAGGAGTCCACAGTATTCCGCATCCAAGTCAGATCAACTCACGCGCCGCTTTCGTTTGCGTGCAGTGAATACGCAATGAATGACGAAGTGACGCATCGATTATCCGGTTACGTCAAAGCGATAGTTCTAGACTGTTTATCAGTTTGAATTTCTTTTGTTTTCGCTAACTGTAGTACCTAATGTTATTAAACGAGAAGTAACTAGCTTTCTGCCGCCCACGTTAACAATTTTTCCCGTGAGAATGAGATATTATTTTCCTGTAAAAGTAGGGACTACTATTTGGTATTCTGTGGTAAAAGGTACCCTATGTCCTTCCCCAAGGTCTATTCTATCTCTGCACAACTTTCATCAAAATTGGTTAACCGGGTTTGGCGTGAAAGCCTAACAAACAGATGGTGAAACAGAGTTATTTCGTATTTATAATTTAATATGAGTATTAGTTACATGCGATTCTGTGGAGTTTCTTTGGCGGGTTCTTCTCCACAGCGACGCACACATTGCGCGAACCTGCCAATTCTGTTCAAATTCAAACTAATATCGCATCGCCTCTTTATATTTTAAGAGTTTATTCTTCATTAGTCCGAGACGAGCGAGAGCTAGCCTTGTATTAAAATTTGTCGTCGGAAGTGATTTATCAAATCTTATTTCGAATAAAAACTTTTTGATTTGATTTGTAGTTGTAACTACTTACTACTAACTTATAGATAAGTTAAAAAAATATCAAACCTAGAAAAATCTAACTACTGAAAATTCGCTCTACTTATCTGGTACTAATAATATGTAGGTATGTGTTGTGGAAGTGATAAGTACAAACTGCAATATACTACTTATAGATCTGTGGTATTAACCCTTTCATCACCTTTGGGTCTAATAGACCTAATCAAATAACTCGGGCAAGGCTGTGTTGACAGTTGACATATGGCTTGACAGGTGACATGATCGTGTTAGATCGGACTGAAGGTGATATGACAATGGAGTGTAAGTGAGTCATTAAGATTTCGTGTCAAGATCGAAGCAGGAAGGTTAGCCGAATGATATAGATCACTTCATTAAATTACACTTATTCCAATATAGGATGTAATGAATGATGTAATGAAGTGACCTCCGAACCACAGATCTTGGGTTCTATTCCCGCACAGAGCATAACATTTGTATGATCCATATCCATTGTGATTGCCTTGTCTACTACTACTGAAGTTAATTTGATAGTTTTCTGTAGGCATATTATTATGTAAAAACAACATTGCTTTGACCAAACTAAGCAATTGGACAGAATATTTCAATACATTTATTAATCGTCTGCAAATAATCTACATGGATATCGAATAACAAATGAGGAAGGAGGAATTATTTATGTACACAATAAACAAAAGGGAGCCGAGAATACTTCCCTGTGGAACGTCAACATTATTTTTACAATATTCAGATTCGAAATAAAAGCTACAACTTAAACCGACATTTCACTTTTACATTACATTCTTATCTTCAACCTAACCTAGGACAATAAACGCCTCATATGTAACAATTTCATAACATTCTCACGTAGTTATGTCATGTCATGAGCGAAGCCAACATTACTTTTTGCCACACTTCCGATTTTTTCCACACTGATCAAGTTCCATAACAATTCTTCCCTATTAACCGCCTAGATTCCAAAGTAAGGCATTTTAGTTTTAAACGTGTAGCTTTAAACGCTTTGTAGATTGGTTGCATTATTGTATAAGCATTGTAATAATGATGTAATGTTATGCAGTAGGTACAATTTTTATCTTTTAATTGCAGTATTAGTTACAATTTTTAATGACATTTATACACAATTTTTCATATATTTGAAACAGATGGTTATTTGTATTTCGTTAGCTAAAACCCTCGAAATCACCTCCCAAGAGATAAATACTCGTAGGTAGTTAATAAGAATGCTTTGTACAAATACTTTTTATTATGTTTTATGAAAGTTTTCCAAAATAAAGTCAATTAAAATGTTGTAAACAAGTTCCAACGTAACCATTGCACTTGGTAGATTTTTTAATGATGAATCCACATAAATGTTATATTTACTCTTTCTCCAAAAACAATACAATGCAATATAACGCATAAAACGAAACGAAACGTTGATGAAACTTTGTGTCTTCTATGTCAATGTCTATAACTTGGCTTGTCTATTGTAATAGAACTACAACTTGGTAATTATGCATGTATAACCCTTTAAAACTGTTTATAACGGTGTCAAGTCCTTATCAGATGGACCTGGATTTGCTTATTGCAATTTTTTAATGTCTCCGCTTTCTACAAACAAAGCTCGCGTTACGTGCTAAACGTGTCTAGAACTAAAATACGTCTGACGACATTAAAAAACTGACCGAATTCGTGTCGCATTGTCTTTATGTAACAGTGCTTAGAATGAAGAATAGGTCCTCTTGCCATCATCTTTACATAAAACAAAAAAAATATACAATCCGAGTTTTTCCTTTTATTTCATCCCGAAGAAAGATAAAAACGGGTATTAATATTTATTACCACACTAGATTAAGGTACGAGTATGCAGTAAGTACATAAAACATGATAATATCGCTATCGCAATTTCTTACGACATGTTACTTGTTGTTTCTTTGAAAATAATCCAAAGAATGGATTTTCATATGAAAAAGAGAATTATCAATTCCGGAATTCCAGGTTCATGAAAATTAAAACCAAAAAAAAATTATGGGAAGGAACCGAAGGAAGGTCATGTTACATTTAAGCGCGCAGTTCCGTTCAGTTTCAATTCACACCGACAGATGACGCTGTTCGATTCGTCGCTTTTTCTAAAACGCGGTATAGAGATTTTTTCTGTGGGAATGACCCCCTCGGCTAACATTTCCCAACTCATACTTACCTGGCACAGGGGACACCGTGATCAAGAAGGCGGTTCCCCCAGGGCGAGGCCTAGACATGGGCTAAGTCGTTATTTTGCGATCACCGTGACTGTCGTTCCAGTTCCAAAAAAATCACTGTGAAAAATCACCGTGACTTTGTCACGTCGTTACTTGTCGGTTACATGGAACGACATTGGGCTTGGAACTTAGATAACTAGGTGGAACGGTTGGAACTTGGAATCATAACGATAGTCGATTATAGTTGAGCGCGGGCGAGAGTGACTGACTGAACAGTTGATCACAAAATATCCTTCACACTTTTTAATTCCAAGTTCCGTAATTACTAAATATTTGTTACATTATCCTATATGTATCGAAAAAAATAATAATCAAATAAGACATTTTTTTATAGTTTCCGTGTCTACTATACTTGTTGCTCTGTCGTCGTCGCTCGCTTGCAATAATCGCCATATTGGTTATATCGCCGAATCTACCTACCGATGATTGGCGCCAACCGTGACAAATAACGCGCGGCGCGGTCGCGCTCGGAACGACTTGGAAGCCGCGAAGTAACAACGTTATTTTGGAACGTTGTTATTTTCTAAAAAGTCACAGTGACTTTTGCAGGCACCTGATCACTGTGACTTTTTCACTGTGACGTTATTTATCACCCAAGTCTAGCGAGGCCCTCCCATTGCACTGCGGTTGGGTTGACCCCTGCGATTATCCCTAATGTGGATAACTCGGGTGCGTAATTTTTGGTAGTGGGGACTGCGTACGCGCTGTCCCCCCCGTATATTCAAAATAAGAAATGTTCTCCTGATAAATAATCCCCGACACAAAACCGTTACTAATTGATCCATTATCCAACAACTAGAAAAGAGCTGATAATGCCTGAAGATTATTTTCTTCGATCATAGCTAACTCTCCATTGTGACACCTTGCAAACAAAAAAAATATATCAAAATTGGCGCATCCGTTTACGAGCTACGATGCCACAAACAGACACACACGTCAAACTATGTATAACACCCCTCTTTCGTCGGGGGTTAAACAGGGCACTGGTTGTGAGACTGTTAGTGTTAGTGCCTTAATTTAAAAATAATTATATACAAACACGAGTAAATACTCTCTTTAACACGCTTTTCACTTTACTCCACGTGACTCTACTACTTCCACTTGTATGTAACTATGTAATGGAATGAAATCTAAGGTAATTAATTTAACTATCTTCCAAGGGTTGTAGCGTAATGAAAATTGGGATGACGAATTGATGACAATATAAATAATTTGACACAAACAAGCTGATTTGATGCTGGAGCCGGAGGGTGGATAGTGGAACTCTTCAACGGCTACTAGTAAACACCCCGAATTTGGCCTCATTTGATTTGTTTAAATAAGGTTTTTATATTGGCGAGGTGAGGTGGCCTTAAACAGGGTCTGATGAAGGATCCCAAATGTAGATAGTGAAACTCTTCAAGTAAACTCCTCGAGTTTACAAATAGGAATGTACATGTAATTCCGATGACAACGCAATAATTTGATACAAACAAGCTGATCTGATGCTGGAGTCGGAAGAAGGATAGTGGAACTCGTCAACGGCTACTAGTAAACCCCCGAATTTGGCCTCATTTGATTTGTCTAAATAAGGTTTTTATATTGGCGAGGTGAGGTGGCCTTAAACAGGGTCTGATGAAGGATCCCAAATGTAGATAGTGAAACTCTTCAAGTAAACTCCTCGAGTTTACAAATAGGAATGTACATGTAATTCCGATGACAACGCAATAATTTGATACAAACAAGCTGATCTGATGCTGGAGTCGGAAGAAGGATAGTGGAACTCTTCAACGGCTACTAGTAAACCCCCGGCATCTGGGCTCATTTGATTTGTCTACAATTACAAACCATTTATTCGTCAGCATAGGTATAAAGGTTGGTACAGTAAATTATTACATGTCACACTATATCGCACCTTCTGGTATACTTTATATATGTCACCGTAAAATTGTAAATACCGTTAGATTACAATTTACTCGCGTGATTGTAAACTGTCGAAAGATTGTGAACTAAACATACTTATTACAAATTGACCGCATTAATTTTCGGTAGATTGTAATCTATCGAAGTGAAACTGTTAAATCACAATCTGTCGCGCGTTAAATTGTCAACTGTCCAAAGGCTCTTTCTGATTGGTCGGTCTTACAGCAGGCCGTTCTATGTCCATACAGTTGGGAATAAAACACAGGCGTCAGTTGAATAAAATTAATACACTTCAAGAATTGTGACATCAAGTATTTATCTATTATTTAGTAGATAATCAGCAATTTTGAAATCATATTATGGTATATTTTTGGAGACTAACACTAATTCATCTATCATATTATTCTTCGAATAATCATGGATTCATTTTACTTCCACAATAATATTATAGAAAATAATTTTAAAGCAGTGAGTTATTTTCAACACGAAATTAATTAAAATCCACTTAAACACAGATTGTTTACATTAATAATAAACGAAAAACAAACAAATATGGCGGCGCAGAGCATAATATATGATGATCAACCAATCAGCGCGCGAGATGTGTTCTATTCTATCCTATGCCGTTTCACAATTTGATGGATAAATTTCGATAGATTACAATCTTTCGAAAAATAATCTGTTAAATGGTAATCAGTATGTTTGGATCACAATTTATCGATAGTTTACAATCTCGCAAGATAGATTGTAATCTAACGGTATTTGTAATCTTACGGTGACATTATACATTATAATAAATAAGACCTTTATATTAGCGAGGTGAGATGACCACTTAAGCAGGATCTGATGAAGTCTCCCAAAGGTAGATAGTGAAGCTCTTGTATAAATGTTAAAAATATATTTCTTTATCAAAGAAGTATAACATAAATTAATAGTTTAAAAAACACTAGAAAAACACGCTTTCTTTTCTTGGTCTACTTAACAACCCGTAAAAATTTCAAATTTCAATATAAAAACGTCATGTTGCTTACAGGGCGTTGGTTGCATAGTGCCGTAAATTCAGTAGGAAGATGCCAGTTGGACCTTATTTGTTCACTAGTCGGAAGTATATGCAAATTGTTAAAGAATATTGTATTATAAGTACGAACTTATGTTTGTAAATGGTATGATTGATTATATATCAGAAACATGAAATAAATAAGGATCGAACCGAATATTTGCTAATAATAATATTAAATATTTCATAATCTTTTACACGGTTATTTTATTATCTATGATTATGGGATTAACAACAATGGAGACAAACAAGGGCGTCAGCCAGCAGGTAGACGGGAAATAACACACAAAGGGGATGTTTAGTTAAAAGCAGCACCGACAGATGACGTTGTTCGATTCGTCGCTTTTTCTAAAACGCGGTATAGAGATTTTTTCTCTGGGAATGACCCCCTCGGCTAACATTTCCCAACTCATACTTACCTGGCACAGGGGACACCGTGATCAAGAAGGCGGTTCCCCCAGGGCGAGGCCCTCCCATTGCACTGCGGTTGGGTTGACCCCTGCGATTATCCCTAATGTGGATAACTCGGGTGCGTAATTTTTGGTAGTGGGGACTGCGTACGCGCTGTCCCCCCGTAAATTGAAACAAACAAAGTAATTGAAGAGAATCTTTAGATGGTACGTCTGTCTTTTTGGAAGACGCCTGTGATTTAAGCCTGTTTAAAGACGCTGCTTTTTAGTCTTCTAGACTAGCTCTTTTAAAGTCTTGAAAAAGCTCGTGCCTAAAATAAGCATTTTAGCTTTTAGACTTCTGTGAGCTTTTTAGTTCTATTCGAACCTTTGTCACTTAAATGTATCAAATCAAACATAAATAAGACACACGGAATTGCTTCATGCACATTTTACATTAATTTTAAATTAAGGCACTAACAGGGACTACTATTTGGTATTCTGTGCTAACAGCCTGTCACAACCATTGCCCTTTTTAGGAAATTACATTATTTATTCAAATTCTGGCCATGTAAAAAATTATTTTGCTAATATATTTAATTTACCTAAATGAAATGGTCTACTATTCACTTGTAGCAGGCCAGGCCCATCAACCAACCTAGATTTTTATCAAGTAACTGATTTTATCATAAACCTGCGACGAAATGGTAATGGCAGTAGGTTTAAACCTTTAGGTGCAAAATGTTCATTTTGCAAAATGTCCAGTGGTGAAAAAATGACCAATTTGCATAATGTCCAGTTTGCATAATGTCCAGTTTGCAAAATGTACAGTTTGCAAAATGTCCAGTTTGCAAAATGTCCAATTGCAAAATGTCCAGTTTGCACAATGACCGGTTTGCAAAAAGTTCAATTTACGAAATTGAGGGGTGAGTTCAGACCATGAAACCGAACAACTTTCCCCAAGAAACATGGTCCAGCCAGACACGACAAAAAATTTCGACTCCCAAAAGTTTTATTTTACGAAGTCAGTAAGCTGATTATTCGTACATTTTAATTTTTTTTTCCCATGGGAATGAGAAATTTTCCCTTGGTAAATCGTAGCCTATGTTCTTTCCCAAGGTCTGTTCTATCTTTGTACAAAATCGGTTCAGTAGTTTCGGAGTCCATTCAATTATTAGGAATATTTTAGCTATTTTTTTACACCTTGGGTTACATTATTGAAGTTTTAGTAAGCATCCCTAATTTTTTTGAAAATTAAATATAGCCTATGTTACTCAGGGTGAATGTACTCGTAGCTTTCTAATAGTGAAAAAAATTATGAAGTCAGCTCAAAAGTTTTTGAGTTTATTCATTATAAACATACACAGACACACACACACACACACAAAAATACAAATCTTTTCTCTTTATAATATTAGTATAGAGTATAGATAGATATTTACATTCGACCAACGTAAATAATCAAATTACGTGATATTCAAAAAATACAATATGTATTATATTTTAATCTTATATTTCTACGCCACATGCTTAATAACTTTATTTTATGGATAAGTCTGTTATGGATTTTCATAATAGGGATATTTATGTTATGCAACAATAGAATTCGACATTAACCGGGGTTTCATGATATCCCTAGAGATTTCGTGTAATCCCTGATTTCGACGACGACATCATAAATTGGACCTGTTGCGAACTGGACATTTTGCAAACTGGACTTTTTGCGAACTGGACATTTTGCAATTGGCCATTTTGCAAACTGGACTTTTTGCAAACTGGACATATTGCAAACTGGTCATTTTTTCACCACTGGACATTTTGCAAAATGGACATTTTGCACCTAAAGGGATTTAAATAAGCTTCATAAGGTGCATCCACACCGGGATGCGAACGCATGCGGCCACATGCCGTCGCGTTTCGGCTTCGCACGAACGGAGCCGGCGGCGGCGGTGTCTCGCTTGCGAACGTATTTATGCATTTCTGCGCCTGTGAGTCTGGAGTGTTGACGTATACAAGTCTTATAAAATATAAATTCTGCTATATCTGGTCACACCAGGCAACACCTTCGCATGCTTCGAGCGCACGCGGCGGTATCCGAACGGAGCCGATCGCGTGTCGCGGCCCTAGCGGCATGCCGCCGGCTGCGTTCGCCGCGGACGGAGCAGACCGCGCGTCGTGGCATGCCGACGGCGACGTCCGCCCGTCACGCACGCACGCGCAGTCAAGCTGCTGTGCGTGACTTGGTAATATAGACTTTAAATACTGTATACAAGGTTTAATTTAGTTTAAAAATTGTAAAATCCGTTTCGATACGATGCGGTGCCGGCCGGCCGGTGTGGATGCACCTTTACATCAGGTATTTAAATTACAATTAGAATAAGATGTGTAAACACTATTTTGGATATGGCTGGAACCCAAAAGAAAGGAATGACAGCAAAATTTTATTCCCGGCACATAATATCTAGGTAAATACAAATATTATTATTCTTATGAAGCAATTCCGTGTGTCTTATTTATGGTTTGATTTGATACATTTAAGTGACAAAGGTTCGAATAGAACCAAAAAGCTCACAGAAATAGCTAAGATGCTTAATTTAGGCACGAGCTTTTACAAGACTTTAAAAGAGCTCATCTAAAGATTCTCTTCCATTACTTTGTTTGATTGTATTTACGGGGGGGACAGCGCGTACGCAGTCCCCACTACCAAAAATTACGCACCCGAGTTATCCACATTAGGGATAATCGCAGGGGTCAACCCAACCGCAGTGCAATGGGAGGGCCTCGCCCTGGGGGAACCGCCTTCTTGATCACGGTGTCCCCTGTGCCAGGTAAGTATGAGTTGGGAAATGTTAGCCGAGGGGGTCATTCCCAGAGAAAAAATCTCTATACCGCGTTTTAGAAAAAGCGACGAATGGAACAGCGTCATCTGTCGGTGCCGGTTGAAACTAAACATCCCCTACTTTGTGTATTATTTCTCGCCTACCTGCTGGCTAACGCCCTTGTTTGCTCCATTGTTGTTATTCCCATAATCATAATAATAAAATAACCATGTAAAAGATTATGAAATATTGCATATTATTCGGTTCGATCCTTATTATTTCATGTTTCTGATATATAATCATACCATTTACAAACATAAGTTCGTACTTATAGTACAATGCGAACAAATAAGGTCATACTGACATCTTCCTACTGAATTTACGGCGCTATGCAACGCCCTGTAAGCAACATGACGTTCTTATATTGGAATTTGAAATTTTCACCGGTCGTTTAGTAGACCAAGATTTTCACCAATTCCAAACAAATACACTATTTACTTAGTGTTGAAATTTCCATTACATGCGTGTTATCCTTACTTATTATTTTCTTTCACGTTAAGAAACATACTTTTGTGTTTGACAGTGCAGCCTCGGCCTAGTTGCATGTTATTATGCGACAATAGAAGTATCTGCATATTAATTGTAGGTACAGTAATATTTACTTTACGAAGATAAACGTTTTGCATCAAATTCTAAAGCATTTCAGGATTCAAGTCAAAAAGGTGAATCTTATAAGTGAAAATATAATTTTCTTATTATTTCAAAGTCATATTTGGGGGTAAGAGAGGTGGGCTCGGACCCTTGCAGTTATAGGTATATGAATATGAATGAAACCCAATACACACGCAGCTTATATTATTATTATTATTATTCGCCAGCGCCACCACACACGTAGCTGTGTTGAAATATACATATTATATTTTCACCCTTACTGCGTCTACTAAAACGATGTACCTATAATACGTCGACGAGATTTATAATATGCCTTGCTATATATATCTGTGAAATATATTCGTAATAATTCTAAAAGCAACTTTATTTTAAGTGGTCAATTCATATAACTCATCTCAAGACCCCTTATTGCAACACAAGACACAAGAAGACGGTAAGCGAATATAATGCACAGTTAGTTTTAAATGCTTGTTTAAACTGTGTGTAAATTTAAATAGTACTTAAGCGGTAGTTAAAATTGTGTACAATTTACGTTGCCGATACGCATACATGTAAATAGCAAGCAAAAGATTTTTACCCACTATTAGAATTAACTTTTCTAGAATTTAGAGTGATATAGAGACTCCAGAATTGGACTGAGGTGAACTTATCCAGAATTAGAGGGAAACAATCCAGAATTAGAGTCTAAAAATAATAATTTGTATGACTTTGTGGCAACGCGCTACATACTACGTCATTAGAAAAGCGACCAATTAGAAGCCGAGGTTTGAAACTGAAACACGCTATCAGAGTTTTCGCAAGACATTGAACAAATACAAGTTCCAACGAAGCACAGTTGGATCGCGGTCCCCGGGCTCGCCACCACCATGCCGGCGGAAAATCTTCCATTTGCCTCCACAACTTAGTTTTCACATAACAATTTGTTTGTAAGAAAACTAAGATTTATGTTTATTTATTTGGGTTTATTTTTTATTTTTAACCCCCGACGAAAAAGAGGGGTGTTATAAGTTTGACGTGTGTGTCTGTCTGTCTGTCTGTCGGTCTGTCGGTCTGTCTGTCTGTCTGTGGCATCGTAGCTCCTAAACGGATGCGCCGATTTTGGTCTAGTTTTTTTTGTTTGCAAGGTGTCACAATCGAGAGTGTTCTTAGCTATGATCCAAGGAAATATCTTCAGCCATTTGAAGATTATCAACTTTTTTCTAGTTGTTGAAAGGATCAAGTAACGGTTTTCGGTCGGGGGTTATTAAATTTTTAATTTAGTGTTATCAGTGCCTTTACAGGGTCGTGTGTTCCATTTTCCACATTGTGACATCTATGTAACCACATGAAGCGATAAACGATAATGATCTAATGTCACTATGTCGCGTTTGACAGCTTCTCGAGCCTGTCGCTACTTAATGATCATGCCAAATTAAAGTGAACCGAAAATATTCTAGGAACTGAATTAATCAGTATTTATTTATAACAGCACGAAATATTAATCCTTATCATCAATCACAATCAAAATCAACACTACATAGTAATAAAAAAATAACGATGTGTACTTATAGTTATAAATAAATAATTACGATCGGTGCAAAAAAAACAATAGATAACATGATTGATAACGTATTGTTAAATTCTGTCACGTACCTACACAGCTTTTATTTTTTATTATGTGTTTAGGGGTGTTGAAATCAAAATAATTATACGTATTTTCTATAAATCTTGTTCGGTATGTTGGGAATAAATGAATTTTTATTCTTATTCTTATATTTTAGGGCGTTATTTTAGCTGAATTTAGGAAACACCTAATATATATTTAAAAAAAACTTATAATTTTTTAAAATATTCACCTATCAAGTGTGTCTCTCTTTAAGACAAAAACGACTCTTCACAAGTTAAAATCCATGAAGCCTTTTAGGTTACAGAGCGTGCCAAAGAAGTTAAATATGTCAATCTATGTATAGACCCTGAGAGGGCCCATATTCAGTAGCGATAGGGCTAAATTTCGTAGTACAAATGTCCAACCGCAAGTGCTGGCAACTGCGCACACGTACGCTCGAAAAAAGATTAACCTTCCTTTAGTCGGGTAGTAGTAGCTTGCTAGCTTTTGGGTTTTCAGATTAACCTGCCTCACAAACCCTGGTGCAAGAATTATTGATCCGCCTGGCTTTCGACATAATATAACGACTACATCCGTAGATAGTATCCGGGACCAACGGACGTACCTTCCGAAGCATGGAAAGTCGGGTGATTCCAAAACAAAGTTGGGTAAGTCTCACCGGGATTTGAACCCGGAACCTTCGTAATAAAGAGAGAGAGAGAGAGAGAGAGTCAGGGATTTTCTATTCGGTCACTAAAACTTTCACATGGAGAAAATGAGAGGTTCTTCAAAATAGTACCTATAGAATATTTTTTATTGCACACAAAAAGTACGTTTCTGTTACCTATGACAATAAAAGTGTACGATAGCCTTATTGTTAAGGTAGAAATTTCTACCAGGAAACTTTTCTCAGTATACGTATCTCTTCAGCCGTCTAGTCTGAGCCAGAAGTTGAGGATATTTTAAATACCCACAAATTTCGCATTTTAACTGCCACTTAACTCCATGTTACGACCGCTTGCTGTTACACTTGTTACACAAGTGCAATTCCACACTGGTCAAGTTTACCCGAATCTGGGTCTTGACTGGGGAAAAAGGAGTTATACGAGTGAAAGTTGATTGATGTAAAAACTTTTGTGAATAGCTACTTTTACGTTGAAGAAGGGGAGGTGAAATGAATAAGTTTTTAACTTAAAACTGGTTAAGTCACCGTAGTAGTTTAGTTCACTGCACTGATGGACTAAAGTGTCTACTTTGCAGAGGGAGTTGGAGGGAGGTGATGGGTTGGCGTTTGCAGCCGTATTTCTGAAAAGCTCTGGGGGCAAAAGCGCCGAAATTGACGAATCGTATTGTAATTCGCGCACCACTTTCGTAAAGCAGCGAGTTATGGAGGATTCATATTCCAATTTATTAGAAAAGTGAATAGAGATTGGTATCATATTGTTGGTTTTCCATACAAATCCGTAAAATAGTCACTGAACGTCTAAAGTTTCATGTAATGATTTATAAAAAGTCAGTCAAGAGGAACATTTTAGAATTCCTATTTGATTAAAAACATTATTAATGGCTTTATTTATACGTGCTTTATATTGAGATTATTATACGTGAAATATTTGGTTGGTCAAATACTAAGCAGGAACCGCATGGTTACTTTAGTCCTATAGTAGACGGTAAAAATGCCACAATAAAAATATTATGTACTTTTACGATGACTAGGAAAGCTGCAATTTTAGTATCAAATTCTTTTTTGAAAAGAAGTGAATATAATAAACTTTTTCCTTTGAATTGAAACCGTATGTATGTTTGTATGTGTTTACTATGTCCAAGCAGTGACGATTATGCAAAATTCAGGCAAAACAGAATGACAACAAAGATGACATCATTTTTGTGTGTAAATCCAGTTCTCTAATTAAAATGTAAAATTGCGTAAAATTGTCAGAATTGTGTAAGTGCAATTTTATTTTTAACCCCCGACGAAAAAGACGGGTGTTATAAGTTTGAAGTATCTGTCTGTGGCATCGTAGCTCCTAAACGGATGCGCCGATTTTGATCTAGTTTTTTTGTTTGCAAGGTGTCACAATCAAGAGTGTTCGTTCTTAGCTATAATCCAAGAAAATATCTTCAGCCATTTGAAGATTATCAGCTCTTATGTAAGTACCTATTTATAGATTCTTATCGAGACGCAGCGAGTCCAATATAGTTTTTAGAGAGGTTAGACAAATCTTGCCTTGTACAAACGTGCGTTCTAATTAAAATCATATCACAACAACTTGTCACTAGATCATGACAATAATGTTTATATCTGATTATCTGTCTGTTTGTCCAATACTTGATTAGTATAAGGAAGTCCGGGTTTGTGGACGTTATTATTAAAATGTATGAATTCTTATTAGCACGCGCGTAAGACAAATTGGTGACATGCAGATTGTATGATTAATTTTATAGTGTACAGTTGGCCTTTAAAAGCCAGATAAAATTTATTTTCGCTTTCATCTATTGACGGCCCCGTAGCCTAGTTGGTAGTACGTTTGCCTTCGAAGCACAGAATGGTGGGTCAAATCCCGCCCAGGGCAAATTCGCGTGATGAGCATGTTGAGTGTTCGCCTTGTGTGTGGATGTTATGTATTTATATATGTATGTACTTCTAAGTTTGGGTTCAGATGGCCGTGTGTGAGATGTCCTCACATAATATATGTTTTTTTTTTTGGTTAGGCATCGGGTGATTTAATAAGTGTGTAGAGACGTAGAGTGATATGATTAGAGAACAACTAAACGTATCTACTAAAATGTTCATTTTCTGTTTCATGATACTTTTATGTTTGTAAATATGTAATGCTTAAATTTTTGGCGTAATATAATGTAGGTATAAGTTACTGGAAATGTACGAAATTCTTAGGAATTGTGTTTAATAGGTATCATTTATTTCACAAGTTTTCTGGCGATTTTAGGAATTGTATACAATGACGGATTTCATACATTTCCGTTAACATGCAACAATTTAAGTTATTTAAATGAACTAGGTTTACTATTCACATTTGCGGGACAGTTGATTGTAATTTACGAGTCTTTAAACTAACAAAGCCTTAGGGCCGTAGGCGTGCTATGATTACAATCGCTATAAATAAATACATAATATTACATTCCAACTAAACAATGTTGTCCGGGAAACAGTAATATAAATTTAATAATACTTAACCTAGTTCTGATAAAAAGAAAATTGAATCGCCAAATTAAACACGAGGTCAATAGTCATCAAGAAACATAATAATATAAACTACTAAAATCACTACCCTTCTTAATAAAAGAAAATATTTACAAAAAAAAAAACTGGTGAAACCAAAAAAAGTAAAAATAGAAAAGAATGAAATAGTGATCTTCCAAATTTAAGCTTTAGAACATCCTCATCACGCGCATGATCAATTTGTATGGTATTTCCCAACGCGCGCCCTTGACCTTGTGTGTCCGCTTTCTTCTGTATCTATGTACTGTGTCAGTGTGTGTGTGAGCTATTCGCTTATGTAACACACCTTGGCCTCGGAAAACGATTTGGCTTGTTTTTTTTTGTCAAATATTTATATTTTTTAATGAATTTAGTCTATAGGGAAACAGGGTGAATGTTGCTAGCCTCTACAGTCAATTTTGAACCAATCTGCTAATCGCAGCGTATGGCAAAATAATAATTTTGTAAAATATTTTGAAAAGATGCAACGCCTGTGGAGTTTCTTCCGGCGAGTTCTTCTCCACAGAAGACAGCCAAATTGTGAACCCGCCTCGACGTCGAAACTGATTTGTAAAAATCTTACTTCGAATAAAACATATTTCATTTCATTTCAAACCTACTTTTTAAGTAGTAGTCTTTATGGGTTGTTTTGTTATTAACTCATATAACTCATCATTACTAAGGGAACAGAGCAGCGGTACAATGTATGTAAAGGGTCCAACCTACTCCAGATTAGGGTGGACAGACCTTAGTCGATTGCTAAACAAATGCACATTGATCAATTTTCTACTACTACAACTTTTGAAATTGTTCGCGGATATGTACAAATTTTATAAGAAAAGAGTTCAAAGAGTTCAAAGAATTTATTTTTTAACTTTTGGATGTTACATCACTTAGTTAAGTCATTTCATTTAAGTTATCTTTTCTGGCGAGTTCAAAAACTTGGCTGTCTTCTGTGGAGAAAAGCTCGCCGAAGAAACTCCACAGGCGTTGCATCTTTTAAACATAATTTTACAATTATTATTAAAGATTTTACACTACAGTAACACCTTCAATCCAATCCAATGGATACTGGTCTGGAATAATTAATGTAGTGGACTGTCCTAGGTCGTTGAAGAAGTGCTATAAAATATCACCAAAGGAAACTACTAAATGAAGCGTGTGCCAAGAATAAAATGTTTAATAAAAAGCGGCAACTTTTTAGCTGCAGGCTAAAAGTCTGTCCCACTGACATAGGTAATTCAAATTAGATTAACGCTCAAAGTAAATCAACCTTAAGAAATAAAAAATAAAGTTGGGAATAGATTGTCAAGCTTTATCAAATTAGTTGCCGGTGATTAGAAAGTACAGTCAGCAGAAAATTATTTTGTTTTTTTCTTACTTGAAATCCATCGTTATTACCTCATTGACATCAGAAAATAATATGGACAAATTTTACTTTGACGTGCCTTAAATTAGAGAAAGTGAACAACACAACAACCCAATTCAAAACATTGCAGGGGAATTTATTAAAGATTGAACTATTTTTTTTAGTAAGTTAGCAACAATAAATATTTAATTTACCTTTTTTTTAATTGATGCACGCCTGTGTCGTAGAAGTTTGGCAAGCTTCACCGAACTTACGGGGAATCGGAAGGCTCTATGCTCTCTATCACTATTTTTTTCCAATAACAAGATCCTCTTGTCAGATTGGTCAGAAAATAAAGAAAATATATATCTTTTAACAGACTGCCAGCCAACATCTGCATTAGATAAAAGTGCTAAATCCAAATTAATGGACAAGTGTAGGTTTTTATGTAAACGACTGTACACAAAGTTATGTATTCGAAATGAGTCTGATTAAGGAATTCACTATGCGTCGGAAATATTCATCAATAGAGGTGGCAGCGAGATATTAGCAGCAGCGTTATAGTGCGAATGCAAACGGGCCGCACTTGAACTGCAAGTGCTTCATTTTTGTTTAATATTTCTTTCAAACAATCATTCATTTATTTTTAAATTTCAAGGTTCTAGCAGCATACTTACAGAAGTAGCTGTCCGTTTGTATAGAATTGAAACGAATTATATACCAGAATTACAACTTTTAAAGTTGACACGCGGTAGGAAAACTAACCGGTAACTAACTTACTTTCAATATGCGTAATTACTAATTGTAGTAAATGCATGTTTTAAAGACGTAATCGCTGTGACGTTCTCTGTGTGTTGAAGTGGCTGAGTTCTGGGCCGCAAATATTTAGGGTTTGTCATCGACTCGCAAAGAAGAAGAAGACGTAATTTTAGGAAAATACTACTCAGATATCTTATGACATCGTAACGTCTAGGTATCTTATTAAATGAGGTAAATTTTACCTCGTAACTCTAAAACTATTAATGATGCAACAAGTTATTGAACGGTACATTTTATATATATAATTTTATAACTTCTATCCTATCTTGTTGTTTTTGTGTCTTATTTTCAGATGAAAAAGAATCATTTCCAAATAGTTGATTCTTATGACGATCACCATCAAACGTCGTCAAGACACCTGCGAAGAAAGGTCAAACTCAAAGTATTTACTTTTAACTTTAGGATATTTACATTACTTAGTTAAATCAGTTACATATTCTTTTGTGCCGAGTTCAGAAATTTCGCGGTCTTCTGCACAAAACCAATGCACTGCACCAACGTGCCTGTTTACCCTAAATTCAGTATAGGCTTGAACCCCTCGGTGAAAGTATATGAGCTGATTACGATATCAAGAAAAGCATTCACTTGATTCTGTGGCATTGGTAATGCCATCTCTTTTGCTTGTCGGCCTGGCTGCAAGTACCTACATTCTAATTTTATATCTTTTTCGAGACATATTTACTGTCGAGGATTGTCTCAGTTTGATTTTGACATCTTCCTGCTCTTATTACAGTGAGGAACTGAGGGAAGTTCCCTTTCCCCTTATAGGATTGTGGTATATTTCTTTAATGTGATAATATTATTAATGTTCTGTGCTAATGAATAAAGAAAGTGTGTTTAAAAAGTAACGGGGACTTGTTATTGTTGAGGCTGCCACATCAACTCCTTACAATACACACAGGACTTGTTTGTATCACTATAATAATATATGCTAATACCGGGAATGTATATTAGTGAAGCAAACAAGTCCAAAATGAACATAGATTAGATACATTCAAGGTTGCACCAATTCCAAAAGAGACGCGCAGAAGTTGTGTATAGAGGACAATCAGTGATAAAAAAATGCTAAATTATATCAAGGAATAAAATAAAATAAAATAAATAAATAAATAAAGATAAATTTATTTACCTACCAGACAAAAAGTACAGTGTAATATCACAAATTTATTTGTAAGCCAAATGTACTGTTTTTTTACAATATACTGCAAAGTATCGGTAAAAAGGATGGATGGATCCTTAGCATGATTGCAGTTTTTCAGTATCCACCTATTCCCTAAAATGGACATCCCACCAACAGCTGCGCTATAACAATAGCTAAGATGCAGAGATCAGCAAAGGTAAATATCACATGACAACGATATTACAATATAAATACTTTCAACTGATTTTTAAAGCAGTCCTGTCTTTTATCTAAGCATAGTCGGTCAGACACCTATAATTTCATAACATCTTGCTCGTCAGTTCACTGCATTGGCCAATGAATACACACAGTTTAACTTCAGTGTAGTATTTGATGTATTTGAGCAATCACTGGATATAAAATTGTCATTTGCTCGGCCTTGAGACAGTATCCGAAAGTTTATGTATATTATGATTATGATATGAATACGGTTGCTTCACCGTACTTAGTATTAGGTCACGGCGCTTCTGCCTGCTTATGGATTGCACTTTTGCCATTTTATTATATTGATACCTACACTCCGACAAGGATCTAAATGAACGTAGAAAAGTCTGCCGTCTTGCAAAATGTCATTTTTGATAAGTTATTTGAATCTTCGTTAACAACTTACCATCACGAGGTGGCGTTCGCAAATTAAAATCTCGCTGAGTCGACTCGCCAAGAAGAAAAGCGTCTTTATTCTTGTTCATTTAGATATATTTTAGCTTTAGTTTTTTTATAGGGGTAGGCTAACAAAGTAAAATATGTGACGATATAGAACTCAGAGAATGGACAGTAGCACACACAGAAGTATGTAATAGTACTCCTATATGCTATATAACGAACAACAACAGACATCCCCAACCCGCCAGCCAAGCGAGGTAAAGGCAATACTTACATGAGAAATCATTGGCTCAGCAATGAACTATAGACTCAGAAATAAACTTTTTAAATATTGGTCCATTGGACTACATTGTTAATTGTTGAAAGAGGCCAGTAGTAGTTAGTAGTACATGTTTTTAAGAGTATACCTCACTTTGCTCTTTACAAATCTTATTGCTACTGAATAAGGGACAGAATGGCGAAGCGGTCAGATGTTTTGTTACGAACTTGCGCATTGCCTAAAACATTTACTTACTTGGAATTTCCGTTTACTTACTTCGCGCACTCAAATGTAAATCATTTCTTAGTAACTTGTGCAACCTTTGCGAGACAATAGCTGAGGTTGGGCTGCAAGGATAGTTGTCAATATTTCGGTTTGTTTCCAGTTAACTAAACGGGGTTAGGGGTCAAGGACCTGTCTTTTACAACATTGTTTTTTTAGACAGTTCTATTTTTAAATGGACTATTTTTATTATTATTTCTTATCTAAGCGGTAGACGTCTTATGTTTTGTGATGGTCATTGAAACTTTTAGTAATTTTGGTAAAGTTATGTTTGCTCTCTAAAAGCTCATAATAAACCATAGGAATATGCACTATGCTGCAACGTTTTTGGTGATTTTTTTCTGATCCAGTCCCAGCAACTAATACTACTGATATTTGATACAAATTAATACCAGTTTTTTGACGGAATTATTTTAGGGATTTTTATTGGGGATATTATAAGATATGATTTATTTGATCCCAACCCGTCTGCCAAGCGTGAGGTTTCTGACAACATTTCCCGAATGACACCTTACTCCAACAGACAATTTGTTTTAAGCTTTTGTATACATTTATTTATTTATTAGTGTTGTATTAGAAGTATTTTTACGGTGATGATTCCTTAAAAAGCTCATTTGAACATCCGAGAGGGTAAGCCAGGAGTTCATAGAACAGGGTAATCCTAGTTTGAGCTCCAGGCTCGCACAAATTTTAAAAACTTCTAAAGCTACTTATATATTTATATTTAAATATATAACTCGCGCTTCATCGCTAAGCGCCCGCGCACCACTTAGCATATCCATGTCAACTGGCGTGAAACCCGATATGGAAGCAAGTTATTGGCTATGCAAAAGAAAAGTAAGAGTCTGTGATTAATTAGTGGATTACCCGTAGACAGTACATTATTTAACAGCTTTTCTATACTGTATGCACAAAAATAAAATATTTTACACACACACACACAAAATCCTAGTAAAGAAAGCTCTATGAAATATCGTAGAAAATCCAACTGTATAATTTTTTTTAGCTTTCCCTCCATTTTTTTATTTATAGTCTAGGTTTTTCTCATTTCAAATTACATAAAAACATAAACTTTACTTAAGAGAATTATAATTTAGAATAAGATATTAGGACAGGAAATACACGAATTTAAAAATCCGCTATTTTAATAATAATAATAATAATAATAACACTATATTACACAAAACATCATGAACATAAAAAACAACGCTGGATAACACAATGTGCAAAGGCGGTCTTATCGCTTGCAGCGATCTCTACCAGACAACCTTTTTATTTTTTTTATATACCCAGTGTCACACTTATTATTTAGACAAATCTAACGATAATATATTGAAGTCAAAACAGATGTATCAAGCCACACACTAGAAAAACTGAACCTTATCTAAACAGTTGCTTAAAAACAGTCTAAGAAAGTTGAAATTCCAATATTTTCCATCTTTTCTGCGCGCTAAAGTGAAGAGAATTCACTTGATGTACAAAAATAATCTAAGTCTAAATTGAGTTCAACAAACCAATAAAGCAACTATCGAAAACAACACATAATATCCATCAGAATGCAGTTTCGCCTAAATCGGCGCTATTACGAGGATATGCTTCACTTTCGAACGCATACATTGCTGAGTAGAAAAGGATATCAAGTTCAACGGCTTCAATTTCCGGAGCAATGGTTACGGAAATGGTTCCGTGAATCGTAGGCGGGTTGCATAACACCACGCGCGATCGGCGGATTGCAACTAAGGATCTAATATGTAGGTTGACATTGTATTTGCGACATTAAATTATGGGGAATTAGGTTTAGAATAGCACGTTTCAGTTCTTAAGTATCTGGATTGGCTGCGGGGGAGGTGAGGAAAAGGAAACCTGTTGTATCAAAAAGTAAAGAAGAAATTTAGATACGATCTTTACCGCGTTTTTATTTCGTCGTAGGGAAGGTGTTTTAAATAAAAATTGCTTAATTAATTTTCTTTACTATAATGAAATTCATCACTAAAAATCTTATCACAATTCGTTCAGCCGTCTATGTATATTGGAGATCTCATTCTTTATGATTCTTATTTTCTACCATTAACGCTATTTTTCGGCCCATAAGAAGTAAGCAGTATTTTCGTCAAAAGTAAAAAGGGGTAAAAAGTAAAATGTTGGTAAGAGCAGTTGTATACAATTAGAATTATAACGAAAAAAATATGCGAATTCCAATGCCTGTTAAAATTAGCTCTATCCTTACGTACTCCGAAATTACTTAAAACTATGTGCCGGCACCGCGACATCGCAATACATGTCAATAGGTGACGCAGTATGCGCGCCGGTGTCAAGTGCGGATTACGCAATGTATAGCGAAACACACGCGTCTAGTGGTCGCCGCCGTTGCTACATAGAAGCAGATGGGTGATTGACAGCTTGCTGCACTCTGTGCTATTTAGTTTAAATCATAGGCTGGGCCTTAACGTATAAATAGAAATTTTTCTGGGAGGGATAGAGTACGCCTAATCGAGTATGAACCGGATATGAGCAGAACAGTCCGAATATCTTCAGCGCGTTCGATTAGTATCAAATGGTTATCGGAGCTGATTATTTTTCCCGGTGAAAATAAGAAATTTAATAGGAGAACATTTTGAAATGTGCAGTGATAAGTTGCAAACATGACTCGAGGAACAAATCAAAAAAGAAAAATGTTACTGATTTCACCGCCCATACGAAATCTGCCAAAATTAAAGCTGCTTTTCTATGAGCAGTTTGTTTACTTTGTACGGACTTTGCTAAATGAATAGATTTTAGATTGACATAAAGGCAGCGGAGCGATGCGCGTGCTCTATGTATATTTATTCTCTAAGGGCTGGGCTTACTAAGTAAGAAGCGACAAGCTCGAGAAGCTGTCAAAAGCGACATATTGACAGAACTACTATTGCTCTAATGTCACTATGTCGCGTCTGACAGCTTCTCGAGCTTGTCAATTCTTACGTAGTAAGCCTCTGTTGTGGTTTTAATCACTATCTATAAATACCACCAAATCAAATTGATTTAGTACGTTGATTGGTTACAATCAGTCTCGAATGCTCCCTGCCGAGTTCATGTTCTATGAATAGAATAGTTTTTATTGAGCGTCGAAATCCTGGAACTGTTGCCGACTAAAAATAAATCTTATCGTTATCTGAACTGTAACTAATGTAAATTTTGCTCGAATCACATACAAGTACAATAAATAGTTCAATAATGCTATCATATTTTGTTTCATTATTTTTGTAATTTGAAATACCTATTATTTTAGTTGACTAGAAATATATTTTGTGTATACTTTTGAGCCAAAAATTGTATACAGTAATACACCCATATTAATATGTATTTCTTAAAAAAATATTAGTAAGTGCAAATAGTAAATAAACTCACCAGTAGTACCGTCCGAAGGTGTAGACTGAGTCGTTTCATTTTAGTCGCCATCTTGTTTTTACCTGAAAAATAAAAAATATATATTTTTTTAATTATATTCCATTATTTTTGCATCTACTTAATGTGATACTATCAAATACCTAATATACTTAAAGTAGTCCTACTAGTTATTTATCAATTTGGTTTAAAGTTAACCTCTCAAACCCTGATGTCAGATTGTTAAGCAGCCAAAGGCTTACACCTCAAGATAGATAGCCGGGACCAACGGCTGTACATGCCTTCCGAAGCACAAAATCGTTTTTTTTTATTAGGTGGTTCAGCTTGCAATACCCTGATCAAACTGAAGAACGTCTCACAACGAGATTTTTCTTCTACAAGTGTCACACCAGGATTCGAACCCGGAACATTCGCATTCTGAGGCAATCGTTTTTACCACTCAGCTGCGGAGGTTGTGGCTAGCTCATCTAAAAAACCTCATTGCTTCGTCCTCGAGTCTATATTATGTAAACCACTTGGGCTCCTCGCCAGAATTTACACCATGCCCGTACAGTAGGCTACAGTGTCAGGTACGCTCTTTAGATTTAGTGAAAATCAAGACAAATCCCTTAAAAAAACGTTAATTGAAAAATCATCATCATTATCGATAACAGCTAACAATATGTCCAAATCGAGGGACTTGAGCTAATCTAGAAATCAGGGAGAATATGATTTAGTCCTCCACGTGGCCCAGTGGGGGTTGATCAACTTCAAACACAACCATTGAATTACTTCGCAAGTGTGATTGTCTGTCTGTCTGTGGCATCGTAGCTCCTAAACAGATGCGCCAAATTTGATCTATTTTTTTTTCATGGTGTCCCAATTCCCAAGATGAAGTGTTCTTAGCTATGATCGAAGAAAATATCTTCAGCCATTTGAAGATTATCAGCTCTTTCCTAGTTGTTGAAAAGATCAAGTAAGTAACGGGCATCGTGGCTCCTAAAAATGCTCACCTAAATAACTGGATTGCACACTAAACATTGGTTAGGTTACTTAGGTTATGTTTAGAGTACAAACCATTTTTTTAATGTGCATTTGGTATTTTATGATATCGATTTAAATACATGCCCTTATTTACACTGGTCGCCTTATCCAGTTCGGTTCTGCGGTGGACTGTATGTACACACTACCTACCCATGGTTTACCGTCATAAAGCATGGGCGCCACGTTCCGATGCGCAATAGTTGATGCGTATCAAACCCGATTACGATCGGCCCTGACGCGGCTGTCGGAATCGGGGGCTTGATACATTTTTATGGCATGATTAAGATTGTGGTATGTTTTTTTTGGAAAACCTACTTTAAAAGCTTCAGGTTAAATCCCGGTTAAACCACTATATATACCTATAGTACTTTTCGCCGGGAAAGAAGTATTTTCCCGCAGTAAAAAATAGCCTATGCGTTATTCTTATGTATAAGCTATATTATTATTATTAAAAGTTTCATTCAAATCCGTCCAGTAGTTCCAGAGATTAGAGTGTACAAACATACAGACAGACAGACAGACGGACATTATTTTCAAAACTTGTATTTTTGTTTTCCTTATCACAACAATCAGTTTTTTGAAAAACATATCAATACAAACACGCCGATTCTTCAGTTTTATTATAGTACTAGCCTTCCGCCCGCGTTATCAGTTTTTCTCGTGGGAATGAGGCATTTTCCCGCGGTAAAAGGTAGCCTATGTTACTCAGGTTGAATGTAGCTTTCTAATAGTGAAAGAATATTTGAAATCGGTTCAGTAGTTTTTGAGTTTATTCATTACAAAGTTACACACACACACACACACACAAAAATACAAATGTTTCCTCTTTATAAAAAATCTGGAACCACGGTTTATCAAGATTAGATTTAGATTGGACTACTCAAATATATAAATAAAAAAACTAACAATTAAACCAATATAATTATGACGAATTCAAATCTCGTCATAAAAAAATGAATTTTTTAATCATGAAATTAATTCATTGAACTAAAATTACTTTTTTCCATAATTCTAAAACCATTCCATCACATTTACGACTGTTATCATCTCATATATCCAACCCGTGAGCCAAGCCTGAGGAAAGCACCATATTAGCTATTAGCTTTAATGATTTGAATAATAATATTGCATAATATAGTACGGTCTCCTGCATAGAAAACGGACCCCCCTATCGTAAGCGGCGGGTAGTCACCGATTACGACAGGAGGGTCCGGTTTCTTTGCAGGAGACTGTACTATTAGCTATTATAATACTACACATTATATTCACTCGCCTCACTACCCAAGGTAGGGTAGGTAAGCCCTAATTACCTGTTGTGTGATTCGTTGTTGGTTGTTGTAATAGTAAACTAGTAAATTAACCTTTAAAAGGTCATGTATATCAGCACAAATTATTAATTTGATCAAAACCTGAAGGACAGTGATAGCTATTTAAGGAAAAGGTCAATGAACATTTGTTGACCTTAAAATGTCAATGAACATTTGTATCGACTTCTTGTTGCCAAGTTGTCAGGTTATGGCCTTCTTTATTGATTTGAATAATAATATTACATAATATAGTACAATTAGCTATTATAATACTACATATTAAAGAAAAAATATACCTTGAATGTTTTTTACTATGTTCTTAACTTGCTTGGACTTGGAAAATTACTACATAGTATAACAAAGTCGCTTTCTCTGTCCCTATGTCCCTATATCCCTATGTATGCTTAAATCTTTAAAACTACGTAACAGATTTTGATGCGGTTTTTTTTTAACAGATAGAGGGATTCAAGAGGAAGGTTTATATGTATAATACATGTATAATATACTAAAAGACAACCCACAATAACCATTTTCCCGTGCGGAGCCGGGGCGGATCGCTAGTAAAGAATATACATTAGTCAACGTGATTGTTTAAAACTGAATTTCCTACACTAAATTTAAAAGTTCCTGAGTTCTTACTTGAAGTACTCCGAAAACAATTGAAGGTTGTGAGGAAGCAATCAGCACACCTTTCTTTTGACTGAAGGTCATAGGAAGGAAGGTCATAGGAAGAAAGCGTTTACGATAATTAGCTTATTAAATTAATAATAAGATTAATGGTTATTGACCTATATACTGATTGACCTGTTTTGTGATATTTGATTCAATTAAAGAGAAGTTCATTGTGATGTCAAGGTGAAGGTAAATGTTGCAATATTATGTCCTACTGTCTTTCCGGTCGATTTTCTTTTTTTACTCACGATTTATATTTGTCATATTAAATGTTTTTTAGTTTATAGAAAGGAAAGGGCAGTCTAAAATATACACGCTTGAAAATGCACAGTGTACCAAATCTACCAAGCAGATTCGACAAAAGGTGAGAAGGAGGTTGTTGGACCAATCCCCTTCGAAAACGACTTTTCTAGACTTGGATTGAACACAGATTGGCTTACCGTGATAGAAGAACAGATAGCCATGTTGCAGATAGAGAAAAAAAACCTAAAAGTTCATAGAATAGAACAAAATATGCATGCTGTAAATATACGTTTAATTTACTAAACGAAAATTAAATATATTAAAAAATCTTTCTATTTTCGTAACTCGTACATTTTATGTATCAAGCCTTCCCTGTATATAATAGAATAGAAAAACATTAATTTAGCGTAAAATTACAAATACAGACATTAGAATAATAATTATAACATTAAAAAGAAAGACCCTGAGTGAGAAGAGGATACCATGCTTTTTCAACTTTAGCATTAATATTTTTGCATTATTTACTGGATTAACCATATAGGCTTCAGAGCTATTTAACCACCCAATTTTTTATTATTTCACAGCCCTATAATTCGCGTAATGTCAGTTCACGATGGCAACCCTACCGCTCCCAGCTCTCAGCTACAGTTAGCCACAAAGATCGATGCAGACCTCTGATCTCTTCACATTTCAGCTCGCAAGTACAGTACACGAAATCAGTTGAAAATTGGAATGGAACATAATCAGGATTAATAGGCCATAATCGACCACGCTGGCTCAGTGCTGTTTGGTCAACTTCACACACAACCCATGAATTACTTCGCAGGTGTGTGCAGGTTTCCTCACGATGTTTTCCTTCACCCTAAGAGCGTGGAATAAGAGTAAATATGAATTCAATAATCGAAAACACATTGGTACGTGCCGAGGCTTAAACCCGCGAATTTCCGAATGGAAGTCAATGGCCCCAGCCACTCGGCCACCGACGCTAAAGAACGATCGCCACGTATAGTAGGTAGTTCGGAGATCGCAGTTGTTGTTGGGCACATATTGGTTAGGTGATTATATTTTATTATAATTTTTAATTGACCTTTGTTTTCGTAAAATCGACGAACCAAGTTTTGTCTATATATCCTCTTTAAATGACTCACACAGCATCTACAGGAAGAATTTAGATGGTCCCATTTCTAGTACTTCATACAAACGATGTAAAACTATGTTTAAAATGTATGTATGATTGTAAAGCTCGTTACAGGTTATATATGTCCCCACCGAAGGGCACTGATTGATGTGCATCAAATAGAAAACTCGAACAATAGAATAAAAGTCAAACAGACACTAAAATAATTTGAAAGTAAAACTTTTAAAGATGATTTTGATAAACTTATGCAAATAAGATGAGTAATTCTACATGACTTCCATTGTCTAGGAAGAGATTAAAGTTTTTGTTGACTCTATCTATGTGGTAACCCTAGCTTATCGAGTTGGTCTGCTACAATGGGTATTTACTGCTAGATCGGGTTAGAACGTGTGACCTATAGACAGTTTACAACCCAATCCATCGGCTGATAACTTGCAGTTGCTAACAATGTTGCCACTTTGTACTAAAGCAATGAGATAAAAGCAAGGCTTGATACCGTTGTTTTGAAGACCCATAAATTAAGATTTTTAGCCAGGTATATGCATAATACTAGGGTTACACTCTCAGTCTGGCGTCAGTTCAGTCCATCAGTCTAGTCTAGACTGATAGTACAGGAGACCCATTAGTACAGGCTCTGCTTAGTTTGGGTTAAGATGGCTTGTATGAAATGTGCTTGCTTCTCCACGTGCGAGTAATGTAAATCCTTACGAAGTTATCCGACAAAGACACATTGGTTTCAGTAATATTACTTTATAAGATAAACTTTGTTTTTATTAATTTTATTGTATATTTTTTTAATCTTGCTTGTTTGTCATTAATTATTATTTAGTTTTGTTTTATTATGTCCTTTATTTTGCCTATAACACAGCGATTTACCCTAGCTTGGGCATGGGCACGTAATTTATTTTGGTCCAATTGTTATGTTTAGTCCTTAAGTATCATTTTGTAAACTATGTTTTTTTGAAATAAATTATCATTATCATTATCATTACTGATGCCAGAATGATGGATGAAAAACACGGTACTAATATAGCCATCAGTCCGTCAGTCAACCGGTTAGACGATAATTCTCTCGTCATTCTGTCGTCATTCTGAGCAGACTGATGCCAGACTGAGCGTATAACCCTTGTCTTACGATCTTCGAATTCTGCTCGAAACGACATATCGTTTTGAACAGGTAAAGCCGCTGGAAAATACCTGATTAATTCCACGCGCATCGCGAGCGTAGACTAAGCGAGACATACCCATCATTGCAATCTTTTCTTTATTTTTAAAATGATTAAATATTGTTTAATTTAACTATGATTTGCGTTTTAGAAACGAACTACTACTAAGAAGTACAATACAATACAAAATGCATTGACACCCAAGGAAAAACACAAGATATAAATATATTAAATTCAAGATACAGAACAGAAGTCAATAGGCGGCCTTATTTTTCTTCAGGTTATTTCTGGACCTTAAGCTCTAGATTCTAGAATTTCATCCCAACCCGTTCATCATTTTAAGTCGCTTAAATTGACAAAATGCTTTCTGATTTATAATAATGTCATCTGGCCAAAAAGCTGATTATGAAAATGTTTTAACATTATTATTTTTAAACACCCAAATTAATGTCAGTGATTAAAAATAAATATTTACAGAATAACCATCACGTCTGCTTCCTACGAATTTTCCAGGAATTAGTCATATCAGTGTTTAAAGCATCACCGCATTTAATAACTGTGAGAATATTAACTATTGTTTTAGTTTACGCACACATTATACACGTACCAGAATAAAAGTTTTGAAAATACACTAAATTATACTCGTGTGAAGTCATTGTTCTGTGTCCACGACCGAAATACTTTTATTACCCTTAGTCTAAACATTTTAAATATTATTTTTAGATAAAAATAAGTAAAGAGAAAAATAAAGTAAATATATTTTTTTTATAAAGAGGAGGAGAATACCTATCCTCCTCTTCTTCATAAAAAAATCTCTACTTATTACATAATTATATCCCAATTAATATACTCTACTAATATTTCAACAAATAAAACATAATATTGCGATAAAAATGTAAAAAAGTAATACAAAGAAAAAATAACCACTCCGCGCGCGTTGATGTCTTTTATATGGACTATTTGAACGGCGAGATAGGACAAGTTTAGTGAAGCTCGATATGGCGATTTTGCAACAGGTGATAGAATGGCTTGCCATGGCGAATAATATATAATTTTAGATTTTTTGAAACTAATAACTCTATTATACTTTAACTAGCTGTCTGCCCGCGGCTACGCCCGCGTTGTTTCTCGACTTTTCCGTAGTAATTTTTAACTATCCCACGGGAACTCTAAAATTTTCCGCGATTTAAAGTATTCATTCAGGATGTTAACCGGGGATATAAGGTGCACCACCATGCAAAATTTTATTCAAATCGGTCTAATAGTTTCGGAGAGTAGCCCGTACAAACAGACAAACAAAAAATTTGAAAAAAGTCTGGATTTATCGCTTTTTACATCCCCCTGAATCGGTTTTTAGCATTTTTTTTCTATGTACCTCTACAGTTTTATTACTTAGATGAGATCCGTTTATAGTCGCAGGCGGGATGCCTGTGTTGAATTATTGTAGAAGTACAACTTGTTAAAAAAAAGGTTTAGTTAATAAATAGCATTTACACAGTTATGTATTTGTTTTCGAAAAAAATAGTTTATTACATTGTTAATGAGATCCGTTTAGATGCTACTCCCCATTTCCGGTGGCGTTTGCGCAGATTTTATCGCAGCAATTACAAATTCACGGTTTATGATATTCGCTACCATTTTCTCAACGAATGTATTTGTAACGGATAAATTAAAAAGACGTGAGAAGAAGAAGAAAAGAAATGTCTTTTTTCAGTTTTAATTTTTTTAAATGTTCTTCTGTTCAAAACTATTTTGTTGGACATATCAATATTTTACAACAATGAAGGCATTTGTAAAAGAAACACCAAGTTTATGAATCTATCTACCACATTGAAGCAGGAAATTAAAAAGAAAGAACTAAAATTATGGACATATGGACATTAACGAGACGTACAAATGAATTATTTTATTTTATTTACTTATGACCTTTAGAAAAACTTTTACTCTTTTTTTATTTTTATTTATGTTCTTTTTTATTCAGAATATAATATTATTAAATATACGTAACCGGACGGAAGATAAAATAAAACTATTTAAAATATAATATATAACCTTACAATTTCATTCAGATAGTTTAATTATATCCTTCACATATCTTACTGCATACCCAGTTAATATTATATTTCCACATTAGTTTATCTACGTATGGATATAAATAAGTACACTATAAAGATTTCGAGCTATTGGGTTTTCCTTGCTATCTTGGTAAGGATTGTAGGACCCGAAAGGTAAGATATCTTTATCAGAATCCACCTAATGTCATTAACGCACGACACCAAAATTTAGGAAAATATATCCAATAAAAACTAAACTTAGATCCAGAAAAAACACTGAATTAGCTGAACGATTTAATTATTTTCAAAAATGTAACTTATTAACTGCTGAAAAGTAAAATAAATAAATGAAATGGTTATTTAGATAAAATTGTTTTAAAACAAAAACTTACAAAATAAATTGGTTACAATAAACGTCAATTTGTAACGTCAAACTGCATTTGACTCTTATTGCCTAAACCAGGTGTTACACTGTAATTAGCTGTATCCTGTGTGCAGTTAACGTGTATACAAGGACGTTAAATAAAAAATATATAATCGTATACATATTTTTTTCTAAAAATTTAAAATCAAACCTACCCTCACAACACGACACAAAATCCAAATCACTACACTGGCTCACGAGATCGCGAAGTAGTTTACGCGCGTGTGCGTCATACTGGTGGGTATATGCGCGTGCGCTTGTAAGCGTGCGAAACGACGCGCGGAGCGAACTGTACTGGCCGCTGTGCTAATCGCAGACACACTCCGCATAGGCAAATGAGGGGATCTCTATGGAGCTGATAGTACCACTGAAAATTCGTTTAACCTTTTAACCGCCAAGCATATTTTCTAAGAACTTGATTCCACCGCCAGCCATAAAAACAAAATCTATACCAATCAGTCAAAACATAAGTCTTATTTATGCGGCGCGGCGTTGTGAGCTCGATATGGTAAGTCTTATATGTATTTCCGACCATGGCGGTTAAAAGGTTAAAGGAATACACGTTGCTATAATATTGGAATAGAATAGAATATTTTTTATTGCTTACAAGGACTCTTATATGAAGATGATTATATAGAAAATAGGGTGTACATGTCGACGGCCTTATTGCTAAAGGTAACCTCTACCAAGCAACCTTGGGATAGAGGAGATTTCAAATGGAAATGCAGGCTGGTGCATGTCAGTAAAGTATGATTTCAGAAACAATTTAAGTTAAAATAAAACCTAAGTATATAGAGTACTACATATTGTTAAACAAATGACATGCAATAAGTAGCTGTGATCAGGATTTTTGGTGCAATTTACCTAACATAAAGCCGGTATTTTCTTTTTCATTTAGAAATGAACCAACTATCAGTCTAACCCATGGCCGCTTATATCATATTATTCACTGTCACACTTAAAAATCTCTGTCACACTTGCAACAGCTCTATTAATTCCTGCACCTGACATAACCAAAGCAACCTACTTACAAGGCAAAGAAAGCAATACTTTGCAGACATATTGTTGGTGTCCCCAAGTTAGGAGTCTTCTGTCTTTCTTACACTTGTTATAGTAGTCATCATAGAGCGAGATAGCAGTAATGGCAAAGAAAAATGGTCAGGTTTTAGTAATAGCTTAATAAATCGTTGGCTGATCGAGATATGTTTGATCATCTTAGCAAGCTTGGTATTGACATTTCGCAACCGATTATGACTCTTCTATTGAGTGTTTGTAAGAGTTAAAATTGTCTACTTATTTACGGAAAAACTTAGCACCACAAAAGTAAAAAATTCTGCAAAGAGCAGGTAATTCGTGAAGGGTTGTCTTTGGCAGGAACTATTCAATATTTTGTGATTTGGCATATAAATGAACGCTGCTGGGAATTGCTTAGGTTATAAAGGGTGTTAGGAAAATTATTAAAAACCTTTAGACCAGTTATAGTGTTAGTGATGTACAAAGTACTAATAAATATAAAAATTTTCATATTTTTTTTAATCTGCTTTACGCATCAAAGTTCATTCACCTTATGCCGCTACATTCGCACGCAAGAATCATTTGGCGGAGATGCGTAGTACGAGTGTGTACTTTGTGAAACTACGCGACAATCGGACATTGCCAAAGCCAAAACTAGACAGTCTACCACATCTATCCAGCTTGAACAGCAAAGGTTGGAATATTCCTGGGAACTGAAATTTCTCGGGAATGGTTGGAATATTCCCGGGGAGGGCACATCACTAATTACACATCACTAACACAATACTGGCTATAAAGGATAATGAATGATACTATTTCTTACACCCTGTCAACCATTATCATCAAATCTTTAGTTGTTACGTACGACACCCACACACAGTTTAAATATGTAACATACTTTCCTTCGGCTTTTAATCAGAAGAATTTTATTGAATTATATGGCACTGCTATGCCATGACAATGACTATGCGACTGAAAACCAACAGTAAATTAAATAATAACCAAGAATCCATACTTAATAAGTGTGTATGTTTGTTTGTCCTTTCTTCACGCCCGAACTAAGCGACCTATCGACTTGATTTTCGGCATAGAGTTAGTTAAAAGGATGGAGAGTGATAATAGGGTACTTTTTACCGCGGGAAAATAACTCATTCCCACGGGAAAAACTGTTAACGCGGGCGGAGCCGCCGGGAGGAAAGCTAGTATTCCTATAAGTTTTACCCACTATCTAACTGTAAATAAACGTGCCAAAAATTGTTCTTGTATAGCAAGGTATTCATATACGTTTATTTAGATCCTTGTTGACTTCATGTTGGACTCTATTTTGTTATTTAAAGACCTTATATAGAGAAAGTGTGTTTATGGTCCAACCTGATAAATAACTTGGCGCCTCAATATTCAATCGACACGCATAAATCACGGTAAACATATACGGGTCTATTCATTATACTTGCATACTTGATAAGTGTTAAGTAAGGTTTACTTGGATTAACTCGTTTATATCCTTGCTTTCTTATTATAACCTGGTTATTTATAAAAACGATCCGATCGATCGCAATGAAGATAGTTTGAAAGAAATTACTTTTTAGCGTCACATGGCATAAAGTTTGCTTTTCGTGCATTCTTTGTGCATTAAAGAATTTTATTATTTAATACAGTGTGTTGTTGTGTTTCTGATTTTCTCTTTAGACTAGCTTTTCCACGATATATCTAGCCAAAAAATTATAAGACGTTCAACCGTTGCGCTCTTTAAACGAAAGATTAATATAATAATTATATGAATTGCTGAATTCATCATCATCATCATCATCATCATCTCAGCCTGTAGACGTCCACTGCTGGACAAAGGCCTCCCCCAAAGATCTCCACAACGATCGGTCCCGCGCTGCCCGCATCCAGCGGCTTCCCGCGACCCTTACCAGATAGTCGGTCCACCTTGTAGGGGGCCTGCCCACGCTACGTCTTCCGGCGCGTGGCCGTATTGCTGAATTATATTAATTAAATTCCACCAATACAATTTAATTCTAGCATAGAGGCTTCCGTGACCGCTCCTATTTTGTACGAGTATGTATGTATCTCAGTTTTATTTTACTGTCCTTCTGTTAACAATGCCCGCAGCCGCCGCTGGTGGGGGCCACCCTATTCAATATATAGGTAGTTAACGAAGGAGAGCCCCTCAGACGTCTCCTTCATGATTTTTTCTGACATGGTAGGTCGTGGTCCGAGGCTCCCTCGAACCGCCCTTAGATACGCTGGTATACGACTACTTTGGGTAGAGCCTTCTATTCCCCCGCAAGTCTGGTGAAGCTCAATTAAATAAATAAAGACTTGTTGCTCAGAATAATGAATTCAGCGTGCTTTTTTTACCTCTCCGTTCTCTTGGTTTACTACTATGCAAATGACCACTTACTGATATGTTCAAGCCCCAAGTTCTTTATGAAAACCAAATGTCAAATGGCAGTTTATGTCTCAGTTATACCTATTTGTTGGTGAACGAATTCGGCGTCAATACAGTTATGGCTATAACTCTTTTTTGGATTTGTCACAAAATAAAAGTTTCACCACAGACTCTATATAATTAGAAGTCATATTTCCCGGCATTTCCCGCCGAAAGCGGACAGGATATGCGCAAGAGTGTGTCGATGTGACAACGGCTAAGCAAACAGGTTGCGTGCCTTGCAAGGCACGTTAGAGCTGTATGGCGCAAGTTAATTGTTGTTATAAGGTACGGGCGCCAAAGATGGCCCACTTAAATTTTAAGATATTTTGTTTCCCAAATAAATATACAAGGACAAATCCTTGTAAAATCTTGCAGTTAAGTAAAGTAAAGAAAAAACATAATGGAAATTATACAGGGCGTCCCACGGCTATGCCACATGGAAGGAAAGTACCTTAAATATTGTAGGTAGAACATTTTACTGAAAGAAGACATTATTTTATTTCTAAAAACTATCAAAACTACATTCATACATTTTGTAATAATTACATGGTTGAACCGGGAACCGAACCCGCTACACGAGAAAAAAAAATCACCCTGTAGTTTTATCATACCAATCGAAAGGCTTCATCATAAGGATTATTTTTTGCTAAATAACATAGTATCAGAAACAAAAGGAAGACTATGAATTTTAACATTTGATGTGGCCGGCCGAGATCGCCAGATCTAGCCCCGTTAGATTTTTTAAATGGGATTATGTCTAAAAATTTAGTTTACAAGAACCGGTATGAAAGTGTCCACGAGCTACAAACAGAACTTAGACGTATTATTCTAAATATCCACCACAACAAGTTAAAAAATCGACAGGGAGTGAAATAAAGAGTGTGATTTGTATTCAACGGGTCATTTCGAACATTTGATAAAATTGATAAATTTTGTATTAAAAATGTTAAAATACATAGTCTTCCTTTTATTTCTGACACTATGTTATCTAGCAAAAAATAACCCTTATGATGAAGCCTTTTGATCGGTATGATAAAACTGCAGGATATATTTTTTTCTCGTATAGCGGGTTCGATTCCCGGTTCAACCATGTAATTATAAAAAAAAGTATCAATGCAGTTTTGATAGTTTTTAGAAATAAAATAATGTCTTCTTTCAGTAAAATGTTCTACGTACAATATTTAAGGTACTTTCCCTCCATGTGGCATAGCCGTGGGACGCCCTGTATATATTTATTTGGGAAACAAAATATCCAAAAATTTAAGTGGGCCATCTTTGGCGCCCGTACCTTAGTCTATGTTTGTTGATTATTTAAGTCGTCTTAGATGAAATATAGAAGAACCAATCCTTCTTATTTTCTAAAACGATCACCAAAGCTATTCGCCATTCGGGCAAAGCTACAGTGGGAATCTAATATATTACAATTGAAACACTAGCTATTTTGACTTTTCATTGATTTTAGACTGTCTGAACTTACAACATTACTTAAAGTTTTTCAAATTTTGAGCTTACACTTTTAGCCGTAAGCCATTTTAATTTTCATTCGGCCAAATTATTTATTCACTTTTCTCCGCCGCCACTTATAACATGTATATGTATGTATTATTCTAGGCTAGCTAGAAAAGGGAAAACGTTATGTGTTAAGAACAAGTAAATACCTTGAGTGTCACTAGCTATAATAGATAGCTATTTTGTTAACATAATTTGTCGCCAGCGGAAAGCAGGCTAGAACTTTCTCTATGGTCAGAGGTCTACAGGTAAAGCTTTGCCTAGGGGCTAGCTTAGCTTATACATGCACTTTGTCATCGTAAGTACTATTCCATTAAAGTGACTGTAGAATGGTTCATATGGAGGAGGAATAGAAATTAGCAACGTTTCAGAAAAAGGTATCTTAGTCTTTATTGCTGTTAAAGGAGCTTTTTTTTTCGAGCGTTATTTTGTACTGATGGAGACTTATTACTGACGCATTGCTACTATTAATTGTATATTTTCATAATGGCATTTATCGACGAATCTTCCAAAACTTAAAGGTGTTTTTATAAAAATATCCTATTAAATGTACATAGTAGGGACAGGCAACGGTCATAAATAAATAACAACTGCGACCTCCAATCGTCTGAACATCTTAGCATAATATGGCAACTCTCTCATATCTATCTAAAAAAAAAATTTAGACAAAAAAAACCTAATAATATACACATGGCGCACCCAGAGCAGGTTTTTTATTTTTCTGGTCAGGCTTCATCAAGAATCCCATAAATTAGTTTCGCTATAGAAGTAGGAAACGCGGTTTTACACGCATAACTTGATTTTGTAACCCCACACGCATCTGTGATAAATAGAAGGCAAATGTTATGGCCTAGATTGCGTCAGTCGAACCTAGAAGTGATAGGTCTAAGTGGTTGAGTACTTCACGGTTACATTTGCATGGAATTGCATGAAATGCAATGCATTGCATTTCCTTATGTGATTCACATTCACATGCTAATACACATAGCTAGCATCAACTAGTTAAGTTCAGTACTATAATACACTTTTGTCGTTGAAGTGACACATGAAAGAAGAAGATAATTTAGCTTGCAATATCCCTAGGAAATGTCTCACTAGTGCATCGAACCCCAAACCTCCGCAACGTGAGAAGAAGACTTTACCACTACTGGCTCCAAAGTCTAAGCACTAATGAATTGCGAACTATTTTAAAAATCATACCACTCATGATACCATTTCTAAACAATAATAAATAATGAAACGTATGCCCCTCTAACATGCCTGTCCACGCGTGACAGACATAATTTTGTCGTGCGTATTCTCTTATCCTATTGGAAGATATTTCAATATGGCGTGTTTTTTGACAGTTAAATGTGCGACAAACTTTTGTCATAGTCATAGCACTGCATGTTACGAGGGCAGGAGTTTATAAGCCATGCCCTGAGAGCTATTACAATTTTATAATAGAGTTATTTAATCCAATCGAGTTGTATGGAGCGGTATATAAAACAGTTTGAAAGGATTAATCTGCTTTCCCTTTTATTCGGATAGAGGCAGCGACGTGTTTGGAATCATAAACGGAGCATCATCCGCACAATACTCTTGTTGGCGTGTGTCCATTGTAGTAAGTCTAAATCTAATGAAGCTTTGCTGCGGTTACCCAATATTTTTTTTATATTGTGTCTACACTCCTCTATCTCGATCTAAAGGTTGCCATAATATCCACGATTAGTAGAAAATTGGGGATCGCAGTTGTTGTTAGTTACACAGGTGAACCCTGATGCCCTTTAAGTATCTTTTAGTAGGTAGTAAGTAGTAGGTACGAGACGAAACCTACATTTACTTCTTTTTTCAAGAGAACAAGCACATATGACGACTTAATTAGATATTAATAGACCAAAAATCCAAAACACATAAAATAAAGAGTCCGATACTGAAACTCGGAAAATACATAATAAACAGAAAACTACATAAGAAATGGTATCGTCTCTTTGATGGTATAAGTGATTTGATTATTTAGTGTTCAAATATCCCTGACTAGTTCTTGCTACGGCGGCGTAGCAATCGTAGCACCTTCGTAGCACTTACAAAATATCACGTAGCAAAACCTATCAACTATTGGATACGATATGTTATGCTATTTGTACCGTCTGAAAGTGCGAACACGCACCGGTTTATGAAACGAGATCCTCAGTTGCGCAAGCGACTCGCGTGGGAAAACGGCACGTTCCTAGCCGTACGCAGACGCGCATCTGTATGCGACGCGCAAAAAAATCGCGCGCTCGGAACACACTTCCGAGTTATGTAGGTCTTACGCATTGTCGCATCTTCCTGCGTTAGTATTGTTTTGGTTTTGTAGATTAATTTTGTTTGCTTTTTTTTAGTTTTTTATATGTTTTATAAAATGTAGCATGAGTGCACGTGGTAAAAGGGACGCACTGAAAAACAGCACTGCTCCAGATTAGGTTCTGGAACAGTATTTAAGCTGAGAATAGCCCTATTGCCACAATATCTTTATTGATTTTTTTTTTTTTATTGTTTGTGTATTATTGTGGCAATAAACGTTCTATCTATCTATCTATCTAGTACGAATGTATTCTGTACTTTCTTATCGTGTGGATTTCGAGTTTAACCTACCTCACAAACCCTGGTGTCGGAATTATTAAGCGGCCTTTAGCTTCCGACATGACTGCTATAACATCCGTAGGTAGTACCACAGAATACCAAATAGTAGGTAGTACCTACCCGGGACCAATGGCTTTACGTGCCTTACGAAGCACGGGATCGTCGTTCTTTTCGGTCAATCAGGCGACTCAATGTCTTAACCTAACTGGGGATAGTCACACAAAGTGTTTTTGTTCAACAAGTAACCGCCCAAATCCCCAGCGAAATTCGAACCCGGAACCTCCGTAACGTCAGACGACTTTTTGACCGCTTGACCACGGAAGCTGTAATGTATTACAGTTACGTTACAGTATTACACTCTCTAAATAATATAATTTACATAGTGTCCAAAAAGAGCAGAAATTAAAAAGTAGCAACACCGTAGTGTCGTTTCATTTTCACTATAATATTAGGTACTTAGTTGGAAAGGGACGACATATAGTGTTACTACTTTTAATTTCTACTCATTTTGAACGGACTGTAAATAATACGAGAGTTTCCATTTTGTTCCTTATGTATGCGTTATGCGATGAGTGTTTAGCCAATAATGCTCAATGGCCGGATGGAAGCGTGCCTTCAATGGACGGCTGTTCCGTCGTCCTTCGCGCATTAAGCAGCTATTCAAGTCCAATTAGCAAAGGATGAGCCCATTAGCCTCAGCTTATACAGGGTGTTATTTCCTTAGCAAACACTAGAAGGACTGCTTTCTAGGTAATAAAATGATACGTAGGTACAGTCTGTCCAAAACGTCTTGAAACGGAACTAATCTTACGTTTCTCAGATTGACAGACGGCATGATATAAAAGGATAGTATTTAACCGTATCTCAAATTATTCTCTTGTTCCACCTAGTTTTTCTTCACAAAATTATACTCTTGTTGCACCTAAAATACTAATTGTGCACCAAAACATGCAAACTTGAGACTTCTTCTTAGTATTTTAGTGCACGAATAATATATTTGTTGTAAGATTCGATTTTTTGGTTAACAGAAAATTATATTCCGATATAAAATAGCAATACCGTAAAGGAAGTTGCGCCTCTAATTTCCCGGCTTTTTTAATTGTAAGCAATAAGCATGTCGTAACATTGATAATAAGAACAATATTTTCTAGTTACTCGGGACACATAAAGATTACGTAGCCAGTATGTGGATTTAGGTTTATTGGCCTACAGAAGTATGAATGTCGTTTCTGTGACGTATGCTATTGCCACAGAAAATAATAGTACCACTCGTACGTGTACCGAGTTTCAACTCGATCGGTCCAGTAGTTTCGGAGGAAATAGGCGTTGAGTCCGGGACGGACAGACAACCGAGTCACAGAAGATAATAATAGTCTATTGCGTGCGTGTGGTTTGAGGGCCACGTTGCTTACACCAATAAAAATATATCCTTGATTTAGTGTGCATCACAGAACAAAACAGAACGTTACCAAAATTAATAGTTTACAAAACTCTAGAAAGACACGCTTAAGATGCTTACTTGAAGAGTTTCACTATCTAACTTTGGGATCCTTCATCAGACCCTTGTTAAGTGGTCACCTCACTTCGCCAATGTAAAGGTCTTATTTAAATTAGACAAATCAAATGAGCCCAAATTCGGTAGGCTTACTAGCAGCCGTTGAAGAGTTCCACTATCCACCTTCCGGCTCCAGCATCAGATCAGCTTGTTTGTGTCAAATTATTGTGTTGTCATCGGAATTACGTATACATTCCAAACATTACGCTACGACCCTTGGAAGATGGTTAAATTAGTTACCTTAGATTCTATTACATACAAAGTTACATACAAGTGGACCTAATAAAAGCGTGTTAAAAAGTTTTTTTAGGTATTTACTCACAACTGTTGACTATGCATGTCCCTTCCCTTTTACTACGCCGTCCATAAATCTATAGTAAAATGAAACTAATGACAATTTTAAGGATTCCATTTATTAATGTTACCTCAATACAAGTCACATGTATCCAATAAATTATTAAATTTAATTAAACACATCTAGCACTAGGTAAAGACAATACACTAACGTGTCCAAATTACCACAGATTATTCAGCTATTATATTTATAATTTTAATATGCAATATTTTTTAAATAATTCAATAATGATTTAGTATAAAATAAACATTCACATAGAATCTGATGATACTTTAGACACATACATAATATCGTATAATAGTCAAGATCTTTATTGTTATTTCTTCAGTGTAACTTTTATTTTAAATCAATAAATATTTAATGACACAATATGAACAATTTTACCAGCACAAGAAAGATTAAGTAACATTGTATATTCGGGACTAGATTTAAACCAAGCAATTAAAATGGCGTCCATAAAAAGTGTTAACAATGATTATAAGACTCCATAGAGCGTCGGTGGCCAAGTGGCTAAGGTCGTTGACTTCCATTCGGAAGTTCGCGGGTTCGAACCTTGGCACGTACCAATGTGTTTTCGATTTTCGAATTCATTATGTACGTTATTCGACGCTCTTACGTTGAAGGAAAACATCGTGAGGAAACCTGCACACACTTGCGAAGTAATTCAAGGGTTGTGTGTGAAGTTGACCAACCCGCACTGGGCCAGCGTGGTCGACTAAGGCCTATTCACCCTGATTTCAGGGAAGGCTCGAGCCCCTCGGTGGGGACATTTATGAGCTGTTGCAGAAGGCGGTTGCAGTAGCGGTTAAAAACTAGTTTTTATTATGCATATTTTTGATTGCGGATTAGCCGTAAATAATTATACAAGTTATGTATGTTTGTATAATTATTTGGGGAAACCTCGTATTTTGACGGCCCCGTAGCATAGTTGGTTTTCGAAGCACAGGGTCTTGTGTTTGCCTTGTGTCTGACTCTAGATGTTGTCTGTTTATATATGTATGTTTATCAGCTCCCTGACACCCCATGCTCCGAGAAAACAAGGTCTAACAATTAGACCACGTGACTGACACAAGCCTACGTCATTTTGCGCTGTACATCCTTGTCCATTACACGCATTCGATAAGGATGAACAGACAAAATGACAACCATGCAAAAAAAAAGATGACACCCATAGTACAGGCTCTGCCTAGTTTGTGGTCAGCTGGCCGTGTGTTACCTCGTATTATTATTTTTATTTATACCTCCTACTACTTAGCGAGTCGGTTTCGAGGTTAACCTACCTCACAAACCCTGGAGTCAGAATCATAATCATTTTTAAGAAGTAGCTTATTAAAAATTACTTGACTGTTTTTATTGGACTTATCCGCTTTATATTGCTAGATTTAAGACCCAGTCCCTGCTAGTATTGTTATGTATTTGTTTTATTTTATAATTTAATAATTTTCTAAACATCAAACTATACACTTAACACATTCGATTTGATAATTATCTTAATATTTAAACATCAATACTTTTAATACTAACACGACAATATTTTAGTTAAATATTTCAAAGCATCAGTAATAAGAACTGGAAATGCGAAAGTAGTAATGTTTGTATAGTGTAATAGGATAATAACTTAAACATGAATCAGGAAATTTTAAATTTCTTCAAAACATTTTTCTACAAAATTTCTTTACCCCGGTAATTTTGTCAATTGAATTACCCCGTTTTGACGAAATTTAAAATTATTTCGGAACCCTGTAAGTAAAATTATTGGGTAAGGATTAAATATTTAAAAATTATATTCTCCAGCTCATGAATAAGTTCTAGATGTATTTTCAGTTCATCTTACTCATAGTTCGAAATGCAACGACACACCTAACAGCAGGTAAACTTGGTTTAAATTTAACCTTTTAATCAAACCTTTTTGTCCTATGGCAAATACCTAAATCAACGTGATCTGATCTGGATTACAAAAAAAACTGTCTTGGTCCTTATGTACAAAATACGAATAGTAAATTAGAAATAGATGATAAATAAATAGTTTGTGGAGATCCTTGGGGGAGGCCTTTGTCCCGCAATGGACGTCTTTCTGCTGAATAATTTGTAAGATTTTTTTGTTTTTTGTTTTCGGTGGAAAGCGGACCCTGGTACTAAGCCAGGAAAAACTCAAGGCCAAATATGATATTTAAATAGTTCTATCAACCAAAGAAGCAACAACCGTCTAATTATTTGATACGCACAAGACAAATATTAATTCATTTGGACTGTAAAACTAGTCATTTAGGTGTAGGCACACTCCTCTAACATGCCCGGTCCACGCGTGACAGACAATTTTGTCGTGCGTATTCTCTTATCCTATTGGAGGATATTTCAATATGGTGGGTTTTTTGACATTTAAATGTGCGACAAACTTTTGTCATAGCACTGCATGTTACGGGGGCTGGTGTAGGTAGGTACAGCGAAACGACTATTTAGTCACATATTTCTAATTTACCAACATTTTGGGGCTAAAATGTTCAAATTAGTATACAGCAGCATATAACTCTATTTACTAGCCTTAATTAATATTACCCGAAGATTTTTTTAGTCATACTTTAACCTAAATAGGTACTTTATAGACCTAGAGGTCAAATCTATACAGAAGCGAATAATAAAAGAATAGCTATAAATAGGGTTATCTACCATTAAGATACCTGGTTTATATTCCTTTATTATTCACTAAACTTCCTGATAGTTTAATAAAATCTTTTTTCACATTTTTACGAAACAATCCATACTCGTAACATTTACTCGATAAATAACGCGATAATCATTCACAAAAACTATACGAGCTAGCGAACGAGCAAAAAATAAAAATAAGTGCAAAAAATAATCAACATGAGATACACAACGTAGTTAGAATCACAACATAATCACCAAACTTAACAAAATCCTACAACTTTACAAGGAAAGCAGTTATAATAAACAAAATTACTCGTGACGTATTCCAAGCTTTTTGATAAGCTAAAATATTTATATTATGATATATAAAAAAAAAACAATATTACCGAGACATAAAATTATGTTCTTTATAAAAATGACAAACCTATTTTTGCATTTGTTTTCCTTTTCCTGCGGGAAAATTTAAACTAACACGAACAGTGTTTACTTTTAAATTCGGAAATGATTGATGTTTTGAAAAATGTCTTAAAGACAAACTAAGGTTTAACTAGACTTTATCCTGGAAAAAAAAATTACAATGAATATCCGTTGATTCCGTGTACATTTGCAGTGAATTAGGAACTAAAATATTATAAAGAAACTAAAGAATTTTCAATACCTACAATATGAAAATTTTGCCCAATAGGAGGTAGTCCAACAAGAACTTTATTTCTTTATCACCAAATCTTAATTTAGTTTGAATTTATTTGTCAAACAAGGGGTAAAAACATTCAAAAATATTTAGCACATAAACAGTCAACCGTTATTCAGTCTAAAGATCGAAAAAAATGCACAATTCCATCTAAGCGACATAGAAGCATTGTTTTCGCTCACGCGTGACATATAAGAGATTTAGTGACAGGCTAGGCGGGATAAATGCAAACTTAGTACGATACAATAAAAACTGAAGCACACCGGGTGCGGAAGTAGGTATAGATGTAAAAATTCCGTAGACTACCGGTAGTTAACCAAATTTTTGGTCAGTGTTGCCACCTTGCAGATAGAGCTAGATTATATCTAATAAATGTTCCGTTTCGTACCTTGTTTGTGTTTGCCTTATCTCTTTCTTGCCAAATTGCAAAATAAAAAGAAATGATACATATCGTTTATCTATGTGACAATGTTACCCGCGAGCGAAAGAACCTAAAACATCACGATGACACTACAAGTTATCTGATGTGATATACTCCCACTCACAATAAAAATAAAATGGATACGTGAGCAAGAATTATATCAATCACACATGATAAAATACAGAGTATAAAGCCATGTTGTGACATAAATTATATTTTCAATGTTTCCGATAAGTATTATAATTTAGCAATAAAATTCAACTAAGATTAAATACCCTTCACTTTTTATTGTTAATAATGACCCATAACCGAGTAACTTATACTAGGAATTCGAGTTTTTTAATTATTATTATCATACAGGTGTATTCAAATTTTAAAATTTATTTCACGAGTAAAGCCTGACCAAAGAAATAAAAATCCTGCTCTGAGGGCGCCACGTGTATATTTTTACGACTGGCAACAATTTCTCTTATAAAATTTGTTCCATTAAAATTCTGCAATATGGCGAAGTTTTTTATTTCTCTGGTCGGGTTTTACTTGGTATGAAACTGGGACAAGAGAACTGAACTTCTGATGCCACAAAATATTATTCTTGCTTCAACATTGTTTACACCCGGTATTTTCTAAATTATTATTTTTATTTTATAATAAGGTACTGACGGATTTTATTTACGATTTTCAATTTTTTCGTCTTAGTATGACATAATTTATAATATTTTAAATTTTACCATCACTTTCAAAGTATTCTAAATATTTGTTATATTCTTAAAAGTTGAAAATATTCATACAACTCGGAAATATTTCTATACAACGAAACATTTATCTAAAATCGGTAAGCTAAAAACGCAAAGGTATTTCACAGGAAATGTGATATAGCTTCGTAAAACCCGTATTATTACATTCATATCGTGTTCAAATTTGCTATTAACATCTAAATTAAATCTAACTATAATTTTTTACTTTTTTATTTTTCAGTTTTTTCTACACCGTTTCAGAATGCATACTTTAATAACTATTTTAAGAATTGCATGATTTTTTGCATCGTTCTTCTTTGGTTTGTATTTTTTTCTTCTGATGAGCATGTGAAAATGGAAAAGCTAGCTCAAAAGTGAACTAATGACGATTTTGTAATTTTGTTTTATAATTTAAACCCACCAGATATTACAATTTACAGAATATTACTTATTTGACGTGACAACGTCTTATAACTCGATGGAGCCGGCTGCACGCACGAAAAAACATGACGCAATGCGGCGTTACCGCGCGGCTGAGGCGTTCCATTTAAGGCTTGACGTGCAAGCGAGAGCGCGGAACGAGCGACAAAGAGGCACAATCGTTGTCACGTTCAATTATCGTCAGTAAACCGACTTTACAGACAACCGCTTTTTACTTTTTTTACATACTTAAATTTTCAGAGAAATAATGGACAACTAAGCAATATAATTTCACAATTTGCAATGTTAGCAAAAGAATCAACAATTCAGACTAGAATCAAAATTCGTCCCTTCTGGGGTACAGCGCAGATATGTCAATTTCATATATGATTCTCATACTGTACGATTTCAGATCTTAAACGCGTAGAGTCCGCGCCACCACTCAAGCACAAAAGAAAATAATATTATTAACCCGTACAGAAAGGACACTCACCCCCCCGCGCTAAATGAGTTCCCCGCCCGATATAGCGCCCCACGCCCCGCACCCCGCAGGCGCCGCGGGACTCCGCCGGTGGTGTTCGGGGGTGTTTTACATAGCGCCTAGCGCCATTGACTTGAAGTTGATATTCAGTTGTTATTCAAAAAGAAGCAGGTTGTCAAAATGCGTTTTCTGTATTGAGTGACCGCCCAGTGACTCAAGTCCCGCAGCCGTGGCGTTGCAATCGCTCGACGCACCGAAAATTAACACTTACCACCTTCAACATAGGGGTTGTCATTTTAGTTCTCACGTTTTTCCGCGGGACTTGAGTGATGGCGCGGACTCTAGTAACTTTTTTTTTTGTTATAATAATATGATTATATTTTTTCCCGGCCTTTTCTAATACATAAAATCAACCACATCCAACTATGTTTAACTAGTAGCATACACAGGGGTAATTTTGAACATATTGGGGTGATATTAAACCATTCTTTTTGCTACAAACGCCGGTTGGATTTATTATTACAGTATAAGAATCTAACGATTCCAACCATTGTAATGGGACAAAATGAAAATAACTTGACATCGTATTATGGTATTTTGTCAATCATATTCATTCAAATCAGGTTCACACTTTAAAAATACGCGTTCACTTTACCAGAAAATCACTATAAATTATATACTTTAATAGGACACAAACTAACTCGGGGTACCTTCGTTTTTATATGAAGCTTTTAAATTTTACTAACGTAAATTTATTTTAAGATTTTTTGTATTGTCAATTTCTTTTTGTATTTTTTTAAAAGTCACAAATAAAAAAGCCGTCACATAAATTCGACAACATGTACGATATCCGAAAAACATTAATGTACGAAATATATTTTTTTGTTTTTCTAATCACCCCTGTGACAATCCAACCCCATTTTACTGTAAAAACATATTTTATCGCTCCATCGCACTTGTATTTTTTAAAGTGTGATCACAGATGTCATCATTCTACCATTAATTTTGCCTGTGGTTAGTATGAAGTGAATTTAGGGTACCAAATTAAGTATGTTGCGGTTTTCAAGGGACTCTTTGAGGGCGTAGAATAGCTGCAACTGTTGTTCTGGTTTTAGGTTGTACACCTGCAAAAAAAAGCAAGTCATGATTACTTTACATTTTTTAGGAGTTCCTTTAATAGGGATGATGAGTGATGAGGATGACTGTATAAAAAAAATTTAAAGGAGCACTGTATGGTTTATGGCTCGTGTGGTATGTGGATGTATTAGGAGTGTATATCGTCACCCGTGCGAGAAAACCTCTTAAATGCTTTCAAAAAATCTTTTACAGGAGACACAAAAAAAAAGAGATAGGTAAATAATAATTCTGTAGTTTTTTAGTTACTATATGATTATCTTTAGAGCTTTAAAACAAATGCGTAAATTTTATAGTGCAAATAGGTAAATAATAATTCTGTAGTTTTTTAGTTACCTATATGACTATCTTTAGAGCTTTACAACAAATGCGTAAATTTTATAGTGCAAATATTGCGCGTTATTTTGTCCAATTTGTAAAAAAAGGAATTTTACAAGAGCTGTCCTTTACGAGGTTTTCTCAGCCGGGTGACGATATGCGGTATGTATGGGTGTGTCTGTATCCGTATGCACGTGTGCGGATGAAGGATGTAAGTAATGTGTGTGTGTGTGTGTGTGTGTGTGTGTGTGTGTGTGTGTGTGTGTGTGTGTGTGTGTGTAACTGTGTGTGTGTACGTGTGTTACCGCCGCAGCAGTATCTGCGGCGAGGTGGTGCTGATGAAGGATGTAAAGGATATAATGTGTGTGTGTGTGTGTGTGTGTTACCTGCTGCAGCAGCTTCTGCGGCGTGGCGGTGCGGATGAAGGAGGTGATGTAGACGTTGACGAAGGTGGCCATGAGGAACTGGCAGTCGAACCGGTCCATGATGTATGTGTGTGTGTGTGTGTGTGTGTGTGTGTGTGTGTGTGTGTATGCGTGTATGTGTGTCACCTGCTGCAGCAGCTTCTGTGGCGTGGCGGTGCGGATGAAGGAGGTGATGTAGACGTTGACGAAGGTGGCCATGAGGAACTGGCAGTCGAACCGGTCCATGATGTATGTGTGTGTGTGTGTGTGTGTGTGTGTGTGTGTGTATGCGTGTATGTGTGTCACCTGCTGCAGCAGCTTCTGCGGCGTGGCGGTGCGGATGAAGGAGGTGATGTAGACGTTGACGAAGGTGGCCATGAGGAACTGGCAGTCGAACCGGTCCATGATGTATGTGTGTGTGTGTGTGTGTGTGTGTGTGTCACCTGCTGCAGCAGCTTCTGCGGCGTGGCGGTGCGGATGAAGGAGGTGATGTAGACGTTGACGAAGGTGGCCATGAGGAACTGGCAGTCGAACCGGTCCATGATGTGTGTGTGTGTGTGTGTGTCACCTGCTGCAGCAGCTTCTGCGGCGTGGCGGTGCGGATGAAGGTGATGTAGACGTTGACGAAGGTGGCCATGAGGAACTGGCAGTCGAACCGGTCCATGATGTATGTGTGTGTGTGTGTGTGTGTGTGTGTGTCACCTGCTGCAGCAGCTTCTGCGGCGTGGCGGTGCGGATGAAGGAGGTGATGTAGACGTTGACGAAGGTGGCCATGAGGAACTGGCAGTCGAACCGGTCCATGATGTATGTGTGTGTGTGTGTGTGTGTCACCTGCTGCAGCAGCTTCTGCGGCGTGGCGGTGCGGATGAAGGAGGTGATGTAGACGTTGACGAAGGTGGCCATGAGGAACTGGCAGTCGAACCGGTCCATGATGTGTGTGTGTGTGTGTGTGTGTGTGTGTCACCTGCTGCAGCAGCTTCTGCGGCGTGGCGGTGCGGATGAAGGAGGTGATGTAGACGTTGACGAAGGTGGCCATGAGGAACTGGCAGTCGAACCGGTCCATGATGTATGTGTGTGTGTGTGTGTGCGAGTGTTACCTGCTGCAGCAGCTTCTGCGGCGTGGCGGTGCGGATGAAGGAGGTGATGTAGACGTTGACGAAGGTGGCCATGAGGAACTGGCAGTCGAACCGGTCCATGATGTATGTGTGTGTGTGTGTGTGCGAGTGTTACCTGCTGCAGCAGCTTCTGCGGCGTGGCGGTGCGGATGAAGGAGGTGATGTAGACGTTGACGAAGGTGGCCATGAGGAACTGGCAGTCGAACCGGTCCATGATGTATGTGTGTGTGTGTGTGTGCGAGTGTGTGTGTCACCTGCTGCAGCAGCTTCTGCGGCGTGGCGGTGCGGATGAAGGAGGTGATGTAGACGTTGACGAAGGTGGCCATGAGGAACTGGCAGTCGAACCGGTCCATGATGTATGTGTGTGTGTGTGTGTGTGTGTGTGTCACCTGCTGCAGCAGCTTCTGCGGCGTGGCGGTGCGGATGAAGGAGGTGATGTAGACGTTGACGAAGGTGGCCATGAGGAACTGGCAGTCGAACCGGTCCATGATGTATGTGTGTGTGTGTGTGTGTGTGTGTGTGTGTGTGTGTGTGTGTCACCTGCTGCAGCAGCTTCTGCGGCGTGGCGGTGCGGATGAAGGAGGTGATGTAGACGTTGACGAAGGTGGCCATGAGGAACTGGCAGTCGAACCGGTCCATGATGTATGTGTGTGTGTGTGTGTGTGTGTGTGTGTGTCACCTGCTGCAGCAGCTTCTGCGGCGTGGCGGTGCGGATGAAGGAGGTGATGTAGACGTTGACGAAGGTGGCCATGAGGAACTGGCAGTCGAAGCGGTCCATGATGTATGTGTGTGTGTGTGTGTGTGTGTGTTGTGTGTGTGTGTGTGTGTGTCACCTGCTGCAGCAGCTTCTGCGGCGTGGCGGTGCGGATGAAGGAGGTGATGTAGACGTTGACGAAGGTGGCCATGAGGAACTGGCAGTCGAACCGGTCCATGATGTATGTGTGTGTGTGTGTGAGTGTGTGTGTGTCACCTGCTGCAGCAGCTTCTGCGGCGTGGCGGTGCGGATGAAGGAGGTGATGTAGACGTTGACGAAGGTGGCCATGAGGAACTGGCAGTCGAACCGGTCCATGATGTATGTGTGTGTGTGTGTGTGTGTGTGTGTGTGTGTCACCTGCTGCAGCAGCTTCTGCGGCGTGGCGGTGCGGATGAAGGAGGTGATGTAGACGTTGACGAAGGTGGCCATGAGAAACTGGCAGTCAAACCGGTCCATGATGTGTGTGTGTGTGTGTGTGTGTGTGTGTGTCACCTGCTGCAGCAGCTTCTGCGGCGTGGCGGTGCGGATGAAGGAGGTGATGTAGACGTTGACGAAGGTGGCCATGAGGAACTGGCAGTCGAACCGGTCCATGATGTATGTGTGTGTGTGTGTGTGTGTCACCTGCTGCAGCAGCTTCTGCGGCGTGGCGGTGCGGATGAAGGAGGTGATGTAGACGTTGACGAAGGTGCCATGAGGAACTGGCAGTCGAACCGGTCCATGATGTATGTGTGTGTGTGTGTGTGCGAGTGTTACCTGCTGCAGCAGCTTCTGCGGCGTGGCGGTGCGGATGAAGGAGGTGATGTAGACGTTGACGAAGGTGGCCATGAGGAACTGGCAGTCGAACCGGTCCATGATGTGTGTGTGTGTGTGTGTGTGTGTGTGTGTGTCACCTGCTGCAGCAGCTTCTGCGGCGTGGCGGTGCGGATGAAGGAGGTGATGTAGACGTTGACGAAGGTGGCCATGAGGAACTGGCAGTCGAACCGGTCCATGATGTATGTGTGTGTGTGTGTGTGTGTGTGTGTGTGTGTGTGTGTGT